>CM060845.1:123872500-124472500 GCA_030762175.1 Metallyticus violacea | reverse complement strand
TGTTATCTACTCAGAACATGTTTCAAGAGCCTGCACCATCAGCTGCATGTCAACTGCCGGATTTCTTGACGATTGGGCATCTTTGGTGTAGCTCTGGTGGAATAAATAAATTGTTCATTGTCTTCATGAACTTAATGAACAGAGGAGTAAATTTATTCAAGTTCATTAAGTGTCCAACAGAGCTACATCAAAGTTTTGTGGAACATGTTTTGTGTAGTTTTAAATAGCGGGGATTTTCACAGTGAAATATAGTACAATATAACAAATTATTTATGAGGAATTTACTCAAATTCCACTGACAGTGGAACCGTATTGATGATGAAAGCAACAAACTTCAAAACATGTTCAAGTAAGTGGAACGAAACTACTGAAATTTGAATAAATTCCTCATAAATAATTTATTATATATTCTGTGTAGTTTAATGCTAAGTGGAACACAAGGGCACAAAAATCGATTCCCTAGCCTAATCCAGAATACATGATTGCTTCACTGAAGTCATTCATCTGTCAAACTCTGCAGTTGTGCACTAGATGTCTATGTTGTCAAACCTTGAAGCTGTCGTTTGCCTTGTGCTTTGCTGTTCAACACTGTCTGTACTGTATTACTTAAGGTTCTTAAGGTGAAATGAAAAATGGTTTGCACACTGAGGATTCAACTGATCTGATGTATTGAAGTCATGTTAGGATGAAAAATATACTATTAAGATAGTATTGGTCTTGAGATGAGCATTCACCACTTGGAAACTTGAAATGAAAAAAATAAAATGATTGGTTTTTTCTGGTTTTTGAAGGAAAATGTGCTCTGCAAACAAAGGCCATTATACAATGCCCAACAATTAAAACTAACATCACACTTGATGACATGAAATGAATGAGGGTCTAGCATTCATTACTGACATTTGTACCTGAAACATCCAGACATAGCACACTATTCAGTGTCAACAAGTTTTATTGGAAATTTTGGAATAATATTTCACCATATAACTCTAAAGATAACCAAGAGGAAGGAAATATCATGAAAGCAGTTGAATGATTGATTATGCTGCTGACAAACTTTTTAAGCATGAAAATGACGTTCATATACAGGGAGAAAAATTCCGCAGCAATTTTGTCATCAATCAATGTTGAAACCCACAGATATATGACTGATTTGCTATTTCAGGGCCTGAGCAATTAGCAAACAAATTTTGTTTGTTCCCAAGAACCAAATGAAAATTATGAAAACTTGTACAGTAAGGGAAACTGAATAAAGGTACCCATCAAATCTTTTCATAGAAGCAATGAGAGGCAAAATGATGAAAAGACAACTTAAGAATGTCTGTAATTTTTAAATACATTCTTACCTGAAAATTACTCATATTTTGTAACTCTTAAAAGTTTTACAGAAGACAAATTAATCCAGAAGTTCATAAAATGCCCAAGAGAGCTACAACAAGTCCAGCCAATCAACAACGAAGTCAACAGTTGACTCGCAACTGAGGATGTAGGCAACAGCCTGCGAAACTAGTTTTGCATAATGCAACAGTAAGTGAAACATAAGATTATCAAATTGACTCACTAGATAATTAAGAACATAACAGTCACTTCACTGCATTGGTTCCGACATGAAATTAAATGTATATTTAGTATCAACTATATTATTTACACATCCTACACCTATATTTGAGCTGTTTGCATTGAGGCATATTTAAAACTGTCCATTTGCAAGTCAGCCACTTCCAACACAACTCTCTCCTGCCATTACCAGCATCTGGCACTGCACACTCATGGTGCCATAAGCTTTATTTTTTAAAACTGAGGTACTACAAATAAAACAAATGAATTCTGTATTCCCCCTTCTCACATGCTGGAAATGTTGCCAGTTTTGTATGATGATCTTCTTAAGAAACTACCATTTGAACTCATCAGCTCTTCTGTACATATAGATCTATTTGGTCCATTGTTTTTCCAGCATCTTCTGTAAGATGGGTGAGTACAGAATTCAGGGGAATTTGTGCCGGCAAGTGACAAACTTGTGAATTATGGCTTCAAATGTATAGGCATGCAGAGGATTAATTCATAATTGGGTTAGCAAGAAATATGACTGGGAATATACTACAGAACTTAAGACACTCCAATTATTCTTAAAGAATGTAACTAATGCATGATATATAAATATGGATAGCGGGACTGTTAACAGGACACTCTACATTGTGAGGTCATCTCTCTATAAGATTGGAAAGGTACTGAATTAGCATGTAGGAGATACAACAGCTGAAACAGCATACTATCTCATACAAATGTGATTATTTTGCAGCGTAAAGGATTAAGTACTTCAATGAATGAATCATGCAATAACAGTGATCAATTATGGTCTGTATTAGGAACCTGCATCTTAAAAGGCAAGTTTCTTCTGAGACAAAGGAGTAAGAAGCATAATTGAACCGTATTGGTTGAAGAGCATAAGAAATTGTACAGTCTTTACCTATCTAAACCTAACCCAAAACCTTGTTTGAACTCAAAGGTGTTCCTTGTTTGTTAGTTCCTTTTAAAATTCACACTTACCTCATGTAAGCCTATGGTTCTTGTAGGTGTTCTCTAGTTTTCTTTAACTAAGTGTTTAATTTCATCATATATGTTTTTCCTAATGCACCTATCATGGTAGGTGTTGTTAGTTATGTCTAATCAATTTATTTATTTAGCCTGAAATTCTAAATTTTGCCAGCGTCATCCTACTAACTTTAAGTTTAATTTAACCCAAAGTATAATTGCAATTTCATTTCAGTTGATATATCTTGAATACCATTTATATTTCATTAACAACCAATTAAACCTCTTAAATTATGAGCAGCTAGTAGCACTCTTAGTAAATTGAGTTAAAGAAATGTATAGGATGAGAAAAATATAGAGTCAAGAGCCAAGAGCATAATAACTCTTTTGCTACTATTTATATACTAAAACAAGTTACAATCCATCTACTTATCAGTCAACATTTCCTCTAACAACTTACCACTGATCCTTCAAAATGTCTAAACATATAGCGCCAGTCACTGAAGAGATATTGGGATGCCATATTTTTGTTATGAATCGAACCTATAGGGGGAGAAAAAAAGGCAACATAATTATAGCACATATGCTCTTTCTCATTCTTACATGTACAAATAAATACATACATGCACACACATGCATATACTAACATACAAAATGTATAAAGTGAATATTCCTAAAACGTTTTAATTAATGGTATTTTCATCATCCTGCAGTAATGTATTGCAACTAAAAAGAAATAGAATTATTGGACTTTCTCTTCAAGAGTCTTAGAAATCAAATAGATTATCCTACAATAAAAAAAAGAAAAGAAAAATTTTGATTTTCATCCATTCCCATTATGTACTATTCATCCCCTTCTCACTTGCTGTGAAGCACTAACAATGGTTTCACTAACAATAAGTTTTGTAAGAGTACCTACCTTTGGTGGATTAAAAGGATATGTCTCCGGTACTTTAATTTCTAATACAAATGTACCTCCTTCATATGGTGTTTCTGGTGGACCAGCAATTTCTCCTTTCAATTCTGTGTAGTTATCATTCACCAGCTCTACTTTAATGGCGCATTTAGCAACCTGAAAGTGCAGTATCTTAGTAATCTCACAGAATGTGCACCTAAAATGCAAATACATTGCATGTCATAAGCTTTTTTTTTGTAAGCATTTAATGTCCCACCAATTGCCAAGGTCTTTCAAGACAAATGAATGAAATGGTGATGCAAATGAATCCAAAGTATTTAGTGGCTATAGTTATCTGGTATTGACTATAAGTGCAGATAGGAAAACATGACTATAAATAAAAAGTAAGGGGAATTAGAGGAACAAGAAAAACACACAAACAAGATTATTTTAAAATAAATGCAACTAGCCTTGTAAATATGTACAAACAGTAATATACAAACTGATAAATTTTTACCAAGTTTTTAAATAAATATATTTTTTCATTAAAGTTATGCAGAAAAAATTATCAGTTAATGCAATGCTCTTGTAATCTCACCATTGCAGGCAGATTGAAAATTTATTTTAAAAATGTCTCAAAATTATTAGTATCCACAATAATAATAATAATAATAATAATAATAATAATAATAATAATAATAAAGGTCACAAATTTATAATCTTATATTATCAATTAGTTCATATAGGTTACAGGAATAATGTGATATATATTGATTTAAAACAGGGCAAATATAAATATTAATCAATTATAATATAATGCACTTAAACAAAACTGGAAAATCTTTTTCTTTTAACTTTTATTTTAGGTAACAAGTGATTATATCAGTCTATGTAAAATTAATCTTATTTATTTTCTTTGCTCAAATTCTGTAGTTTTTAATTTCCATATATTTTATTAAATGAAGTGCACTTATCTCAATATATTTTCCCTCCTTTTTCTTTCGTCATTCGTTGCATTCTGTACTCTATTGTTCCAGGCCATATTAGAGATGGTGCTGTATGAAGAGAAGGAATCTTAGGCATGCTTTCCTAGTGACCATTACATTATTCCTTTAATCATGCTTAGCATGAGAAAAGATAATCTATCATAGCACTGAGTCACATGTGCATGAATGGAATCTAGAATGTATTTATGAAATGTGATCCGATAGCAGGTATGTGTAGAATGTATACTTAGCAACTGCAACGGAATTCCTGCATTTTATTTCAGTCAGTGAGTCTAACATAATGTATGCATGTTTTGTCTTGTAATTATCACTTGTCTTGCTGAAGTAGAGTACCAAGTACATAACCTGTGTAGCCATGTATGAAAGACAAAGTCTTCTAAGTTAAGACAATGGTTAAGGATGGCAGGCCATTAAGAGTTCACAATAGTTGGCAAAGTAGTATTTTATTAGAAAAAGTTTCCACTAACTCAACACTTAAATGCCAATCAGTTTATTGCAGTTAAAGAAAGGCAGACCTCTTCAAAACAGACCCTATTCTCCCAAAATCCCTCTACAATACAATAAAAATAATTTTTCATTATGCTTTGTTAAACACTAACTGCCACAAATATACCATGGAACACAAACACACTCAGCAAATTAAAATTTTGAAATATTCGGGAAAAATACTGTTTCTGTTGCGACATTTCATCATTCAACAACTCATTCCAGATTACTAATAAGCCCCAAGACTATTTCCACATCATTACAAATGATCCCCAAGTAATATGTGACAATTGGTTACATATGAAGTTGTTCATAATAGAAAACATATGTGTTGTTTCTATGCTAGCATATTCTCTTGTAAATAAACAGTTATTACTCTCTGCTATAGTTGATGAAGTTGTTTCAATGCACTATTCTCAATGAAAGCATAGCCCTAAAATGATATAGAAAGAGTACATGTACTCAAAGCACAGAAGGAAGACCAAGCCCAATGAAGATGTGAAAGAAGAGTAAGTTGTTCAATTGTCATCCACAGTTAGAAAACACCCAGATTTGGGTAGATATAAGGCAATGGAAGTAATGCTATACTTAAAAAGAAGCAAGAATGCAAACAAAGCAATGCCCTCACTCATAATCAACACATAAACTCAACAGACGCTGAAACCTACAGAAAGTTACCCAAAGTAGAATTTAGTAGGTAAGGGAGTTAGAGAATGAAATTAACCACAAGTCTTAAGATGTAAATTATATCTAATCTGTCGTCTTACACTCTCTTAAATTAGCCGACATAGATTTGAAATTATATAACATCTTGATAGTCACCAAAAGTTAGGTTATGTCATTTGGACAACTTAAAGGAATGCACTAGAGCATATAAAAATCAGAGTAAAGAAAAAAGTAAATATTCAGAAACAGAAATTTGGGAAATTGAAAAATTTGCAGAAAACTAGTAAAAAAAACAATACAGAAACAGAATAATGTGGTGAATTTATCACAAGCAAGTTTTAATAAAGAAGGGTTATCTATACTCAACATGGGTTTTAAAACTGGTGTAAACTTCTCCAATAATGTTGAAGATTACATAATTGATCTGGAAATTAGCATGGAAGGTTTAACTAATAAAGAGAAAGAAAAGTTTAGAATAAAATCAGAGGATGCTCTTAAAAGGATTAACAAAATGAAACCAAATATAATTCAAAATTACAGTAACATTATTACATCACTTAAAGGAAAAGGAATTATTTACAAAAAGGCTGATAAAGGGAATAAAATAGTAATATTGGACAAAGATGATTACACTGACAGAATGTTAGAGTTGTTAAACAAAAAAGAATATGCCCATGTCAAACTTGACCCATTGAAAGAATGCACAAAAACAGTGAATGAAGCTATACAGACTTGCACTATAATACCAGACATAGAAAAACGTAGTTTAAAACAAAAAAATCCTAATATAGCCAGAATATATGGGTTACCTAAAATCCATAAACATGGGAAGGGCACGAGACCCGTCTTTAATAATATAAATACCCCTACATATTTTCTAGCAAAATAGCTTACAGACAGATTTACACCTCTACCAAGGTTTCAAATTAGAAGCATAAAAAACTCATTCCAGTTAATAGAAAAAATAAAAGATTTTGAAGTTCTATCCTCTGATATTTTAGTGTCTTTCGACATAGTATCTTTGTTCCCGAGTATTCCAACTGACAAGCTTTTATCATTTTTGAACAATTGGTTAAAGGAGATATGAATTAATGAAACTCACAGGAAAGAATACATCCACCTTACTAACATTTGTATAAACTAGTCATATTTTACATTTGCAGGAGAATTCTATAAACCAAAAACAGGACTCACAATGGGAAATCCTTTGTCCCCCTTTCTGGCAGATTTATTAATGAGTGCATTTGAAAATCACATAATTTTCACCTCCACACATTATTTAAAATGCTGGTATAGATACGTTGATGACATTTTTAGTATAGTGAAAAAAGAATTTGTTGAACATGCTTTGAAGCTTTTAAATATACAAGATAGGAATATATCCTTCACACTCGAAACAGAAACAAAGGGAATATTGCCATTTTTAGATATAAAAATGAATATCATGAAAATCTAGAATTTGGAATCTATAGAAAGGATATTCACACAGATAACTATATAAAATCAAATAAGTTTAACCCCATAGCTCACAAGCACTCAATTTTCAACAACTTAACAAATAGACTGGTGAATTTACCAATCAGTAAAGAGGAGTACAAAAAAGAATTTGAGAAGATACAGGAGACTGCCATTATAAATGGTTTTAACAAAAATTTAGTAAACAAAAAACTTAATGGATTCCTAAAGAAGAAATTGATCAAGAATACCATCACACTATTTACTGAAAAAGAGAGACTGGTTTTTAAAAAATTAACCTACCATCCAGTAGCTATGAATAAATTCCACAAATTTTTAAAGATGTTAACATTAAATTGCCACCTTAACAGATACACTTTGAAAAATGCTTTAGTGGACAACAGTTTTAATAACATTCTACAGGAGAAAAAGTCAGGGATCTACAACAATAACATAGAAAGAATGTAATAAGATATACGTTGGAAAAACTAAAAGGAACAAGGAACATGGTTAAAGGAACATCTCAGGAACGTTAAATACAAATAGATTGATAGGTCAGCAGTAGCAAACCATTTTTGGAAAGATAATCATGACATAAAAAGAGAAATAAAGTTACTTAAAGAAGCACACAGACGTACAGAACTGGACACATGGGAGAAGATTTACATTCATAAACATAGGGATCATCTTATGAATTTTAACATTACAGGAGAATGTAATACAAATTTCCAGTTTATAAAGAAAAAAAAAACACCACCAGGATGGGCCACAGGTTCTCATAGATGTTAGTTTCTCATACCAGTCGTCAAGTTGGTTGAAGATGGAGAGGATGTCTCTTCCTAACCGGTCCCACCATATTTAAAAGTAAGTGAAGCATAAGAGTGTGTTAGACAATAGATTAATTATAATTTACATTTAACGAGTTTCACTGTGTGAGATCCAACAGATTTTTTTAAAAATGTTTTATTTTTCAAAAGTTCTTGAATGAAGTCTTAAGATGTTTATCAGATGTACTGATACACAATGGACAAAGAGAGATGGCTTCTAAAGTTCACCCTTCACCCACAAAATCTGCAGTTCATCTGTGAAAGCACAAAATCTGCAGTTCATCTGTGAAAGCAAATGATTATATTTGGAACATGCAATCATTTAAGCAGGTGCCCATATTGGCTACATGATAGAACATTTCAATTTGTTCCAAAGTAATGTGCCAGCTTTATAGTACAAATGGCAACATCCAGAGACAATGTTTCCCATTGGTCTTTATTTTAAAGAGTGCAAAAGCTCAAACATTCATAGAACTGTTTCAAATAATAACTAATGACGTTCAATGAATAGAGAATTTATTCTCCTCATATATTTCCTCAGATTATAAAACTGCTGCTATTATTGTCATCTGAATAATATTTCTGAATTGCAGAATTTATAGCTGTTTGTTTCATTTTGACCAAAAAAGTTGTGGTGGAAAGAACAGAGAGTAGGACTTACAAATTTGTACATGGCTGAAGGAAATTATGAACTTCACATGCAATTTCACTCTCTTATTGCTATAGCTTTCATATAGCAAAAATGGAGCAGAAGTAATGACTGTTTTTAAATGGCTTCCAACATCATCATCATTGTTTACCCCATTATTCGACCATCTTAATAACAATTACATAGGCGATTGTCAAAGAGATGTGAGTATGGAATACCTTTATTCTTAGTTTAGGAATTGTTAATTTCTAGTCATGGCTAAACTCCAAAGAATCATAAATTCTATATGTGTAGCATTTCCATCATTGTTAGCATTTCTCAAAAAAATAACAAAATAATATCTAGAAAACAGTGGCTCACCCAGGAAGAAGCAGACCAAGTCACAGACAGATGACTGAAAATAACACATTAGTATGTGTGGCATATAAAGACAATGGTAAAGAAATGGATTACATTTGTGCTTTTGAGCATACTGTTGCTAATAATATTTTTTTAGCAATATAATTTGCCTGCCACCAAGCATTAATGGATCTGCAGTTCATTTAAAGGGATAGAGTTGAGTAAGGCAGATAAGGAATGCTGAGAGTGAGGTTATTAACAGCATTGTGTTGCTGAATGAGGGTACTCTTTGAGAGATTGGACACTGGGGATTTTGATGTGTGCAACAGAAATGAAGAAGCAATATTAATTGTGAAAACCCAACTGTCATCAGCCATATGCTTTAATCAACAACTAACTAGATGGTTTCAGTACGACCATGATTTCTAAGCACCATGGCTTTGCTGCCTTATTAATCACAAAGGTTTTTTCCATTTAAACCAACATTAAATCACCTAGAAATCTTGTTTTGCACTATTTTCTTCCTGAGTATCTGTCATCTTACAAGCACAGCAATTTATTCGACAGCATGCTGAAAAATAGCTGTTATCATCACCATTTGCCATGTTTCCAGGTTCTCCTATTCTCTTCATTATGGAGGGTGGCTTGGCAACTTACTCCTCCATAATCCTATTTACATGACTCAATTCACCACAATGTTCTAAAAGTTAATGTACTTTCTGAAAAATCTTCAACCACATATTTAGATGCTTTCAATTCAGTCCTTGCCAGTTTTTAGTAATCTTTTGGCATATGACACAAATACTCATTTTTAAACTGACACAAACTCTCACTTATTTCACCAAAATATTTGTTAGCAATTTTGTTTTTATTTCTTTACTTAAGTTCTTTTATTCTTTTTCCCATAGCTTCAAGATTTGTTTTCTTTTTTTAAAATCTGGCACACTTGATAAACATATTTATTATCTACTTTTTGGATAGTATTGCATCTTGCTCACTCACATATTTTTATATTCTCATTTTAAGTTCAGGCACATCATGTTTTTTGAAGCCATGATGAGAATACTAGACATAAAAATGTAGTTCTAAAAATTGTAGCTAAAATGTCAGATATTTAGCATGGAAACTGAAGAATAGAGAAAATGAATATAATAAATACCATAAAAAATGTCTAACTTCAATAAACCAACCTGGAGAAGTAATAGAACAATATCTCAACTTCACCAGAATTTGCATCAATCAAACCTATTTCACATTCAGAGGTAATATATATACACACAAATGAATGGTTTAGCAATGGGAAATCCACGCTCACCATTCTTAGCAGATTATGTACCCGAGTTTCTTGGAAACAAAATTAGTTGAGACTTTCCCGCATACATACAAATGTTGGTACTGTTACGTTGATGGCTTTGCAATAGTAAATGAAAAATGGAAAGAGAATGCAATTAAATTACTAAACCTACAAGACAGCACCATTAAATTCACAATGGAAATGGAAAACAACAAGGTTCTTCCCTTCCTGCATATAAAATTATAAAAAATTACAATATACTGGAATTTGGCATATCAGAAAAGATACCCATACAGATAATTATATAAAAAACAACAGCCACAATCCAAAACATTACAAATTTGCAATAATTAATAGCCTCACATCCAGATTAAGAAACCTACCTATAAGCTAGATAGAATATGCATTGGAGTATCGAAAAAGCATAGATATAGCACAAAAAATGAATACACAACAGATTTGGTCAAGAAAAAAATGTAAAAATTAAAAAAAATAAAAATAAAAACAAAAACAAAAGAATTAAAAACATCACCACACTGAAAGGCTACAAAGGAGATCATATATATATAAGAAATTTACATTCCATCCATGGGCACACCAAAAATTTCAGAATATTTTTTAAGATGCCAACATGATTTTGGCTCCAATAAAAAAAACCTTCTAAAAACCAACAAGAAAGATAAATTCCATCAGGAAAACATTCAAGCATTTACAAAATCAGTTGCAAAGACTGCAATATGAGCTATACAGATAAAACAAAAAGGAACACAAGAGAAATGTAAATTATAAACACATGGAAAAATTAGCAGTGGCATACCATTTCTGGCAAAAAACCCACGAATTCCAAATTTCACCTACAGTCTTAAAAGCTGTTCAGAAACCCATAGAATGATCAGTGCAAGTAAATATATTCATAAATGAAAACAAGGAAAATTTAGTTAATTTTGATATTCCAAACAATGAACCTCATCACAAAGTTCATAAAGTCCACAGAACGACATCTTAATGCCAAGCTGAGAAGCTGACTGTGGAACTGTGCTGGTGATGAAGGCAACAGCCTTTGAAACATCTCCAAGTGGAGCATAACTAGTGAAATTTGAGTGAATTCCTAATAAACAATTAGTTATATTAAATATACCTGACTTTACATTCAACTACTCTTAAAAAACAAAAGATTAAAAGAAAACAAAACACTTTAGGATGGCAAAAATGTTCCAAAACTATCTATATTAAAGAAGACAAAATTGCATAGAATGAAGCAAATAAATTGCACTTACGAAGCTGTAGACAATGGAGTGGTAATATATCCTACATTAATGTATTCGAACAGGTTGAATACATTAATGTAGGAAGAACAGTGAAGTTCTCTTCCTTTCTCACTATTGTCAAAATAGTGCAAGTATTGTAGCATATCCCCAATGGGTAAACATTTCTGAAGGAGAAATATTAATATGCCCTAAATGATGCCATGATAAGGAGCAAAATAGAAATTGGTTTGCACCAAATTGATTATATGGAATATATGGAGTTGTAAATCAGGAATTAATGGAAAATGCAATGGATGAATGGTTCTCATGCTCAATGTTTCTTAAGTTCAACTACAGTGAGATTATTTGAGTTAAAGAAGGATAGAATCTAGCTATATTGGGAGAAGCCAGTCGTCAAAGCTGTACAATGCTGTGCAGGTAGCAGTTTATAGTTTGAGAGGCTTTGTCAATGAGCAGTTGTGAGTTTGTGTTTTCATTATCTATAAATTGTATACTAATATGTACATTAATAATGTACACTAAATGTCTTTCATTAGTTTGCTACTATATAGATACAGTTTTTCAGGAAAGATGATACACGTGCAATAAGATTCTTGCAGAGAAATGGTATAGTGATCCGCAAGGAAATATCCTGATAATCATGTAACAAACCACTGAGTTTGCTGTGTTCTTACAGAAAAAAAGTTTGATGAAATATAGGAATTTCCTATGGAGATGTTAGCAATGTACTGCCGCTGAGGAGGATCATTATCAACAGCTGATATAGCTCAGGTTAATGCTTATGTGTTAAATACAGCATCATTTTATGCTTTTAGTAAAATTTTATATATACTAAAATACTTTATGTGTGGCCATTCTATCTCCCTTTTTCCTGTTACAGTGGCTGCATTTTCCCAGTAAGCACTGACCTATTTATTTTCTTGAAAATAATAAGTATTAAAAGTACCAAAATAATTTTAAAATTTTGTTTATTAAGTATAGAATGTTCTATATATTTTTCCCTACCCCATACTATTTTTATTCCCCTATAAAGTCTCAATGAACTCTTTTCACCTAAACTACTAATTATTTCTGTAGTTCAATATCTTCTAATCTTAGATTTATTTCTTTCCAAATCCTGTTTTGGTATTTCCTATTTATCCATACTTTTCCTAAACATTATTGTAAAATTTCCTGCATTTTGAAATGACATGATTATTTTCACTTACCTTACACTTCTCTTGTATGATAAAACATTCATTAATAATATCACTCTCTTCTAATGTGGTAATTCTGAATAAATATTTCATAATTCTTGTGATTATTTTTTTCCTTAGTGGAATATTTACCTAATTCTAGTTGTGCCGTAACATTTGGGAATGATGTTGGCAAACCTAAATCAATTTACTTCTAAAACTTCTATTTATTTTATCAACATCAACATATGCATTCTCTACACCTTACATTTCTGACCTACACAATATTTTAGCTTCAACTATGGTTGAGTATAATTTTTCCAGCCAATTCACTCATATCAGGAATTTTTCTTAAACATGCTCTTATAACACTCATAGCTGGTTTTCCTTTTGCTATGACTTATATTTTTATGTTCATTCCAACTTCCATTAGAGCTTAAACTTGTCCCCAGATAATTCATTTTCCTTACCACTTCAATTTCTCTCCCATTTAACTGCCATTTTTCAGCTTATAACCTCTTTTAAAAACCAAGATCTTTGATTTTTTTTCATTCATTTTCAATCCCCATTGCTTACAAAAAATATTCACTACTTCAATTGCTCTTTTCAATCCTCCCCTAGATGTAGATGTGATTACCAAATCATCTGCAAAAAGCAACCCTGGTATATTTATTACTGGTAGATGTAGCTTATCTCTTTTAGTTTCTTCCATAATATCATTAATATAGAGAATGAACAGTGTTGGACTTAATTTACAACCTTGCTTCACTCCTGTTTTATTCTGCGTATAATTCGTTACTTCATCTCCTGAAAATTTGACACAAAACAGGTTCTCACTATATATCTTTCTTAATGGTTTTATAAACATCTTATTTATTCCTTTCTTTTTTAGTTTTAACCACATTGCTTTTCTATTTATAGTATCAAATGCCTTCTCAAGGTCTATAAATACCATATAAACTCTTTCCCTTTTCTTGCTTAAATATTTATCTACAATTGTCTTTATTACAAAAACATTATTCTCAGTTCTTCTCCCTGCTCTGAAACCTGTTTGAAACTCTGATAATTTCTTCTCTTTCTCAACCCATTTCCTTAAACTATTGGCTAGAATTCCTGTAAAATGGAAAGAAGATTTATAATTAGCTGGATTATTTACATCACCCTTCCTTTTATCATGCTCCCTACTCTACATCTTGGGTATTTCCTTAATGTTATTAAACAATTTAACTACAATTATCTTTCTTGATCCAAATCCTCCAAAGTTCCCCTGGAATACTATCAATACCACTTGCTTTCTTCAACTTTCATTTCCTCACTTGCTCATAACATTCTTCCTCTGAAATCTCTCTATCTAAATAATCAATAGTTTCCTGATGACCTAAGAAATCTATTTCTGTTCTAATCAAATTCTCTTGCCCTGTGTTAAAATGAGCACACCAACTTACTGAAGTTATGTTTCTCTCCGTTATCCTATTTCTACATACACTTTTAACCATTGACCATATCCTCCTAGTATCTTGGATTTTTGCTGCATCAATTAACATTTTACTTATTCTTTTACCCCATTCTTTTTTTTTTGTCCTTTAAGGCACCTTTATCCCCATCTAATATTAGTCGATACTGGTGGTGTAGTGGTAACCATCTAAACCCAAGATCACCAGTTCGATCCCGGCCAGAACCAATTGATTTTTTTGGGTGTAAACATCCGAAGTATGGCTTTCTTCGTAAGGGTAGTAAAGCTGTGGATCCCGTGTAGTACGTTTAGGGCATGATAAAGAACCTCAAGCCTGAAAAAAGAGGCCTTTGAGCAAAATTTGTTGGCTGTTTCACACCCTGATGACCTGAGACGTTGAAGAGCATCCGCAAATAAACAGACACACAAAAATCTAAGTATTACGAAATTTTTTCGAGTAACGATGGTTCGGTGAGCAACTGAAGATGGGAGAGATTCTTCCGAAATGTGTCTTACTTTTATGTAAGTAAATGGAGTTTAGTGTAAAAAATGAATGCCTAAGTTTAGGATTTTTTCCTTTGCTCTTTTTCCTCCGATTGTTGCCAATTTTTTAGCTCTTGAATAACACTTTTTTTTTTGGCATTTTACATCTTTGTCAAACCATTTCCTTTTATCATCATCATAAACAACTGCTTTCATATCATTCCCTGCCCTTTTCACACACTATACTCTATAATTTCTCTACTGTCCTATTTTATTTGCATTTATTAGGCTCTGTATTTTCCTTTTGTGAAATTTTACCTCTTGTAGAGAAGAGTTTGCTTGGGCTAGAAACTGCATTTAGGAATTTAAAAGGATTAGGATATGATAATAGGAAATTGTTTAAAGTGTGGAGAAACCAATACAGATTTTCATTGTTTGTTATATTGTAATCAAATAAAGTTATGGACAGAAAAGGTTTGGAATAAAGAATGGGAAATTTTTAATTAAGAAGATTTTAACTGTAAAAGGAGAGAAAAGTATAAAATGATAGGGAACCATTTAGGTAAAGTTAGAGAAAAATGGATAAGAATGATGAAGAGGATGATGGAAGGAAATGTAGAAAGAAGTGTAACTTAGATGTATTAATTTATGGGTTTACAGTGTATTTAGGAAAGATGAGGGAGAAATGATAAAGAATAGTCAGATAATTAATGACTGATAAATTGAATAGGGGAGAGAATGGGAGTAAATTAGTATTACAAACAGGATTATTATACACCAATAACCTGGGTGCTAGTGCAAAAAAGTAACTCACAAGTATAGGATAATAGTTGGATGTAGTGTTTAGAATTAAAATATTGCAATAGAGTCATAATGATATGTATTAATTTTATATTTCCATTAGTATTATAAAATTGACAAAGACATAGATCTTATTGTAATGTTTAAAATTGTATGTTGATGTAAAGAGAAATTAATTCAATTCAGATAGACAATTAGAAGTACAGAATGTGTACATTAAATTTCAGAAAGAGATAAAAAGCAATGTAGAATTAGACAGCCCCTTAGTTGAGTGGTTAGACTGCTCACTTTCTGATGAAGAGGTCCGAGTTCAATTCCAGTAGCTGTATGTAGCATTTTTGGCAGACAAATCAGTGTCTGGACTGAGTTTTACCAGATACTTTGTTTCCCCTCCCATTCATTCTGCCAACTGTATCATTATCACCACAACCTTACCATTTTCAACATCTAACATAGTATGTCTCAAATAAAATTCTGTACTTAATCACCTAGAGCACAATTCAAATACTTTATTGATAAGGGAGCTGGCCTAAAAAATCCCAGGAGCTATAACTTCATAATTTTGTTCTTCATCCTTTTGGTCTTTCATACTATTGCAGATTTTGTCCATCTTTCTGGTTTTTCCTACTATTGCAGTCATGCAAGTTGCCATTTAGTATAACCATTAAAGTTTTTATACTACTTCTAGAACAATAAACAGAATGAATAAAATTTGCACTGTATGAATCTGAGTACCAGATGTGGTAAGCATTTGATATTCATGGTATGTGCTCAGGGAAAAATCCTTTAAAATACCTTAGCCAAGCAGTTTCACCAAAGAATTTGAACATAAACCTATGACTTTGCAAGTGGTTTTGAACTGAGTCCTAATTAAGTGAGCACGCAGATTTTTTAGAGTTGCCATGTAATCTTATCACAGTGCCAATGTTTTAATTGTGAATGTGAAATGTGAATAAGCTTACAACACAGTATTGCAAATGCACTAAATGGTAAGAATTTATGCATTATTTCATCAGTGACCTTGAACCAACTTATTAGTAAGTGCTTTTTTTTCTACATCAAACTGTGCTAAATCTACAGAAAATAAAATTCTTGTATTACATCATCCATTTCTGATTATGTAATTATTAGTAATTCCTGCAAAATGATTTTGCAATTTTGTTATCTGAGGTCACTGATTTCAGAGAAGAAATTCATAATCAAGTTGAGGGGGGCAGAAAGAGGTTAACCAATCTTTAGATAAAAAGCATGTATATAAATGAATGAATAAAGTTAATTAAAATGTCAGTGATTAGCAGGGTAAGTAAACAGAATGGATTTTGGGAACAATTCATCAGAAGGCTCAGAGGGAGGTTAGTTACATTAGTTGCATTGCTATCTCAAGCTATAAATTACACCCATAATGCAGTTTTTGAAATTTTTCTACTATAAAATGTTATTTATGTCTTCAAATAAGAAAAATATTGTAAACATTCTTTCCCAAAGGCTAATTCTGTGTAGTTTCTTCCTGTTTTTTTTTTTTTTTTTTAATCATTTTGCTTTCATATCTATTTCATGATTTCTTAATCAAAAGTGTATGGCTACTGCAGACTTTTCTGTTACTTTGTATCTGATGTTTCTGAAATGTTCTTGAATCTTTTTGCCTAAATCTTGTTTTGTCTGGGCGATATATATATATATATATATATATATATATATATATATACTTGGTTACATTTTTTGCAGTTTATTCATATATTTCTGACCTATGCATTGTTCATTTGTATATTTTTGTGAGGTTTCTTACCTTACTTAAGCTGGGGAGATAGGACAAGTTGTATTGCTTGAATATTTTTCTGAAGTTACTGGCTGCCAGAGGATGGTATATGAATTTTTTAAAAATGCGTTTTTCTCTGTCTTTCTCTTTTTCCAATGTGATTGTGTCTTTTATGAGTTTCTGTCTATGGTATTTATTTAGTTAATTTATTAATGAATAAATCCCAAAGACAGAAACTCATAAAAGACACAAGTACGTTTGTATTTTTAACATAATTTTCTTTCAAATCTATACACATATTTCCACGATTTTTAATTTGTGTATTCCATTCATAACATGCGATTAAGATCAATTCTGCAAAATAATGTTTAGGCCATAACTTCATTTGATTTATTCTATTTATATTCTACTAGTCATTTCTTCATTTTAAGGAACAAAAAGTAATCCAAGGGAGCCAAATCTGAACACTAGGAGGGACGAGGAAGGATTTACTTTAAACCCAATCATTTTGAGTTCGCAATCGCAGACCTGTGCGCTGACCCATTATCGTGATGGACCGTGCCTTTTTCTTCGCCAAATGAGGCCGATTCTTTTTTAGGTGCGTCGTTTAATTGCTTCAGTAGCAAAGCATAATATTCATTAGTTGTGGTTTTGCCCTTTCCCAATTCCAATCACGCCGTGGGAATCCCAAAACACTTCCCATCATCTTTCCTGCTGAGGGAATTGTTTTTGCCTTCTTCGGGGCGCTTGCTCCGGTTGAAACCCACTGTTTCGATAGCTTCATATGCGGCGATGGCTGCACATTTTGCCATGTCACATTCCGTTTAAATAGCTCCAAATTCTGCGCGGAAGTGACAATTTTAACCCTTTTCTGATCAACTGTTAGCATTTACATCACGATAGCTTTTTCATTTGCAAACTATGTACCCGATCTCCAGAAATCACATCTTCAGCAGTCTCCCGTACCTTCAGTGTCCGATCGCTTAGTACCATGTCGTGGAATTTTTTTCAATCATTTTGGGACAGGACGTCCTCCATCGCTTTTCCGGCCACATCTAAACTCACCAACCATTCTAAACGAAAGTACAGATTCATCATATATGCTTCTGGGGGCGTTCCGCTTTCAAAAAGTAATGTTAGATGCACAAAATTCGTGTTTCCCCATTTTGAACGCTTATTTACAAATTTAAACAAGAAAATGGCTCTCTGATACAGACTAAGCTTTGTAACTATTTATAACATCTTCCCACAACAGTCATCACATTGCCAAAGTAATGTTGAAAACAAAATGTAATGTTTTATTCAAGTACTAAGTAATTATAATATTGCAATCCTCATGGTTTGGTTACAGTCCTGGCTCTCTCCCAAGCCATGAAAATTTGACATGATAACAGTGATTAACATATTAAAATAGTACACCCACAATAAATTTCTATATACTTCTGATTATTACCCAATTCAAACAACTCCATGCCATGAATTTAAATCACTAAAACCAAAAATCATTAATTATTAATTACCATACCCATTTATTTTTACCTCTAATTTCCTTAATTGAAATTTGTCCCCCAAAATTTTCTTTACTGCTATTTCATATCTTATATGAACAGATTTTACTTTTTTTTTTTTTTTTGATTAGTGTTTAATGCCTGTTTTCACTACTGAGGCACCACAGGCAGCATCTTACTTTGATCAACTGACTCCTCTACTCTCTTTTTTCTGGACATTCATATTTATCCTATCCTCCTCTCTATCTTTTGCCCTCCATTAAAAAACAGTTTTGAAAACAAAGTGCTACCAGCTTTTTAGTTTGTACAGACTTATCAAACAGTTCTCATGTAACTAATAGATTGCAATCAATGTTTTTGCAGCATTTATCATATGTGAGGTGGTATCAATAAAAAACAGTAGAATTTCTTACTTTTTCTTTTACAGCATTTGGTCATAGAACAGCAACAGTTCTTTGAAAAAGTTTTGCTGCATTTTTTGTTTATTCATAGATCAACAATATTATAAAGTAGCACCATAACTATTCATGCAACCCCTTTAGAATGCTGCTCTTAAACTTGTTTCTTCAACAGCAGTTTCATTCAATGTAAACCACATGGTATTTAAAAAGCACTGGATTAATACGGTAGTATTAGTGACTGTAAAAATTATTAATGAAAGTGATAAATTGATCTTTGTTTCCTTCTACCAATTGCTTATTTTTGAAAGCATTTAATTAATATCTGGCCAAGGTCTTTAAAGACAATTAATAGAATGGAAAAAATGATGAGTTCAGAGTCGTTAGCATCTAATGTTACCTTTTCAAGAGGAAGGGGATGGGGATTACCAGGTCCATCAGCTAACATACATACCCCATTAAATATCCAATACAGCACCAACTTAAGTCGCACACACATACAGTCTGTAACACTGTGGGTTGGCTATTTCTCTAAACGCTGACAGAAATCACCCCCACTGACTTCCCAGAATGTAATGCCAATGACTGCAAAGATGAGGTTCAATGTTGAATTTCATTTATTTGGTGCAGCTGGCTGGTTTGTAACATAAACATTTAACCTGATTAAGTGTTTATTTTATCAGCTTAGTTACACAGTTTTATACAATTAAGAACAATGCTTTTCCATCTGTTGAAAAACAATCATCTTTAATTTTGCAACATAACTTTCTTTATTCCACAATTGTGCATCAGGTGAGAGATGATTTTAACAAGCTAATCATGGGACTGGCTGCTTAAAGAAGATGAAATAGAGATGGTGTACTGTGCATAACCTTTTTGCATCAATTAGTTTCTGGTATCCACTATCTCATAGGAATATAAGATTTGATGATGATTGGTATCATTAAAGTGTATATGAATTTTCAAAGAACAGGGCTGTATACTGATAGTTGTTTGAAAGGATTAAAAACAGAATTTGAGAGGACTGGTAGGGAGATGTATTGCACATGAATGAAAATAATGTAATAGGATTTTGGAAGTAGATTAGAAAGAAAATAGAAGATATAAGGAAGAAACACATATGGGCAAGTTTTAAGAATAACAGTTCCTTAAAATTATACAGAATAATAAAAGTATGGGTTAGAGAGCAATATGTTGATAGCTGTGATAAACATGGAAAGAAAGGATTTGCATGGATGTTCACAGAAGTGTTGTTTCTTAAAAGGTTCAGGGATAGTAATCTGGAATTGTGTGTGAGAGTTCAGAAGGGACAATTTACTATTTGATGCAGTGTAAACAAACATGATATTGTAGAGATTAAAATGTTGGCACTTAAAGGAATGCTAGATGCAAAATTGTGGTTGAAATTTTAGAAAGAGTTAAGAACAAATTAATAAAAATAGTGAAGAGAGAGGGGGGGTCAACAAGAACTGCAGAAGCAGATAAGAAGTTAGGTTACTGTTGCATTTAATGGGTTATTAACCATGAGTAATGACATGGAAGGGTCCATGAGAAGAAATGCATCAGACTATATAAAGATAAACATAAATTTTGAAAGTGTTAGAAATTTGAAGGTAAGTTTTGTGAAAATTATATTGTTTTTTGTATATAATGTTAATTAGGGCAGATATTTTGGACAAGTTAAATAGATATGATGATGAAAATCAGAACATTTGTGTTTTCTGGCATTTAATGCTTAAATTTTGTAGTTTTATAATGCATATAAATGCATATTTTGACATTAGTGCCTATTCCTTAATTTTGAACTTGAAACATGCATATTTATGTATAAAAGTGCAAATACAACCAAATTTAATATAGTTCACGATTTTTATATTCAGTAATTGAATTATGTCTGGATTAAAGTAAAAACTCAGGCAAGGCAAGGTGAGGCAGGCCATCAAGGGTGGCCAAGGTTGTTTAGATGCAAACTTGTGAGAGGGAGGTCTGGGGTTCAGTTGCCATTAGGCCATCCTTCCTAACTGAGGTTTTTGCCAGGTTTTCCTCTGTCCTCATAAATGGCAAATGCCGAGGAGGTACCCTAAAACTTAGGCCTGGAACGTTTCCTTCCTTAAAATAATCCTTTCCAAATGTATCATTTCAGCTCACATATCACTAGTGTTCACTGCCTATGATGCCTCAGCAGTAAAAACATGGGTGTTAAAACACCATTAAAGGAAGAAAAAGAAGAAGGGGGAAAAGGGTTTTCACATTGTTTCCAGTTGACAGGAAACAAAACTGAAATTGACAGTGCAGTCAATCTTATGCACATGCCTAAGATTAAATATTTTCTATTGATATTTGTAGATATGAAAATATCTTTTTCTGCCTTTAAATTTATACTTACAGACAAAAGATACAAATTTCTGGTGGGAAATTTGGAAAAGGCATTTTAATATTATTTATGCAGTCAGACTATATGAAATAAGTGATTAAATGTTAAATAATTTGATCAATACTTTTTTCTGTTGTTTTCTGAGCAATAGCATGTCTTTAAGGTTTATTATGAAAAGTTATTTTTGTAGTTTACTTGGAAAAATTAAATTATAAACTGTGTCAGTTAAACAGTGAGTTTGTGATTATTTTTGCGATTTTTTTATGGTGAGAACAATATTTTCATATGAGTATTTTCTAATTGTCTTTTACAAGTACCAAATTCAAGTAATTTTTCATGTTGTAGTTTCATTGTGTTAATTTAAATAAGCTACTTTTAACTGCATCTAATTTTACTTTAAAATGCTATGTAAATAAAATATTGGATTATATATGTAAATTGTATGACTAAGTTCATAATTAAGCAGTTTTGAAAGTTAAAAGAAAGTATTTTACAATATATTTATCGCCTATTTTCAGTTTTTAATGCCAAAAGTGCACTATCTAGTAATAAGGTATAGATAGAAGGACTAGGATCTTTACAATTTAACCAAAGAACTTCCCTCCATATTGTTAGTATGGTTAATTTAAGTGTCGACTTGAAATTATTTTTTAAAATTTATAAATTATTTGAAGCAGTTTAATTATCAATATATTTAATTCAATTGCATCTCATGGGAATTAATCTATTAAATGTAAGAAACAAGCAAATTTACAACCTGAAATAGCAAACTCCAGACATGATGAAAGCCAAGTATTTGATAATCCTCCGGCGATAATCCAGCCACAGAAAGAGCCAATGCATGTATGTTTGAATATCCTAAAAATTTAAATATTGTACTTACAAAGCTGTTGACAATGGAATGGTAATATATCCTAAATTTAGGTATTCATTTTTTACACTAAACTCCACTTACTTATATAAAAATAAGGCGCGTTTCGGGAGAATCTCTCCCATCTTCAGTTGCTCACTGAACTGCCGTTACTCGAAACAATGGCTAGACAACCAGTAGGTTTTCTCTATTTTTTAATATGAAAAAATTTTCCCAAGTGGATAACTCCAATGGGTTGTGAAGATGTTTCAGCAGTTTAATTCCCAGTTTTATTTCACAATTTTTGGTCCAAAAGTGAGCTGCCACTGCTGATTTATCTATCTGCTTAAACCGAATATTCCTAAAATGTTCTTTCCTCCGAATTTCCAAATTTCTCTTTGTTTTGCCTATGTAGCTCTGCTCACAATCTGCACATTTTATTTCATAAATTCCTGATTTCTGTTCTGTTGATATGGAGTATTTTACTGTGCAACCCAATAAATTCTTGATGTTGTATCTGTTCTTTGGGGCTAACATTATTCCATGTTCTTTGAAAAATTTCTTGAACTTCTTGTGGTAAATTGGATGGTATGTGAAACTTTTGAATTTGTGGAACTTTTGAATGAGTGGAACCATGCTGATGATGAAGGAAATTTGCCTTTGAAACATGTCCAAGTAAGTGGAATAAAACTAGTGAACTTTGAGTGACTTCCTCATAAATAATTTGTTCTATGATACTATATTTCACTGTGAAAATCCCAAACTATTCAAATTTATTTTGAATTTGTATTCTTCTTTTGTGTTTTTCAGTGTGGAAACTTCCCTTGTCCCTTTTTGTCTTTTAGATTTATTGATAATTTTTATCACTTTGTCTTTGTTGAAACCATTGATTATAGCTGTCTTTCTTATTTGTTTGTCTTCTATTTTGTACTCTGCTTCTGTGAGTGGAATATTCAAAAATCTGTGTGCCAAACTGTGAAACACTGTACATTTATGTGGAATGCGGTTATATAGGGAAAAAATTTTCATATTAAAAAAAAGAGAAAACCTAATGAATTTCGAATTTCCTCCTATGGATGAACTCAGCAATTTCCTAGTTCAACCAACAGAGGCCACCACAGGAACATCCTGGTGTCTAACCATCGTTTCGAGTAACGGCAGTTCAGTGAGCAACTGAAGATTGGAGAGATTCTTCCGAAATGCGTCTTATTTTTATATAAGTGGAGTTTAGTATAAAAAATTAATATCTAAGTTTACGCTAACCTAAAAATTGTTAAGACCATCATCCACCAGAATTTAAAGATGAAACAGTCACTAATACAGAGCATACAAATTGCTGCATTATCACATTTCAGAAAATTACACAACAGTAGAAAGCTGTATAGAAATCACCTGCCAGGAGAAAATGAAAACTGCTGGTTTAGGTACATATCTCTCTTAATGAGTGCAACAAACCTGAATGATGTATTACCATGTATAGAAAATGAGCATACTTTAGCACAAACTGGGAGAAAATTATTCTTATTCTAATGCCAAAACAAATCACATTCAGGTTGTCTTAAACCAAAGGAATTTCTTCTGTTTACCTGGAGCCATTGCTCCAAATGAATGTATTTATAGATGAACAGCTTTTGGACAAGCATCAACATTTATTTGCCTGTACAAACCCTTAAGAAATCTTAATGAACAAAACCAATTTTCACTACACAGTTACCAATTTTTGAAAAGATGTACAACTAAAAGACAAATGCTAGAGAAGGTTTATTCCTCAAAAAAATATCCTGAACTCTTTGAATGTAAAGCATTACATAATTGCTTAATATATAGTTATATATTTTGCTCATTGGTCATTCCATGTCAAATCAACTAAGGTTTGAACCATACAGTGAGATATTCACAATTTTTCATTTACTGTATGTACCCATATAATAAATATTGTAACAATTATGACTTTTTGGGCAAATATATTCTGTGCTTTTGAATTTAAAAAAATTGCTGGATTTCCTGCACATTTTGTGGAACAAAAATGCTTGCAAGTTCTAATTTATCCAAAACAAAAAAAAATGTTTAAAATGCAAAATCACTTCCCTTTGATTTTTCTAAAAAATATATATAATATAAATGAAAAATAAAGCAACACTTTAAATAATGTAACTAAAATAACAATAACTAAAGAAGCAGAAAAAGAATAAAATGAATAAAATTCACAGAACTATCACTTGTATATTTCGAACAACTAGTACCGCCACAGGTGGCCGAGGTTGTTAAGGCACGCACTCATGAGCGGGAGGCTGGGTTCGAATACCATCAGGACCTTCCTCCCTGACTGAGGTTTTTTCCAGGTTTTCCTCAGTCCTCATAAATAGCAAATGCTGGGGAGGTACCCTAAACTTAGGCCTGGAACAATTCCTTTCTTAAAAATAAGTCCTTTCCCAATATATCATTTCATCTCATGTATCATCAGTGTCCATCGCCTGTGGTGTCTCTGTAGAAAAAACAGGATGTAACACATTCATTCAAACAACTAGTGTTCTTCAAAGGCAAGAAGACAAGACATTAGTTGTTCAAAATAGAGCAAATGATAATTCTGTAAATATTTAAATGTTTTATTCTTTTCCCATTTCTTTATATATAGTCTAGCTTCTTGCCATTGAAGAACTCGCAGTAGTTCGAAATATAGCAATTTCAAGTGTGACTCTTTCTCTGTGTTTTATCTTTATCTACTTTTATTTTTAGTGCTAATTTATATATATATATATATATATATATATATATATATATATATATAGATTAATTATGATGGAAATCTGAAGATGGAGAACAAAATGGACCATGAGAAATACATTTTTAATATAATGTTGCATATGTACATAATTATTCATGGTCAGGCAAAATCAATTATTAATTTTCCATCCTCCCAAAGGGAGAGGGATATTTTGCATACATTAAAGGATTAACCCACATTGCTATAAACTGTATCTTACATTACTTTTCTAGATATTCTAAAATAAAAGTTTTTAATTACCTAAAATATAAATAGTTGAAATAAAATTAGTTGATTACCTTATCATTAATTTTTGTTAAAAAGAATGTAAGGTTATGAGAAAATCTCCCCCTCCCCTGAATAGTGTTTTTACTGTTGAGGCATCACAGGCAGTGGACACTGGTGATACATGAGATGAAATGATAATTAGGGAAAGGATTTTTTTTTGGAAGGAAAGTTTCAGGCTGAGTTTAGGGTATCTCCCTGGAATTTGCAATTTATGAGGACTGAGGAAAACCTGAAAAAAAAAAATGTGTTAGGGAGGACGGTCCGAGTGGGAATCGAATCCCAGATCTCTCATTCATGAGTATGCATCTTAACCTTGACCACCCTTGGCGGTATCTTCCTCTTATCATTATAAAACTATATCTGTTGATTTGCAATGAATGTATCCCTTTTCAATTTAGTGGTACTTCACAAAATTTCATTGTTACTGTTAACCATTGTTTCTAGAGTACATTTATTTGAGTTAATTTTCATGCTACCTGGTATATCATCTGTTTATCAAATAATTTTAATGCAAATCTTAGCTCATTTAATCCAGAACATCCTTGGCACTCAACAGCTGGGGCTTCAAATTACTTAACTAGACACTAATCTTTCAATAGTTCATTATCAACCAGTATAATATTCTCCCTACAAGCACAGCTCACAATTGGCTTACCTAACATTCTGATGCACATTATAGAACATAGTATGCATGCACCATTTCCTGGTAAACAGTTCCTTAGGCCTTGGTTATGAAACTTGAAAAAACCTTTATGATGAATTGTGCATTCACTTTTAAAACATTCTTAAACTTCTTTGAGATTATCCAAAATTAAACTATTTTTGTATTTCACATAATTTTTGTATCTTTGTCCTTTATTAAGATAAGTCTTTCTTTCTTGATATCATTCTGCTGATTTATCTTTGTTATTAAAGTCAACTGCTGTCATGGCTATACTTGCATTTAATATTTTTTCATGCTTAGCATCTGGATACTTAAAATCCCCTTTCTTTAACTAATTTTGTTATTTGTTGCTTGGGCATTAATTTTGAAACTCTTAATCTTTTTGCAAGCTATTATTATTGGTCTAATTGGCTTGCAAAAGAGTTAAGTATTGACATTTCATCATTGCATCTTTCAGAACAAAAAACCCTTCTCTTTTTGTTGATTTAAATTTTCAAATTCATTCCCTTTCTCAATCTCAACTTCTTAAGTATGAGGCTTGAAATGTTAGAGGAACTGTATTTGTTTACAGGCTTGTTGCAATTTTTTCAATTTTCTTTTTAGCATTAGACTGTAAATGGAGCCTCTATCTCTCTTTTTTTTCTTTTCTTTTTGACTGGTGACTCACCAATAGGTTCCAAAGGCTTATTTAATTAACTAACAGAGGCATCAACATCATCTGTGTTTTCTGGGGAAGATTTTTCAAAATCCTTTGAAATGTTACTCTGCGGTTGCCACAATTTTCATGCTTTTTTCTATTTCACAACTGAAAGAGCACCTCTAGGTGGCTATACTACATAGATTCTTTGTACTGGCCCTTTAAATGGATTGTGGCACGTAATAGAAAATATTATCCAATGGTTTCTCTTTTGCTTCTTCAGTTGCCACAACTGTATACTTACTTTTGTGTTAGGATTTAAGCACTGAAAGGAATTCACATAACAATTACTATACCTTTAAGCAACCACTTTTTCAGCTCCCTTTTAATACATACTTAATGAGAGAAGTTACTGAGAAACAGCTCCAATCACACTCTTCTCATTACTGGCACCAGTAACACTGTACAACAAACAAGCAAAATAAATACATGCATGATACTTATTTTTAACATGTCTGGATATATAGCCTCTAACAATTTGAACTAGAGCAGCATGAAAATATCCTTGACTTGCATAAATGTTGACTTTTTTTTAATTTGGGAGAACCTTTATGTTGAAGCATCATATTGCCCTAATCACCTAGTTTTTCTCCATCTTCAAATTTGACATGGGTAAGGTATATTACACACACACACACACACACACACAAAAAAAAAAAAAACCTTGCATTTCTTAAAAACTGAAAGGTGAGTGTTTTTAAGCTTACCAAAAAGTAAATGTTTATTTATAAGAGCTTTAAAATGACATATGAATAATCTCTCTAGCTTTAATTTTTGGAATTAGTAATTTTTATTCCTTAAGATAGGACAAAATTGGGTAAAAAGAAAAAAAGCTATGTAAAATAAAAAGATGTTAGGAAAAGCTGAAAATCAAAGTACAAAAAAGGGTTGATTTGACATAGAATATCTTCAGACTAGTAGTAAAGTAAGAGTCAGTTAAGCCGCCACAGATACTTCTTTTGCTCCTTTCTACAATATCTTTCTCAATAAGTGATATTGTGATTCCATTATCTGAAAATCTGCTAGGCTCAATTTAAAAACCAACAAAAATCTAGCAAGTGAGAAATGACATTCAGAGATGCATTTCTGTACTCAAAAGGACTGGCCAAGGTTTTCATCACAGAGTATGCATGAACAAGTCATACCATAACTTTACTGATAGGTATATATGTAAGCTGTGCAGCTAGAAATGTAACAGATATTAACATGTGTAATAAAAGACCAGGGATACTAACTGAATACATTTAAAATCAACCTCAATGGTCACTTGGATGATCATTTCTTTTATCAAAGGACTTGTTTAGAAGCCACAGAAAATATCAAGAGTTTTGATTTAACGGGAATTTCCTAAAAAGCATAAAGTAGAAATTATTCTATAAAGAAGTTATTATTGAGTGACTAATTTCCAAATTAGAACTAAATCAGAACAAGAGAGGTGGCAAAAAGAAAGAAAATGGTGCACAAAAATGAAAAAAAAATCACCGAAGACTGGCTAAAAGCAGAGCAAAGTGACATTAAATTAGGTCAATGATATGATTAAACATACAAAATAACCTTATAAAATATTATGAAAATCAAAGAATGGCAAGAAATTTACTCCAAGAAAATAATTGGAACATATTTAACAACAATGGTCAGCAATGAAAATGCTTCAGAAGTTGAACCAACTAAATTTTGGATGCTGATCACTAGGGCCCAGATTTTTAGGTTTTTATAAACCCTGTATTTGTTTTTTCAATAAGTTAAGATATAGCATTTAATTTTAGGTGGAAACCAATACAGTGAAGTGACTATTATGTTCTTAATTATCTAGTGAGTTGATTTAATAATTGAGAACTTAAGAAGTTAAGATAGTTTATTTCTTTCAGCTAAAGTAGAATAAACACAATGAAACAAATATATAATAATATGAATTCATTTTTACTTGTATTTTCCATTGATTTGAAACACAAAACACCAACACTTAAAACTTCCAAGTCTTTATAATGTCAGGGCATTGAATTTTTAAAAAATTTTAAAGCACTGAATTTTTAAAAGTTTTAATTTTTTTTTTTCAGTTGTAAAACACTGAACATATCTAGAACATTTTTCAGTTTATCAAATCAAATTAGAACATTTTTCATTTAATGAAACTCAACTAGAACATTTTTCAGTAATAGGAACATATTTAGTTTAATGTTGCACTGCAGTATTAAATACATTGCTAGGTTTTCCATCATGAAACTTTTTCTGTTGTATGAATAAATTCATGTGATATATGCCATACTAATCACTCTTATTGCTTCACTTACTTGTGTGGTATTTGGAACCGGTTTTGAAGACCTTTGTCTTCATCTTCGGCCAAGGGTATGAGGAGAATCCAACGGTTCTATAGAGATGAAGCGTTGCCCTGGTGGTGTTTTTATGTACTTAAAGTTGGTGTTTTCTACCTTTTTCTGTTGTCTTTTAAAACATGCTTATAGTAAGAACAACATAGCATGAAGTCATTGGTGCAAATTTCACTATTGCCAATCTCCACTGTAAATTGTCTGAAATTTGTTCCCCCTTAAGAACAACAGATTCATTTTTCATCATTATAAACCCTGGGTTCCGTTGAAGAATCTTGATGAGCTTCAAAGAACAGGCTGCACCCACTGTCCCTGGTATTTCTTCCTTTGAAATGTAGTGGTAAAGATGCAGATTCCAAATATTGAGTAGCTGCAGGAAGACAACTGAAATTGGCAATTAATAAAGGCAAGTGAAGCGATGTTCTTATTATCGCGGTTTTAGCCTTTGCTATCTTCGTTGATGTCAAATGTATCTATACCACTTTTGATGTCTTCAAAATAGTTTGCATGGTAAATGGTTACCTGCAGTCAAGTACCCCCCAGCAGGTGATGATGGGTTCAGGTGGCAGAGGTGTTTGTAGTAGCATTTCCTTGAAAATCTAAATGTGACTGGGAGCTTTTAGAAAGGCTCTCTTCATGGATGAAATAATGTTTTCATTCCTGAGAAATGTTCTAACCCCTTCAGCTAATCAGTGTAAACCTTGAGCAGGTGATATGGGGCATGTTAGAGTAGATAATTTTCAATGTCTCTCCCACCTTGATCAAGTAGGCCACAAGCAATAGAAATTTCTCATCACAGCTTTCAGATGGCCATAGGACACAAAGTATCTCTGTTGGTGCAGATTATGGTGCTGTGATTTGTTTTATCCAGCATTTTGCATAATATGAGGTGGGGCTTACCAGGTTTTGCGGGTTATAACTTACTCACCAAGAGGTTAGCAATGAAGCAACCACAACTATCGGTGGTCTCATCTATTGAAAGCCAGATGCTACAGTCCTATAGTTTAGTTTTGATGAATTCAATATTTTCTCTCATATAATTGGTACAAATATATTTTCTTTAAGGTTGAGTCATCTGGTATCTTTTGGCCGTTGATGTATTGAAAAAAATTATTGAATACTGGGTTCTGTACCACATGCCATGGATGGATTTTTTTGGTGTAAAATTCCTTAGTATGGCTTCCATCTGAAGGGAAGTAAAGCCTTGGGTTCCATGTTATAGATTTATGGCATGTAGAAGAGCCTCAAGCCTGAAAGAACAGGCCTCTGAGCAAAATTTAGCAACCGCTTCACACCCTGAATTGAATGGGACGCTGATGGCCTGAGATGTTAAATAGCGTCTGTAAACAAACCAAATCATACATATGCTGATACGAGCACCTCACAAAAGTGAATTAAAATTGTCTTCTTAACAGCCAGAAAAGCCTGAAATTAGCAGTTTGAATCCTCTGTTTCCTCTCAATGCTACTGACACTGCAGACTCTTTATGCTGCAGAAAATGCAATTTTTGGTCACAGCTCACTTGCTTTTGGCACACATGCTCTAACACAATTTGGTACCTGTGGTAAAATTGGGATCATTGCCATCAACCAACTTTGAGAAACTTTTCCTTTAGGCATATTTCTGTACCTGTTAATAAACTTGAAGAGTAAGCTTCTTAACAATGCTTTCAGTTTGCTTCTAAATAATAGTTAATCTGACAATTTTCTTTTAGAAAACATGACTGACAAAGAAACAGCAGAAGTCTATTTGATAGTCATTTGAGACAAACAGCATTAAACGTGACTGACAACAATGGTATTACAAAATTAAATTTAGTTTTCTTCTAAAAATAAGTTAATTTTGAAAATGCTTTTAATCCAAAATGACAATAATGGTATTACAAAATTAAATAAGTTCATCAAGATACACATGTTGGCCAATTTTTTAAAAGTAATTTTATTGTACATATTATTAAATTTAATTTTAATAATTAAAAATTACTTACATTTAAATTCATTCAAATTTAATTTTTTGGAAACAATAGTTTTAGCCATTTTAGGTTTCAATATCCCATTTAGCCTTTTATTGGTTTCATAAGATTCAACTATGTGACTCCGATGATAAAGAAATGAATAATTGTTAAAATGTCACAGCTAGATAGCTAGCAAGGAACAAAATAGTTTAAAACCTAAGAATCCAGGCCCTGCTGATCACTTTTTTTTTTTGATTGATTTATTTATGGACGCTCTTTAACATTTCAGGTCATCAGTTTCCCATTCAACTCAGGGCGTGAAATGGCCGACAAATTTTGCTCAGAGGCCTCTCTTTCAGGCTTGAGGTTCTTTATCGTGCCGTAAATGTACGACACGGGACCCACGGGTTTACTTCCCTTCTGAAGGAAGCCATACTTAGGATTTTTACGCCCCGGAAAAATCCATCGGTCCTGACCGGGTTCGAACCCGCGATCTTGGGTTTAGGAGGCAAGTATGGTAACCACTACCACCAGGACCGACTCTGCTGATCACGAATGACAACTTTTATCAACTAATTTTGGTCACTATAAATTATAACTAGATATGCTTTGTCCTATATATTTAAGTATCAGGTGATATCAAGGTTTGCAGTAGTTTCTTTTGGGGGTTCCTTTCATGATTTTGAATTATTTTGTCACTGATAAAGTGACCTCTCACATCTCCTGTCTGTTTGTTGCTGAAGTTTCTGAGAGTTCTTCTTCTTCTTTTAAAGTGTTTAATGCCTATTTTAACTACTGAGGCACCATGGTGGTGTTTCTGAGAGTGTAAATATGTTTTCTACACTAGGTTCCCTTATTTCATTCACTTTTGCTCACTTGGTTACACGAGATTCTATATGATTTTCCATGAGTAATAAGTCTGTCTGCTGTTCATAATCATGCCCACTTTTACAATTAATCTGTCATCTAACACACTCTTATGCTTCACTTACTTATAAATACGGTGGGACCAGTTTCGAAGACACATCCTCTCCAACTTCAACCAACTTGATGACACTTTGAAACTGGCCCCACCATATTTAAAAGTAAGTGAAGCATAAGAGTGTGTTAGAGGGATTAATTATAATTTACATATAACAAACTTCACTGTGTGAGTTTCAACAGAATTTTTTAAAAATGTCTTATTTTTTGAAAGTTCTTAAATCAATGCCAACTTTTGTTATATTCGTGATGAAGAGACATTTTCTAATCAAAAAATATTTTAATTGCCAATAATAAGGAAAGCATACTGCCTGTATTCTGGATGCAGAGTAAGGGGATATGGATGAAGTTGGTACCAATATTTGCTGTAATATTGTTCTGCCAAGTTACAAGACTGACTAAACTGAAAAAGGCTTAATGCTCTTTGCAGTTTCTAACATTGGAGAGAAATGAAGGAAAATACAAAAAATTGCTATTTTTGCATGGTACTTCCAAACCAAAGGCTTTCCAGCAAGAAAAAGTGAACTGTTAATTATCCGTTTCACATCAGTTATTTGCTCGTTACCACATTCTGAAGAACTTTGTGAATTCTACTCTATTGATTCAGCCTACAAAAAGGATGAAGCAGAAGAATTTGATGCAGTTATGCCAAATCTTGTACCTGGTTTGTCAATAACTCACAATTCTAGCTTCAAAGCCAATATATCCTCAAGAAATCCCCATGCGCTCATTCAACATGAATTAAATGATGTTATGAGCGACTTAGAATTGTCAAAGTGCAAAATGGAATTACTGGGATCCAGACTTCAACACTGGGAGATTTTAGCTTCAAGTATAATGATTTTGTATTAATCAGCTGGAACAGCATTTTTCTGTGGAGACTGATGTAGTATATTGCAACAATGTATTTGGCCTTATAACATAACTAAATATTCAACATAATCTTGAAGAATGGTGGTTGTTCATAGATGTTTCAAAACAAAGTCTAAAAGTTTTTTGCTCCCAATTGAAATGAGTTTACACCAATTCCAATTGATTACATAGTGCACATGCAAACATGGAGGGGAGGGGGAGGAGGAGGAGAAGAAGAAAATCACTGTAATTTGTTGAAATGCGAACAAAAGTACAAACTACGAGGGGTATTCACCTATCTGGCATGTAGTGGTAACCATACTTGCCTTCTAAACCCAAGATTGCGGGTTCAAACCTGGCCAGGATCGATAGATTTTTTGGGCATAAAAATCCTAAGCATGGCTTTAAGGCCTGTTGTACATTTACTGAAAAAGGACCTCAAGCCTGAAAGAAGAGGCCTCCGAGCAAAATTTGTCAGCCGTTTCATGCCCTGATTTGCATGGGACACTGATGTCCTGTGATATTAAAGAGCATCCGTAAATAAATCAAATAAAAAAACCTATCTGGCCCAGGCCATTTTTAGTATACCTCTTCACAATTACAAAAATTTTAATACAATAATGATTTTATACTAACCCTTTATCTAAATTCTACATAATTAAACAAAGTAAAAATTTCCACCTTGGTTGCATCAGCCGCCAGTCCCCGGTTCATCAGCAGTACCCAACTGGAATTTCAGGGAACCAGGCTTCAACCCAACCCAGGGGACTAAAATAAAATATTTCAATTACACTATCCATACCATTATTTTATCAACTAGCTACAGTTTCTACAAACTAATAATTCTTTTATTTCTCAAATATATATTATAATGAAATTTGAAATTTATAGAAGTATTAGAAAATGTAAATACAAACTACAACGGTGCCTTCACCTATCTGATCCAGGCCATTTTAGATGAAATCCCTCACAATTACAACAATTATTGATACAATAATAAATGTTATACTAAAACCATTACCTAAATAATTCTAAATAGTTAAACAAAGTACAAAATTTCCACCTAGCTTGCATCAGTTCCCACTCCCCAGTTCATCAGCAGCAACCTACTGGAATTCCAGGGAACCAGGCTGCGATTCAACCCAAGGCACTAAAATAAATATTTCACTTACTGTACATGCACCAATATTTTCAACTAACTATAATCCCTACAATAAAATAATGTTTACAGCCTTTGGACCACGGCCAACAAGCCCGGAAACATTATTTTATTGGATTAATGCCGGCCGTGAAAGCCTAAATAATTATATAATCCCTACAATCTACTAATTCCTTTATTTCTCAAATACCAACTATAATGCTACATTTATTCACCTTCTAGAATAATTTCCAACATTCCAAGCTCAATAATTTAATAAATTTAATACAATTCCACCCCAACCATTCCCAAACCAATGTCATTTTTCATAAACATACAGGTGTTCTTTATCATCTGAAATTTATGTAAATTATGTAGCTTTCAACTGACAATTTCCATTTCATTTTTACCTTTCATAAAAACTCCCCTAATTTGGGTATCTGCTCACAACTTTCCCTCCAAATATTTGTGGCTTTACATTGGAAGATAATACATTTCATCTTCCAGGGACACATTCCTGGAATAACATCTTCCTTCATTCCCCTTAATTTCCAAACACCTAATCAAAACTAAGCTATCCCATTTCTTTCATTTTTCTTGCAAATTAAAATATACTTCTCCTTTTCTGGGTAATCATTTAATTCCTTATAATATGCTAGTTAGTTTTTCTCCCTAATCTGGGCACATAAAACTTGTCTATCCATATCTTTCATTCTTGAGTTCACTTAACTCCACCAACCTCTTCTAAAATATCCAATTTTAACCCAAAATTCTCCTAACCCACTTCTAAATAACTGATCTTTAATTTTGTTCAACCAGGTATTAGTCATTATACCCATACTTTACATAAAATACAGTTAATACAAATGACATATTCATGATGACTTCAAAGTTACAGCAATTCTTCTTCTGCAGCCATGCTATACTGTTGCTTTTTATGTGAGTGAGATAGCTGTAATAAGACATTCAGTTACATGAAGAAATACTGGCCACACTAAGATTCTTTGGAACCAGCAACAAAAACACATTCAACATATTCACTTGATAAATTCCAGTAAAGCTTTACTTTCTCCATTTCACATTAAAAAAAATTGGTTCAATGAAGAACTTTGCTAAACAAATAAACAAAAACAAAAATGCATTTAAATATATTTTTAGCTAATTTTTCTTGACTCAATGGGTATAAAATTAAGAAAGTCCTCAGATTCATTCCTCAATGATCATTTTGAAACATTATTAATCTGCATGTAAAACAATTTCTGGGAAATGCAACAACTGAAAATGATAAAGAACTAGTGGAAAGCTTAATATTAACTATGATGTAATGAGTGCACAATATCACACAAAATACTTACATTACACACCCATTTAAACTTTTTCTAGACAACTGCTTTTCATCAAGTTGGTTTATTTACAGATGCTCTTTAACATCTCAGGTCATCAGTGTCCCATTCAATTCAGGGGTGAAATGGTTTATAAATTTTGCCTTTCTTTCTGGCTTTAGGTTTTTTTACGTGCCGTAAATCTAAGATATGGGATCCATGGCTTTACTTCCCTTCTGAAGGAAGGATTTTTACACCCCCAAAAAATTCACTGTCCCTGGCCTGAGATCTTGGGTCTATGAGACAGGCATGAGTTCAGTAAGTGATGATCATGGTGAGTGTTTCCACCAAGGAATTTCTTCAATGGAGAGACTATATCAAGACCGGTAGGGTATCTTTATGCTTGCTGATTGCTGCATCACAAGAATTGATCCAGAGCAGAAATACAGCTTTAAGCATAAAGACATTATTTATAACACACAGGTTTGCTACAGTTTTGTCAATGTTTTGTAAATGTACTCATTATTCTTTTATTACTCTTAAACAATATACAGTTCAGCATTTTCAATGTCATTTTCATATGGCAGCTGCAGGATTCCTCAGTTATTAAGTAATGATAAAACATTTGAGAAGGACCTTTTGCTCGTTAAAATGAAGGTAATAATTTTGATAAATCAGCCCATGAATACAAAACTGAAGATAATATTGAGAAAAGATATAAAGAACAATAGAATATTACTTATCTTTATACTAGATTCTATTTGAATTTTACAAACTGCTCAATTTCATTTTCCTCTAAAATAAATAGATCTATTGAATGAAATCATAATTTTCTACCATCTAATTTTGTGATAATTGCCAAAAAAAGAAATCATGGAAAGTGTACAGTTTACAGTTTACAGCATCATGTTTGTTGGCTACCATTTGGGAAGAGTTCATAGAAATAATTGGAATTTAAGTTCATTTAGCAACTATCTCAGAAACTTAAAATGCAATATACTATTCTATTTCTGTAGATTTAACACTAGATGTGATTCATATTGATCAAATTACATTCAGTGTAAGATAGGAGACTGACCCAAAAAAGAAATTTTTGCAACAGCATCTTGCTGAGGTCACATACTATTCAGAAATTATAAAATAGAAATTCTAAATAGCAGAAGTCAGTTCTATTACAATGCAGCAAACATACCAGGGCAATTTTCAGGATTACAAGCTAGGATTAAAAAAACTAAATAAGTATGCTACAAATTGCCATATATTTAACTTAGTAGAAGCGCATGTTATAAAATGTTTTTCGCCCGTGACATTTATTTGAACTTTGTAAGAAATCAAAACACATCATTTGGAGAGAGTGTGTTGACCTTTAAGATCTGGACATTAATGGTGAAACAGATTTCAAATATAGATGGCCTGCTGGAGTTGATGCAATAAATGCTTTAAGTGCCAGATATAATAAAATCAGATTGAGTCTTCAGTCTATAAGCAATGGTGTGACAAGTCAGTTATTACAAAAACAGAGCCTTAAAGTTCAGGGATTAGTGACAAGCTAGATCAACTTGGAACAGTTTTCCTGACAATATTATGGAATGAAATTCTCAGTATATTTAACACACTAAGTAAACTACCATAAAGGAAAAAAGTGAATCTGTAGTAGAAATCTTTATAATTGTCTTCATTAAGGATAACAGATTATTTTGTTCATTATGAATCCAAAACAGAAGCAAAATCAGTTCTGAGGTAATAGTACAACACACATAAGTGTGGAAATATAATGTTACAATAGCATTTGCAGGAAGCAGAAGTAGGAATGAGGGGTTCAGGGGAAGAGAAATGTTTAGAAAAAGAGTAATTTCAAAATATTGTGAAAACCTTGCAAGTTTTGTAACAGATATTTTGCTTCTTGCAGGGCTTATATGTGAATGTCAAAACTTTGTTGCATACCTGAAAAGGAATATGAAATCAATGCACAAAAAATATTGAAGATGATAATGAATATAAAATGTTAATATTCATACCCATACAGTTGTATGAAAATTGAGAGTATTTCTGTCAGTATTCCCCAATATAGAAATTTCTATAAGTTTTTCTTCGTAAGTGATCAATCCATTTGGAGAATGTTGATTTTCCAAGCTAAATATAATAAAACATAAGAAATTGCATGTCACAACTATGCTTAATTTATATTTGAACATAGCCTCCTAATAGTGATGCCTTGGCAGTAAAAATGGATGTTAAAACACTATTAGGCTTCTAAAAGGGCTAAAAAGTTCTTCTCTAAAGACTACTATTTCGGTGAAAAGTGTAAATAAATGTGTTACTTTAATTTAAGTTTGTCCTGGATTCAACATTAAGATGTAATTAAATAAACTGTACTTATAAATATACATCCTACACTAATGTATTCAACATGTTCACGCTAACTTCACTTACATAAAACTAGGACATGTTTCTGAAGCAATCACTTCCATCATCAGCTGTCGACCAACTACATTCAACAGCTGATGATGGAAGTGATTGCTTCAGAAATATGTCCTACTGTTATATAAGTGCAGTTAGTGCGAACATGTTCATACATTAATAAAGCTTCGTGATGTAAGTTGCCATTGTTGTTATTATTATTAGCTTTTATTTTTTACACATGGGACTCAATTATTACTTTTGGGCCTATGCCATTCTTGATTTTTCTTTGCTAACAACACTCTATAATTTAAGCTAATATTTATTGCAACACAACTTAACATTTAATCCAGCAAACTTCTTAGCCTCAAAAATATCTAGCCATCATATTTTAGAATTGAGTAATGGCCTAGTTGGCTAAGGCATCAGTCTGCCTTGGTGGTGGGTATTGGTTTGAGTATCGTTTAGATCATGTTTTATTTTGAGTTTTTTCTCATTCCTGAAAAGGCTATGCCGGGTAGCTTTAGGCCCTGGCCAACTATGGGATTATTTGTATCATTATTAATTTATTCATCCTCTTGAAGACATTGGCAGTTGGCATTCTTACATTAAGCAATTACAAAGAAAAAAATAATATTTTGGAATTTAGTTGCATTCAACGATACATTTGAATTGTAATAATTAACAGGCAAACCTTAACAATGGACAACAATGACATGCAAGGTAAAGAGTCAGATTAGTCTTTTGTTTCATTCTTGTTCTTCTTGATCTATGATCATGAGCATCTATGTACAAGCTGCAGTTCTGGAAGTTATATACTTTTAATAATTTAATGTCCTAGAGTGCTTCAAAATCTTAAATATCAATCAAGAGAAATATTAGAAATAATGGAGAATGTTGCAACATTTTCTATAAAATCATGACTCATTATCTGTTTATTTTAAGGAACTTATATTTGAGATGTATTGGCAAAATCAGGTGCAGAGCACTTGCTACTGAAAAACTGGGGAGGGGGGGAAAGAAATGAAAAAAAGAAAAGAAAAAAGAAAAAACTGCAGTAGAATGCCTTTAAAAAGAAATGTTCCAAAGCTAATTAGCTTACCTAATGTCTAAAAAAGTTTTTATAAGCATACTATTACACAGGTAACAGTATTCTATCCTGTTTAATGCATTAAGACTTAGTTGTAAACATGTATGAAAACAAGTGTAAAAGAATATGATGAAATTCAATGGAAATAGCATTAATCCTTTAATCATTATAACAGCCATGTGGAAAACTTCAGGTAGTACGAAAAAGCATGTAAATTTATATAAGTAGAAAAAATAATAAAACGGTTCTAAAATATATCTATATATTCGCTGCTGTTTTTGAGTTTAATTATTTGTAATACGTAGCATTTTTTACAATAATCACTTTTTGAATATTTATTTTTGTTTTCTAACAATGGGAGCTATTAGTATTGTGGGCAAATTTTTATTTACAATATATCACATCAAAAATAAAATAAAATATTGTAAAACATATTACATGTTAATCATAACAAGTAGTTCATATGAATGACAGCCACAGTTAATGCTGGCTTATTTTTCTTGACTAACGAATGTGTTTTGCTGTAATTGTAATTACTAAGGGCAATTGGTAGCTTACCATAAAAATTTAAGCTTATTTATATTTTGAAAGTTATATTTAAGGTCATATATAGCAAACATGTTAAATTTGGACCAAAAATTCCTAATTTACTGTGCAATAAATATACCCACATAAATTTAGATTTTTAGAATCCCATAGTTTAGTTTAGTTCCTGGAGCATTCAGTGAATTCATGAGGCAGTTACAGAAACCTACGAACATAAAACTTGTCATTTACAGTTACCACAATAGCACACAATCTATATTTACAAAAAATATCGTGTACATCTGCATAAATAGTTACAATATAAATGAAAAAGCACATCTACAATAACTCATACAAACAACAAAAACAGAGAAGCAGATACAAACAATCACTGAAATCACAAATTTTACTATATACATGTTTACATATGCATTAATATAAAATGATTGCAGTGTTTTTAACTCAGCTTAATATATTGCCTCTCACATATTCCTTTACAGCTCTTTTTATATTGGTATTTTTAAGAGAAGATTTAAAGGATTTATAATTTTTATTAAGGCTTTTAAGCAAGAGGGAAGAGCATTGTTGTAACTGTTGGTGGTGCAGGTAATAGCCTTGATATAGATAATAATTATCAGATTGAGCAAGATCTTGGTGACATCGAAGTTTCTGGGACTGTTAGATAGGCATGATAGGCCTCAGCTTCATAGGAGGGTGCAGAGTATGAATCTGAGGCTAAACGTGCATTGATGACACTCAGAAACTCCCACATTTGTATGATAGATGTAAATCACCTAGGTAGAGATAACTTTACTGTACATGGCCTGTACTTGAATTCTAGAGGCAAAAAGCAGCTTTCACTCCTTATTGCTGACAGAATCAAGGGTAAGATTCCTGTTGTTATTAATAGTTAAAGGTCCCATTTTTTAGGATAAAGACACCTGATCCAGGTCAGAAACTCATCAAGCCAAATTTAATAATAGTTAATGTTAAATCAAATGACAATCATATCAACGATCATGATAGCACAGAAAATGAAGTAAAATTGAAGTGTACTCAGCAAGCAATAAAAAATCTCTGTATATTTCATCAAAACATTAGAGGACTTAGAAGCAAAACAGATGAATTATTAAACAGCTTAACTTGCAACAATATATAACCACATATTATCTACCTATCTGCACATCATTTGAAACAACAGGAATTATCACAATTGTCATTACATGGTTATTTTCTGGGAGCAGGAGCTTCAAGGAAAAAACTAAATAATGGAGGAGTTTGCATTTATGTCAGGCAAGATGTACCATATAAAACATTAGATGTATCAAAATTTAATTCAGAACAGGACATTGAATTATGCACAGTCCAATTAAGATAGCAACAATACAAAAATAATTATAATTGCTATTTATCGCTCACCATTAGGAAACTTTGAAACTTTCTTAATGAAGCTTGACGATACCTTAAACTTTTTATTTAAGCCTAAGCATGAAATAATTATATTATGGGGACATAAATTATTGATTACTTAATGCCAAGTGAAGAATGAATTGACTGAATTCCCTTCTAACTGCATACAATTAACTTTCCCACCAGGATTGATAAAAACTCTAGCACAGCAATAGATAATATATTTGTAAATTCAGAAACTGTCATTATATTCTGTGACTTCATTGATCAATGGTCTCTCTGGCCATGACGCTCAAGTAATAATGAAAAAAAGTGGAACAATAAAACTCAAAGAATGTTATAGATATATAAAATATATAGATATTAATGATGCTAACTTCAGTAATATGGCAGAGACACTTCAACAAGAATTGTGGAATAGTAACTTCAGTGCAAATGATGTTAATAGTAAATGCAACAATTTTTTACAGATTTTTAAATTACATTTTGAAGCATATTTCCCACTAAAAATTAAAAAAAGAAGTTATAATATGAGCAGGGAATGGTTAACCCAAGGAATTAAAAAATCTTGTCAACATAAAAGACAATTATATAATGAGCAAAAGCTCAGTTAAGACCCTAAATTAAAAATACATTTTAGAAAGTATTGTAAGATACTTAGGAAAGTTATAAAAGCAGCAAAAGGCCTCCATTACCAAACACTTATCAGTCAGTCAAAAAACAAAATAAAAACTACTTGGAATATAATAAAACAAGAAACACGCAAAAATTTGCAACAAGATTATGCAATAATCTTAAGCATTAACAATCAAGAGATATAACACCCTGCAGATGTACCAAATGATTACTTTCTTAATGTATGAAAAAATTTAAATTTATATTCTTGCGATAAAAGAGATGTTTTAAAATTTTACAATCATCAACTCAATGAATTCAAACCAGGTATCACTACCCCACTAGAAATTAGTAATATCAACTTCAAAAAACTCTTCTGGCTATGATGAGATCAACAGCAAAGTCATAAAGGCCTGTGCAAAGGAAATTAGAACCCCCCTTAGTCACTTGTGTAATGCATTTTTAACATTGGGTGTATTTCCTGAGAGGCTAAAATATTCAATAGTGAGGCTTCTGTACAAAAAGGGAGAAAAGATAAATGCCTCTAATTATAGACCTATAGCTGTTGTACCTACATTTTCTAAGGTGTTTGAGAAAGTAATGTACAATAGGTTTTACCATACCTTGAAAGTAACAATATTCTAGTTAGTGATCAGTTTGGCTTTAGAAAAGGAATTTCAAAATGCAATCTATAAACTTACTAATGAAATTTTAACTGCATTTAATGAAAGAGCACATGTAGGAGGAATATTTTGTGACTTAGCAAAGGCTTTTGATTGTGTCAAATCATGAAATTCTGATAGATAAATAGGTAGAAAGATAAATTAGCTTTCTATGGAATAAAAAACTAATATTTAAAAAGGTTTATTTCCTACCTTGGCAAAAGGAAACAAAAAGTTGTGATAAATTGTCCCTTCAAAAATAAAAACAATGCATCAGAGTGGGGAATGATTAACCATGGAGTGCCTTAAGGATCTGTTCTGGGCCCTCTTCTTTTTCTGATATATATTAAATGACCTCTCCTTATCTATCCAAGATGTAGGAAATGCTGCTCTATTTGCAGATGACACAAGCATATTGATAAATGAAAAGAGCCTTAATGATTGTGCCATTAAATTAAATCTGGTTCTCAGTTCATTGTGTATATGGTTCAAAGCAAACAAATTGTCTCTAAATCTAGATGAAACAAATGTTATGAAATTCATTACTCACAGATCTCCAGATCCACAATTACAGATAGGATATTATAAGTGTATTTTCACAAACCAAATATATTAAATTCCTTGGTTTAATAATTGATAACCATTTGAATTGGAAAGATCACATTGATCTTATTACACCCAAACTAGGCAGTGCATGCTATGGAATACATGCATTAGTAATGTTGGAATCAATTAAGACTTTAAAACTAGTTTATTATGCTTATGCTTATGCTTATGCTCAATAATGAAGTACAGTCTAATATTTTGGGGAAATTCCGTTAAAAGTGAATGTGTCTTCCTGTTACAGAAAAAAGTCATCCCTGGCACAAATAGCTGACATTCATGCAGAAACCTCTTTAGGAAATTTGAAATTTTAACTCTTCCTTGTGAATATATTTTATCCCTCATGAACTTTTATATAAGAAATAAACAAAAATTTGTTCAAAAACAAAATATAAATGACAAGAATACTAGACAAAATCAAATTTACATGCCCAATTTCAGCACTTTCATGTCATCAAAAAGGCATTTATTAAGAGTGCATTTTAGTATGCAATGCTCTTCCCTCTAGCCTAAAAGCCTTAATAAACAATGACAATTTCTTTAAATCTGCTCTTAGAAAATACCTATGTAAAAAGGCCTATTATTCTGTAAAGGAATATATGAGTGACAATATTATACTGCACAACATATCAATGTATATGTAAGCATGTAAATAATAAAATTTATATGATTAAGTGACTTGTCTGTTTTTGTTGTTTGGTTGAGTTGTTTTAGGTGTTCTTTTTTATTTTTATTGTAATTATTTATGTAGATGCAGCCAAATTTTTGTAAATACAGATTGAAAGCTATTGTGGTAATTATATATGACAAGTTCAATGTTCGTAGGTCTCTGTGGCTGCTCCAAGAACTCACTGGATGCTCCGAGAACTAACTAACTAACATTTTGTACTAAAATGCATTCATAATAAACTCCTTTTTGATGGCAGGAAAGTGTTGAGCCAGTATGTGTAGATGTGCTTTTTGTCTAGTATACATGTTATGAATATTTTGATTTTGAACAAATTTTTCTTATTACTTTGATAAACATTCATCAGTATAATACATATTCACATGCAAGAGTTAAAATTTCAAATTGCTTAAAGAGGTTTCTGCAAGTATGTCTGCTATGTGTACCAATGATTATTCGGATATTTTTTCTATAATAGGAAGACATACTCACTTTTAACTGAGATTCCCCAAAATATAAGACCATATTTCATTATTGACTTGAAATAAGCATAATAAACTAGTTTTAGTCTTAATTGACTCCAACATTACTAATGCATATATTGTATAGTATGCACTGCTAAGTTTAGGTTGACAGGATCAATGTGATTTTTCCATTTCAGATGGTTATCAATTATTAAATCAAGAAATTTAATATATTTGGTTTGTAGAAGTACACTGTTATAATATCCTATCTGAATAGTGGGTCTGGAGAACTGTGAGTGAGGATTTCATAACATTTATTTTATCTAGATTTAGAGACAACTTGTTTGCTTTGAACTCAGAACTAGATTTAGCTTAATGACATCTTGGATAGATATGGAAAGATCATTTGTAAATATCAGAAAAAGAAGAGGACCCAGAGCAGATCCTTGAGGCACTCCATGGTTGATTATTCTCCACTCTGATGCATTATTTTTATTTTTAAAGGGACAATTTATTACTAATTTTTGTTTCCTTTTGTCAAATTAGCATATAAACCATTTTAAATATTGGTTTTTTTATTCCATAGAAAGCTAATTTATCTATCAGAATTCCATGATCAACACAAAATCACAAAATATTCCACCTTCATGTACTCTTTCATTAAATGCAATTAAAATTTCATTAGTGAGTTTATAGATTGCATTATCATTATAAATTCCTGTTCTAAAGCCAAGCTGATTATTAACTAGAATATTGTTACTTTCAACGTAAAGGTAAAGCCTATTGTACATTACTTTCTGAAAGACCTTGGAAAATGTAGGTCTATAATTAGAGACATTTATCTTTTCTGCCTTCCTGAACAGAGGCTTTACCACTAAATATTTTAGCCTTTCAGGAAATATGCCCTATGTTAAACTCATTGATCATATTGCTCAATTAATGTTATATTGAGCATAACTGCAGCATATATATGTCATACACGTCTCAGCATGACAGATCCAGTTTATTAGAAAATTTGCGTTTATGCTCATGCATCTAAATACACTTCATAAATTAAGATCACTCAATTAGAATATTTCTACATTATTTAAGGCAGTGCCCACTGTTAATAGTTTTGAGAATCACCAAAACTTTAGGAATACATGTTAGCAGCTTTAAATGTTGTGCCTAGAGAGACGGTTTCCTCCCCCCCCCCTTACCCAAAGAACTTATATGCAACAAAAATGCATACAATCATTGTGTTAACTTGTGATATTCTGAAGGCAATTATTTTTGCCCTTTTCCTGCTACATTTACTTATATTTTAATTGATGATAATAAAAGCTGTCACTAAAAGGAAAACTAACAAATAATAATACTTAATTTAAAATTGTACTGTTACTGCTTAAGAAAAGACACTATTTTTACTAGATAGAAGATTTCATTCCTGGATTTAAGCTTTACTTTTAATTGGAGCAATGTTCTATTTGTAATCAGCATTATACTTAATAGCTTCCAACTGTAAAACAAAAATATAAAATTAAATTAATTTAAAAAAATAAGCACATTGCAATTAGCCATGCTACTGAGTCTTACCTCTTCACTTTTAATTACTTCCTTAAACTCTCGTTTTATTCTCTGAGCAGCAATATTCGCCATGACTGAGCAGTTGATCATACATTTAGTTCATTTTGTTTTTAAAATTGAATAACACGTTTATATCGGTAAAAGAACACATACAACATTCAATTCAGGCATAACATTTCAAGATATTTAACTTCTTTACTAGACTATACTACAGAAGACCGGTTTGAGTTTGGAACTGAGTGTTCAACCATTATTATTTTCTGCCTATTCAGATTTTTGCAGTGAATGATGTGTTTCTGTTACGTTATGCAATAAAAACAAACAAACAAAAAAAAGGTAAATTATCTAATGTGAGAGTACAAATTGTGCTAGTTATTACTTTCTACTGTTGACTCATTTGATTTAAAAATTGTGTTAGAGCACATTTATGGTTTTCTTCCTTTTGTTTAACTTCGCTAGAAACATATGAGTGCAGGATGTGATGTAAATCTTATTCCGCTGTAATCTGATTGGTTGTATCCAGTTGTATCTAATGCCTTTTTGCAGTGATGCCCGTCTTGTCAGATCCAGTGCGTGCTAAGAATTTGGTGAGGACAAATTTAGAGAAGCCAAGACCTTTCCTCCGAAGTAGGATGCCGAACATCAAAGTATTCAGCGGCACATCGCATCCAGATCTTGCACAGAGGATTGTGGACCGGTTGGGAATAGACTTAGGGAAAGTTGTGACAAAGAAGTTCAGCAATTTAGAAACATGGTAAGATTATCCGGTCAGTGTTTATGCACGCAATAACTGGTGTACAGTTTACAGAATATTTATATAGTGCGGGTACATGTGCTGTAATTCCGCATTTTCCAAGCTTTAGTGCATTTTTGCGTGTGTGAATTTTCTAGATGTATAAGTTCCGCCAAGGATGCATAGCGCGCAGTTCTGTGGATATATAAGTTTGACGAAGCATATACATCTGTTGAAAGAATGTTTGATAGACTCTTGGGCATATGAAAGTGAATTATATAGCCTTTGTATCGTAATTGAATAAACTGTCTCCCAAATTGATGTTAATGAAATAGGAAATTATACTTATTTGGGGTCATTGGGCACGCAATGTGTTGGGACTTTAGTATTCTTTAAATCAGCTGAAGATCGCAGAAAATAAATATTAATAATTTACAACAAAATAGTTTGCAATAGATCCATTGTGAAAAGAGTTATGTTTTTGAAATTATTTATTGTTGATTCTGTCGCACGCTGTAGTATATGTATATTTTTTCTGCAGTGCAAACTCGAGGATATAGAGCATGTCAAATGTAATAAAAATGAAAAATAAAGTAACACTTTGAACTGTGTAACTAAAAATAACAAAAATTAGGAATGGATAAAACACTAAAATATTCAGAGAATCTTTACTTTATCTTGAACAACTTACGTTCTTCAAAGACAGAAGATGAGTTGGAGAACCGGCGAAAATTCTGTGAATATTTAAGTGTTTTATCTATTTCTAGTTCTTTATATATATAAATTAACAATGATAAAAGTAGATAATAATAGAAGCTTCTTGCCATATATATAAATTAACAGTAATAATAAAATTAGGTAATAATAGAAGTTTCTTGCCATAGAAGAGCTCCAGTAGTTCGAAATATAGCAATTTCAAGTGTGGCTTTATCCAAGTGTTTTATCCTTATCTATTTTTATTATTACTGTTAATTTGTTACATTAATGTTTCATTAATATTATATATATATATATATATATATATATATATATATATATATATATATATATATATATGAAAAATAATAATAAAGTACCACTATTAACAATGTAACAAATTAACACTAATAATAAAAGTAGATAAAGATAAAACACAGAGAAAGAGTCACACTTGAAATTGCTATATTTCGAACTACTGCGAGTTCTTCAATGGCAAGAAGCTAGAAGAACTTGCAGTAGTTCGAAATTTAGCAATTTCAAGTGTGACTCTTTCTCTGTGTTTTATCTTTATCTACTTTTATTATTAGTGTTAATTTATTTATATATATATATATATATAAATTAACAGTAATTATAATAGTAGAACAGGATAAAACACTAAGAAAAAGTCATACTTGAGAGTGCTATATTTCGAATTTGTGGAGTCCTTCTATGGCAAGAAGACAAGTGACACTTGTCTCCACGAGTTCAAAATATAGCGATCCCAAGTGTGACTTTTCTACTATTATAATTACTGTTAATTTGTTACATTGTTAATAGTGTTGCTTTATTTTTATTTTTCTTTTATATTATATATAGTTTACTTCCTGGAGCATTCAGTGAGTTTGTGAAGCAGTCAGAGAGACTTATGATCATATAATTTATCATTAAAAATTACCACATTAGCATACAATCTACATTTAAAAAAAATATTGTGTGCCTCCGTATAAATAGTCGCAATAAAACTGAACCAAAACAACAAAAATCAGAGAAGCAGAAACAAACAATCACACAAATTTTACTATATACATGCTTACATATGCATCAATATAAAATTATTGCAGGGTTTTTAACTCAGTTTTTTTGTATTGTCACTCATATATTACTTTGCAGAATAATAGGCCTTTATACATCAGTATTTTCTAAAAGCAGATTTAAAGGATGTATCATTGTTTATTAATGCTTTTAAGCTAGAGGGAAGAGCATTTTGTACTAAAATGATTCGTAATAAACTCCTTTTTGATGGCAGGACAGTGTTGAAGCCGGTCTGTGTAGATTTGCTTTTTGTCTAGTATTTTTATCATGTATATTTTGATTTTGAACAAATTATTCTTTATTTCTTATATAAAAGTTTATGAGTATAATATATATTCACCGGAAGAGTTAAAATTTCAAATTGCCTAAAGAGGTTTCTGCAAGAATGTCTGCTATGTGTACCAGCGATTATTCGTATTACTTTTTTCTAAAATCAAAGACATGCTCATTTTTAACTGAGATCCTCCAAAATATAAGACCATGTTTCATTATTGAGTTGAAATAAGCATAATAAATAGTTTTAAAGTGTTAATTACCAACGTTACTAATGCATGTATTGTATAGCATACACTGCTAAGTTTAGGCATGATAAGATCAATGTGATCTTTCCAATACATATGGTTATCAATTATTAAATCTAGAAATTTAATATATTTGGTTTATAGAAGTACACTGTTGTAATATCCTATCTGTAATAGTGGATCTGGAGATCTGTGAGTGATGATTTTATAACATTTATTTTACACTTTGAATCATACACACAAAGAGCTCAGAACTAGATTTAGCTTAATGGCACAATCATTAAGACTATTTCCATTTATTATTATATATGTGTCATCTGCAAATAGAACAGTATTTCATTCATCTTGAATAGATAAGGGGAGATCATATATATATGTATATATTGGAAAAAGAAGAGAGCCCAGCTTGAGGTACTCCATGGTTGATTATTCTCCACTCTGATGCATTGTTTTTATTTTTAAAGGGTCAATTTATTACCAATTTTTGTTTCCTTTTGTCAAATTAGCATATAAACCATTTTAAATATTGGTTTTTTATTTCATAGAAAGCTAATTTATCTATCAGAATTCCAAGATCCACACAAAATAACAAAATATTCCTTCTTCATTAAATGCAGTTAAAATTTCATTAGTGAGTTTATAGATTGCATTATCATTTTAAATTCCTGTTCTAAAGCCAAGCTGATTATTAACTAGAATATTGCTTACTTAAAGGTAAATTGGAACTTGCACAGTGAAGCTAATCATACAATGATATCATAGAATATTGTTACTTTCAACGTAATGGTAAAGCCTATTGTACATTACTTTCTCAAAGACCTTGGAAAATGTAGGTCTATAATTAGAGACATTTATCTTTTCTCCCTTTTTGAACAGAGGCTTTACTGCTAAATATTTTACCCTTTCAATAAATATGATGTTAAAGACTTTACAAAATTGCAAACAAAGGAAGGGGTACTAATTTCCTTTGCATAGATCTTTATGATCTGCTTTTAATCTCTCATAGCCATAAGAGTTTTTGATTTTAGATCTCTAATAATTTTATAATTTCTATGGAGTATTTGGTTTGAATGCATTATTTAGACTGGGAAATGATGATTGTAAAATCCCTAATGCATCTCTTTTATCATTAAACACATTTTTAACATCTTCAGGTTGTATCCTTTGATTGTTAATGCTTAAGGTTATTGCATCATCTTGTTCAAATGTTTGCCATTTTCTTGTTTTATTGTATTCCAAGTGACCTTTATCTTGTTTTGTTTTTTTTTTTTTATGTTTTTCTGAATATTTTACAATACTTTTAAATTTTTGGTGTTTTTAATTTTGAGTCATTATTGAGCTTTAGCTCATTATATAATTGTCTTTAACATTAACAATATTTTTTAATTCCTTAAATTAAAAATTTTTAACCCTTGCTCATATTATAACTTTTTTAAGGGGAAATTTGCTTTAAAATCCAATTTAAAAATGTGTAAGAAATTCATTTAAGAACTTTAAAAAAATAAGACATTTTTTAAAAATTCTGTTGGAATTCACACAGTGAAGCTTGTTAAATGTAAATTAACAGAGACGACAGATTAATTATAATTACATGTAAGAAATCATTTGTTGAATTTCTGTTAATATTATTTGCACTGTAGACACTAATATTGAATCAAATGTATATTTTGATGTAATATTTAGTTTGATGACTAAGAAGGGGATGAGGAACAGGGATGAGAATTAAACAGGAGACTGCCAACTCCCCAGAAAAAATAAAAATATCCACAAATTCACTGCTTCCTCCAACTGGTACAAGACTTGATACTTTAACTCCACTGACAGTAGATATGTTGCACTTCAAACTATTATTGATCTGCTTGTAATTGAGCTAAATCTTCATATCTTGGCATAAAAAGCGCAAGAGCTATTCCTCTATCTGATGTGACTCACTCTAAAATATGCCTACTCTTAGCTATTATCATGTAAATGGAACATGAATAGTGGGACAAATCGAGAGATTACTGGCCCAAAACTACTGTTTTTCACCCCTATTTAATTGCATTATCATGAAACTTTATGGATTTCTCCATATTAAAATCCTCTCACTCCACAAACAATGACTATGAAATTGATCTAATGAAAATTATGATAGATTGTGGAAAATTAGAAAGATTTTAAAAAATTACACAGAAAATACTCTAATCCTTTTGAACATTTGACAGTAGACAAAATAATTGTTCTGTTCAAAGAAAAATTTATTTTTAAAATGCACATACCTAAAAAACATAATCACTCTGGAATAAAATATATACAAACTCTGTGACGAGACAGGATATATTATATTCTGAAAGTTTATCTAGCAAAAAGGCTGATGATGCGACATCTAAACATGCTACGGTTCATGAACTTGCATAGTGTTGCAAGGATTAGGACACATATATGGACAGTGTCTATTCATCTCCTGATATCTGAGAGTAGGTCAATAAGTTTCCTGCCTAACCATTTTCTATGTATGATAAAGACAAAAACTATTATTTCATTTTTCAGTATAATTGCCTTTAAATTAACATTTCAACCCCCCCCCCCCAAATAGTTGGAAGTCTTGTCTGCAAAATGAGAATAATCAGCATTCATCACTTCTTCGTCACACTTAAATTTCCTTCCTCAAAGGTCCTTCTTGAGTTTTGAGAAGAGGAAATAGTCACTGGGAGCCAGATCTGGACTGTAGGGTGAATGGTCGATCTCCTTGAAGCCACATTTCTTCATAGCTTCCTTTTCAACAAGAGCTATGTGCACAGGTGTGTTGTCATGAAGAAGGCACACAACACCACTCAACTTTCCTCACCTTTTCTCTTTGATGGAAGCACATTGTCTGTGCAGTGGCATAGTACTCCCCATTTACTATGGTGTTCCTCTCCTTGAAGTTAATGAAGAGTATTCCCTCACAGTCCCAAAAGATTGTGGCCATGATCTTATAGGTTGACTGAGTGACCTTGACATTTAGAGGTGGTGCTTTGCCAGTTTTACGCCACTCCAGTGATCTCTTTTGGACAAGGAATTCTAGTAGTAGAGTGTAGGCACTCATCTTGCGTTAACCGTATTCATGTTTAAATGTACATGAATAATTCGAAGGACTGTTGTTTTAAAAAGGCCCAACCTTGCTGCTATTTCTGTAACTTTGAGCTGCCAGTCTTCTATAATTTCTCCTTCTACAAGATTGATGTTTTCAGAAGTGAGCACCTCCAAGGGCCGACCTGCATGTTCTTTGTCTTTAATGCTTTCTCGACCCATATTAAAAAAGTTATGCCCATTCTTTTATGGTAGAATATGGGGTGGGTGCTTCCCCATATACATCGTCCAGTTGCTGTATAATTTAATTTGGAGTAAGTCCTTCTTTCGTGAAGAACTTAATAACAACATTTTTAAAAAATTGAGTCGAAATTGTAACATACACAGCACTAAAATTCAATAAAATGGAAGACTAGTTTCGGGAGCCATTGCTCCTATACCAGGAACTGATGATAGGAACGATGGCTCTCAAAACTAGTCTTCCATTTTATTGAATTTTAGTGGTGTGTATGTTACAATTTCGACTCAATTTTTTAAAAATGTTAATATTTGACACCACTGTTACAAAAGTTCACTATATTTTATACAACTTAATAACAGCTCATTACTCCATTTTGAACATGTCATAATCTTCTGCACATAGCCTTTTTTCCTTTTTATTCAACTTTATCTGAACAACTGAACACAGCGGAATGGAAATTACAGCTGCAATTATTTACTTAACAGATAAGGGTTTTGTGAAGGCAATAATCCTTATCAGTGAGGCCGGAAACTTATGAACCTTGTAGTTGACAATCTTTTGGAAAGGAAAAAACAGTTTTTAATGTGGGATAGTTAGATAAAATAGGAAAGATGTATGTAGGACTTGGGGTCCAGAGACTAAAATTAAAAGGGGGTGATAGGACAAGAATGAAAAATGATAGATGATTTGTGATAATCAACAAAAACAAATACCTCTCACATTATGGAAACCATCCTATAATCTTGTACAGCAGATGTAAATGTCTAAGGTTTGCCTATGTAGTCAGAAATTCCTAAAAATGTAACCTCTTTAAATAGTTAAACTTCATCATGCTGACCTTTCGAAAGGTTTGACTATTTCCAGTGCATTTTGAATTCAGTTTATGAAAAGGGGACGTTCTTTAATGTCTGATACTTTTGTTGATGAAGCATAATTTTTAAATTCATTGTAGAGGCCTTGGCAATCTACAAGTAATTTGTTCTTCTGTGCACCCAAGTTTTACAGGTTCAAACCTGACTGTGGTCAGTAAGTTTTACAAGATGTAAAAATTTTCCTCTGGAGAGGGGACTTAAACCTGTGGGTTCGGTGTTGTGCATTTATAGTACATCAAAACACTTGATATGTGTGAAAAAAGAGGTTCCTTTACAGAATTACTGGCCATGTTACATCCAAGTAGTCCATAGCATCACACTAGACATCACTTGATGCAATGGGCAATCTATCATTCTGGTATCTGTAGATGCTAAGTGTAGCTAAATTCAATTGATTCATGTAGTTCATAAGACCTATTCCAAGTTCTGTAAGTTGATGAAAATGTATGAGTCATTAAATATACTGTAGAGGAAAATTCTGAAATACAGGGTTTTTCATGAGCACTAGGTGCGTGTGTGGTTTTTTTTTTTAAATGTATTAACTAAAAGCACCTGAAAATGTTTATTTTTAAAGAGGCAACCGAAGTATGTAACTCAAATGTTATGATCATCAATAAAGAAGTTTAAAAGTTTGAATAGAATAAGTGGTCAGCAATAACCTTTTAAGTAAATTTAAAATTTCTAACTACAGTTAATTTTGCTCTGTTACAGTGTGGAAATTGGAGAAAGTGTTCGTGGAGAAGATGTTTACATTGTACAGAGTGGGAGTGGGGAGGTTAACGACAATTTAATGGAACTGCTTATTATGATTAATGCTTGTAAAATTGCCTCAGCTTCACGGGTGACTGCAGTAATACCTTGCTTTCCATATGCAAGGCAGGATAAAAAAGATAAGGTAGGAACTTGAACATGTTTCATTAATAAAAAATTAATTTTCAAGTGAAATCACTGCAAACTTTTGTTCTGGGGCAAGCACCACTAATATGTTAATGTCATATATTGGTATATTGCAATGTTATTTACCTGAATGATGATAGTGATTAGGCTTTCCTCAAATCTCAACCGTGTAAGACCATGTTTAGGTCAGTGTTCATATATCCATCATTTAGATTTGATTGTTGTGACAGATAGTTGAAAGAGAATGATTATAATATAAATTAAATGATTATCACAGATTGTTCCAATATGTGCTATCATGTCTCTATTTTTAATGTATATTTCATAGGAACTAACAAAGGAGAAAATGTATTGTTTTACATCAAACTGTATGCTAATGAAAGGTCAGGCATGATACATTTGTTTTGCTGATATACTCACCTTTAGATAAGGAAAACACTTAAAGGGGTGGGGGGGGGCTGAAAATTAAATTCCCATTTGAATATGATTGAAAGTAAAATAAGATGATGGATGTAAAATTAGGATAGGTTTGTAAAAGAAATAATGAAAGGTTAAAAAGATGAATTAAACCTACAGACAACATGAAAAGATAGATAGTTTCAAGGATTGAGGAATGAATGAGAGGAATATTTTCCTATACCACCTGATGAATAGAAAGTGAATTGTTCAGTGGAGTGCAGAATATCCTCAGACACTATACCAGTGGTGTTGGGCGATGAGATAGTGAAAGGCATTGGCAGGAATCTTATTTAAACATAGTGCATGGAGAATAGCTCTTGTCCTTTTATGGGAGTGATTTTGTGTCCTGCATTCAAGTCATTGTGTATGGAGATACTGAGTACTGCTTATGACAAATTTATTACCAACCACATGGTCAAAACAAAACCACCTTAAAATATGTATAAGAAATCTTCTGTATTGGACAGCTTTAAATCTTTTGCACTTCCAATAAAGGGTGAGATGCATTTCATTCCACACTCATCTTAGGCTTATGTTGCAACTAATATTTTATTTTATCTCATTTTGAATGTACAAGGATAACTTGCTTATATTAAGGGTTGGCCCCATTTAGGTAATATAATATAGTGGATGGTAAATTTTTTGTTTACTGATTACAAAAATATGTATGCTTATATTATTTATGCTGTAGTTTACTGTTGAAATAATATTAGCCCTAACACTGGATAATACTGGGCTTCCAGAATATATCCTTACCCTCACATGGCTTTTGCATCTTGGCAGCTATACATGTCACATCCAGTTGCACTTATACTCTGACTTAACTTTTTAAAACTGTGTATAAAATCTTACCTAATAGCAAATGCTGAAAATGTGGTCCTCCCTCAGCTAAACAGACATTGTACTGAATAAACACATTCCAATTGACAATTTAGTTTGACCACTGTAATGTTTCTGATTTCATTAAATGTGTTTTCCTTGAGTTCTTCCAATTTATGAGGATTTTTTTTGTATACTTTGTTCTTCAGGCTACTCCAAAAATAAAACCATAGACTGTTAGATCTGAGGAGCAAGAGGGCCATACACCTGCACTCTATTTTCAGACATTTACTTAATTTATCCATAGACTCTGATGCTGTATGAACAGAGGTGGAATCTTTTTGAAGTCATCCATATGATTTCTCTTTTTCTGTCATCTGATTAAAAATGGGATCAGAATGTCATTTTAGTGCCTTTCTTCATTTATTGTCAGCTCATAAAAAATCAGACTGATCATGCATCTTTTGCAAATCACATATCAACCTTAATTTTCTTATCATAAAAAAGGTGTGTCTTGTATACAATTTAGATTTTCAGTAACAAGTGTTGTGAGTATTCTCACAACCATTTTAGTGGAATCACAACTCATCTGAAGCCTCATCTGGAAAGAATATTAGCTGTTGGGGTCAATTAACCCTTCAATCCTGATAAAAGTAACCACTCACAATAAGCACATGTGCTATGGGATCACCTTGTCATGGACAATGGACACATGTACTCTTGTAAGGCTTGAGTTTTAACATTTTGTGGCTTTATGTGCAGAGGAAACTGCAATTTGTGCTTATTTAGGTAGTGATTTTGTGTGTGAATGTTCAAGATTTCCATTAATTTTGTCTAATTTGCCTTCTGTTAAAACTGCATGTCTTTACACGTAATTCATATTTTGCACTGAACCAGTAGCATCATATTTATTCACAAGATCATTAATTGCAGTCCTTGATGAAGGCAATTGCCCAGCTTATATAAATCCTCACAAACACTGGAAGCCAATTTGTATTTATAATAATATTTAATCTTGCTATAAAGTCAGCTGTCTTGCCATCTTCTCAAATGAAGGTGACTGCTTGGAAGTTCAATGAATTGAAGTGAGTGGGGAGGGGAGGGGAGCCGACCTTGCGAGCATTGAGGACATGTTATGGAAGCCCTGTAGATATATAATAAAAATACTTAGTAATTTAAATATACTAATCATACTTTAGATATATAATTTGTACCATCACTGAAGTAGCTTTTAATTCCCTTAAAGAAACTTTTCCACTATGTTCACATGCAACTTAGACATTTCACATTTGACGTGCTTTCCTGATTATGCTTAGCTACAGCTACTTTTGCATTCATTGGACAGTTATTTCCTTATTTGAGCATTCATAGATAATTGTAAAATATTGCAAGAATTTCTGAATTGTTCCCCAGAGGCATGAAAGTGAGCAGATAAGGCTAATTAAATGATTTTCTGCTTGATTCAAATTTGCCACAGACATTCAATTTGTGAAAAGAGTAAACACTAGTTATGCCTGTGCTGTTCTAATTTGGATTTTCCCCCTCTCATGCTAATTCTCCCTACCTTAGCAAATTTGCTCTTATCTTGCTGGGAAATGGCAGTTGCACAACAATGAAGACTTTGACATATACATCTCAGATCAACAATTAACAATTGAAAACACGAAGGTTACAACACATTAAATCAGCAATGAAATGTGGAAGAGAATCCTTAATAACAGTTCAAACAATTAACCTGGAAACATTATAGAGATCCCAAAACATGGCACCAAGACTAATATGTGGAGCAGCTTAATTCACCCAATTACAACACTGCAATTGCACACCAGCAACAAATCAATAATGAAGAAACAGCATATATCAACATAAAAGCCCTACAGAATCAAACATGAATAAATCAACAATAGGCCACAAAAACATTAAAAAACCAAAGTCCCTCAACCAGTGAAATCACCAAACATAAAAGCCCTAAAATAGATAACAAAATAGAAAAAAATCATCAACCTAGAAAATTCACTAAACTATCCCTAAATAAACATACACCTAACTGAAAGAAATTATTATATAATATATAAGAGACCAATCCACAGTTACATCGGTCCTGGTCGTCTAGTGGTAACCATACTTGCCTTCTAAACCCAAGATCGCGGGTTCAAACCCGGCTAGGATCGATGGATTTTTTCGGACATAAAAATCCTAAGTATAGCTTTCTTCTGAAGGGAAGTAAAACCGTGTATCCTGTGTCATACATTTACGGCACAATAAAGAACCTCAAGCCTGAAAGATGAGGCCTCTGAGCAAAATTTTGTTGGCCGTTTGACGCCCTGAATTGAATGAGACACTAATGACCTGAGATGTTAAAGAGCATTCGTAAATAAATAAAAAAAAATCCACAGTTACTTAAATAGATAACAGACAAACAGTATCAGAAAGGTAATAATAATAATAATATTTTGTGTTTTACCATGCAGTAAGTACAAACAAACTCAACACATACAATTTAAACTTCATTTACAGCAAACGCGATATAAAAACCTTTTTGAAACTTCAAACTAAAAAAAGACACATCGTAGCTAACATAAAATTCCTGAATTTATGCCTAAAAAATAAAATCACACCAAAATTCGTGAGGAAAACAGTTAAAATAGACAATAGCCCACACCAAAAAGCAGCTGAAAAAAGAGTAATTGAAGTAGAGAGAAGCGTACAATATAAAAAACTAAGTGAAGCCGACTTAAAATGTTATGAGTTACATTTAAAACTTTCGAGGACTTTGGGATTCCACATTTGGGATAACGTACAACAACATATGCATAAAAATTTAACCAACGAAATGAAAACAAAGAATCAGAAATTGAAAAAGAAGTTCAACAATTTACGAAAACTTCAAACCAAAAATGTACCCAAAAAAGTTGCACAAACCACAGAGAACGTAATTAATATTTCAAGCACCATATTTTCAAACAACGAACTAAAATTCCTAAACCAAGGCCTAAAAACATGTATAGGTTTCTCCAAAAAAATAGAAGATTACATCGCGGATATTAATATAGCCACCAATGAACTGAAAGAAAATGAAAAATCGTTTATCAAATTGAAATGTACAAAAACCTTAGAGAAAATAAAAAACCAAAGTAAATTCAACAATTACATAAACATAATAAAACAACTAAAAGAAAAGCCGGTAGTATTCACAAAACAGATAATGGCAATAAAATCGCCATATTGAACCAAGAAGACTACATAAACAGGATAGAAACCATGTTAAAAGGTCAAGATTATAAACCAATTACAGAGAATCCACTAAAAACCTGCACTAAAAAGTTGAATAAAACATTAGATGAAATAAAAATACTGTCCACTACCGAAAAACGAAAACTCTCACATAGCAACCCAGTTTTACCTAGAATGTATGCACTTCCTAAATTACACAAAAAAGACAACAGCATGAGACCTATAATCAATAATATCAATTCACCAACATACTTGTTAGCAAAAAAATTAACCGACATTTTCAAATCCTTGAAAAAATACCAAAGTTTGAGTGTCAAAAATTCACAAGATTTGGTAGAAAAAATACAAAATTACAGCAGAAAATATAATGGTATCGTTTGATGTAGAAGCCTTATTCCCAAGCATACCAAAAGATACACTTATGCTAATGTTAAAGAAATGGTTAAAATCCTTAGATCTACAGACACAAGAAATTGAATACTTGATAAAACTTACGAACATTTGCATTGAACAAAATTACTTCATTTTCAATAAAAAATATTACGAACAAGTCTCGGGACTAGCTATGGGAAACCCGTTATCTCCATTTCTAGCAGATTTTTTTATGAGTTCGCTTGAAATGCATATCACCAAAGCCTTCCCTCTAATCTTCAAAACATGGTATATGTATGTGGATGACATATTTGCAATAATTCCGAAAAAACATACAATGGATGCACTAAAACTTCTGAATTTGCAGCACAAATCTATAAATTTCACCATAGAGGAAGAAAGAAGGGGATATCTCCCCTTCCTAGATGTAAAAATCATAAGAAATGAAAACTATCTTACATTTGGAATTCATAGAAAGGATACTCACACAGAAAATTACATAAAAAATGACAGTTTTAACCCCATTCCACATAAATATGCAGTGTTTTATAGTTTAGCACACAGATTAGTTAACATTCCACTCACAGAAACAGAGTACAAATTGGAATACCAACAAATCATAAAGATAGGAGAAACTAATGGATACAACAAAGACACAGTAATAAAAATCATCAATAAAACCAAAAAACAAAAGGCAATAAGAGATGTTTCCACTCTTAAAAGTGCCAAATAAAGGTACAAATTCAAAAGTTTCACATACCACCCAATTTATCACAATAAGTTCAAAAAGATATTCAAAGAACAAGGAATTATATTAGCCCCAAAGAACAATTTTAATATAAAGAACTTATTAGGTTGCAGAGTAAAGGACTACATGCCAACAGAACAAAAGTCAGGTATTTACAAAATAGAATGTGCAGAGTGCGACAAAAAATACATTGGAAAAACGAAGAGGAATTTGGGAATCCGGAAAAAAGAACACTTCAGAAATATTCGCTTAAAACAAATTGATAAATCAGCAATAGCAGCACACTTTTGGAATAAAAATCATGAAATTAAATCAGAGATAAAACTACTTAAACAACTTCATAATGCAATAGAACTTTCCACTTGGGAAAACATTTTCATTACAAAAAATAAGGATAATTTGATGAATTTCGATATCCCTCCATTGGATGAACTCAGCAAATTCCTAATAGAACCAACAGATGCCGCCACAAGAACATCAAGAGACCCAACCGCCACGTTTAACAACAGTTTGTCAACAGGCTGAAGATGGGAGGGATCGCTCCCGAAACATATGTTCCAAATTTATGTAAGTGAATGGAGTTAGTGTGAAAAAAACTGTATACATTGTTTATATAGAAAACTTTTAATTAATTTTATAGTAAAATATTAAGTTATTCAAAGAAGATATGTGGAGAAATATGAAAACATCTATGAAAAGTATAAAAGAACTCTTAATATTAGTGGATTTGAATTTTGATAATATAAAGTGATGAAATGCTATGTGTTACAGCAAATGAGATGAAACTCTCATTTTTTTCCAAAATGTTTTGATATATAATCAAATAATGTAAACTTTTCATTTGTCCCTTAAGTGACATTGTGAAATAAAACATATAATTAAATTTATAACATTATGTTTTAAAGTTAAGAGTAAATGTTTCTCTACATTCTGTTATTTGGATCCTCATCATTATTCTCTTTTCAGTTTGTTCTTAGTTCAATTTCCACTTTGATAACTGAACCCATGGTGCCTTATGTAGTACATTACATATGAATTAAATAATATTTTTAAACTAAGAATTTATTAATATAGCAGCAGGTTTCAAGCTGGAAGAGAGAATATGTAATTAATTCACAAATATTTCTGTTCGGAATTCAAAGATATTATGACTTCTTTATGCATTTGTTAGTATAAATGAATCACCAGCAATTTGACTTAAGATACCCACCTTTCTGGTTCAGTTTCATTTGCGTGGATCAAGCAGTCTGACTTAGCTTATTGCTCCAGATCCTCAGGTTTATGGGACATGCATATAATTCATTCTTCTTAGTCATCAAATCATAATCCTGGAACATAGTAGTTTTGGGAAGAAAAAAAAATGACAAAAGTATAATCCATATCAGTTATGGTGCTGAATCCCGTATTTCATATCCAAGGAAGTGTTACCACAGTTATGGCATTAGTTTTGGTTACTGATAGAATTTAGGTTATTCTCGTGTTATGGTGTGAAGAGACAATCTAATGGAAAAACTGTACATAGCAGGGGGAGGGGAGAAATATGGAAAGTTGAATTAAATATTTGTTACAGACAATCGTTTACTGTAAATGGCATTAGAAGAAAGAAGGAAATTTATGAAATGCTTCAAATCAAAAAGAGTTTGTATAGCTTAAGGAAGGTTATGTAAAAAAATATGATTGATTTATTTTCTATTTGTGATAATTAGAATCTCACACCTCATTACTTTGTACATTTAAAAGGAATGGCAGCACCATAACCAAGTGGTAAGACTCCTTACCTCCCACCAAGACAGTCCAGATTCACAACACTGTAAGTGGGATTTGTATCAAAATGATGTCTGGGCAGGTTTTCTCCTGTTTCCCTTGACATTCATTCTGCCATTGCTCCATATCATTCTTGTCTCATCTTCACCTTCATTATCCTCTAGTATAATGTAGTTCACCCATTTTTAATGTGCAAATTACAAATAGACAATGCTTCTGTTCTTTGCTGCCCCAGTGTGAAGCTTCGATGTCTGGACAGCAAGTGAGTTGGCATACATTTGAAAGGAAGGAACTGGCATGCTTCAAAACTATTGTTCCTTCACTTTTCTGTAGTCATTTGCTTACAGAAATATTGATATGCTTCATTATTCTTGGCTATCTGAAAGGAAACAGATTGTGTTATGTAAGAGAAGAAATAAGATATGATAAAGCATATCTTCCACAGATACGTGCAAAGAGCAAAACAGTTCAGAATATTCTGTCATGATGCACAAGCTTTTAGGATATTTCAGTTAGCTCATATACTACATATTTAGAAATACAATTCTGCAATATGAATGCAATTAGCTTCTTAATCTTATCATGATAGAGGCAGCAGAAAAGACTCCATGATCATTTTATAGATTTTTGGTTTATTATTGTAATACTTAATGCTGCACTAAGCATAATTCTTGTAAAATTAGAATATATCACATTAATTTTGTTCATTTTTCATGATTTAGTTTAGCTTAAATATATTTGTCCATATATTTTAATATAGATATTTATATAACTTGATATAGTATTTTAGCAAACAAATAAGAGCAGCTGTTCATTTACAAATTATTTTAATACTCTTATAATAGGGAGATTTAACATGCTTGTATATGCTGTGACTCACAGGCTGGAGGAGATGCTGATGGTAATGGTGCAGAAATTCCACCTTCCTTCACATTGAAGGTCAACGAGTGGAAGTTCCGGGTAATATATTGTCTTCACTTTTAATTAAAAATGCTTTAATTGTTACAGTGGGCAAATCATCCTCGTTGGGCATAGAGTTCGATTTCATTTGGAGGGCAACTTATATGTTAAATGTTATGTTTCTCTGTGCACAGGATGCAATTAATATGACCATAGAAGGAAATCTTGTGTCAAATGCAGAAAAAGCAACAGTTTCCATATTCCAAAATTTTTAAAATTTAGATAGTGTATAAATATTCCCTTACCATGAACATTTTTTTTAATGTGAAAAGCTAAAGCCTAAGTTTTAAAGTGCTAAGATTAAATTCCTTTAATATTTGACACACTTTGGCACCCTGGCTCTTGATTTTGTGTTGTGAATATGCTTTTTCCATTACTATCCAAAGGTCATGTCTAGGTGTTCTGTATAAACATAATTTAAGCTTTTCTTTGAAGGCAGATTGTACATATTCAAAGAGAAATTTGTGGGATAGTTCAAGAAGTTTTTAAAATTGATTCCAACTGGTAGGATTCCCCCCCCCCCCCCAAGAAAGCTATAATTTCATGCAAAAATGAAATTGAAAGCATTAGTCCTTGCTATCATTTATGGCCTTAGACTGAGCAGACCAAGTTCATTGAAGCCATTAAGACACAAACTTGTGAGTGATAGGTATGCACTTTGCTCAATCCTCATCAGTGGCAAGGTACTTTGCCTATGTCTGAACTGCTTCCTTCCCCCACTCAAAACAAAGTGTCCAGTTTATCATTTCACTGCATGTAATGCTCAGTAGTGAAAACTGTACTTGAAAAAAAAAAAGACAGCACAAAATTTTTCAATGTGTAGATGTTGAAACCATGTTTGTTCAGAAAGAAAAAGATTTTATTCAGAGTCACTGTTGAATAATCACAGATCCCCTTGAACTTCTATGGCTAATATTTTCTTCATAGTTAATAAGCTTCAGTAAAGTTTTTATCTCATTATCAAAGTGTCATATCAAGTGGTAAATGAACTTGGGCTACTGCAGCACGACCTACAGTAAAAGAAAAGTAACATTTTAAAAAAATTGAGTTGAGATTGTAACATACACAATTACTTTGATACATCACTGTAACAAAAGTTCACTGTATTTTATACAAAAGAAAGAATGAACTTGTAAAGCTGTATAATTTGATATATCAAAGTATAAAACTTGCTCAGTATTTTGTACTTTGTGAGATCTGTATCTCTGAATCTAGGAAATAGAATTGTTATAAAGATCCTACATAGCAGAAAGCAATGCATAGATACAATAAGGAACAAAATTTGCTGTTTCTGGTGCTTTGATTCTTTTCATAGGAACAAGACCTGTATCCCAAAGCATTTAATGCTTCAAAACAGCATAAGTAATGCAGTTAGACAGTTAAGAGTACCTAATTTGCTAAAATATATAATTATTTATTTAGTTGGTTTATTTAAGGTTCCTCTTTAACATCGCTGGTGTCATTAGTGTCCTATTCAATTCAGGGCATGAAACAATTGATAAATTTTGCTCAGAGGCCTCTTCTTTCAGACTTGAAATTCTTTTACATGCCATAAAACTATGACAGAGAACCCACAGCTTTACCTTCCTTCTGAAGGAAGCAATATTTAGAATTTTTACATCCTAATGCATACACCATCCATCAACCCTGGCCAGGCTTGAACCATGACTTGGGTCTACAAGGCAGGTTTTGTTTACTACTAGACCACCGAGACAGACATATATGTAATTGTTGTTTTGTTAGTACAATTTATTAGTAATGAGACTAAAACAAGTAGTTGTTCATCTACATATGCTGTATTTGAAGTAGTCGTTCACTTTCTGAAGTGCATAAAGACAAACTTCCTTTTAATAAGTAAGATTTACTGCTCATACTGATCACAGATCATATATTATCCTTTTTTCATGTTTATTGCATTGTGCTTTCATTAAATTTTAAGCTCTAAGTTTTAAATAAATGCCACTTATTTTAACAAAAAAAAAACATCTAACCACCTTAGAGAAATACCACTTCAGCATTCAGATTGAAACAAAACTAAAAATAGTACTTAGGGGACTATGGAATATCCTGTCTTATTCATGTTAAAAATGCTGATTTTTAGCATACATTTCCTCAAAATCTATTCAAAGATTGCAGCTAAAGAAGAAATAATGATAAAAGTAATTTCAGAATTACTTTGTTTCCTAAAACTGAAAACTGTACCAGGTATTTCTATATTTTTAAATTTATCAGTGGCTTCGATTTCTTTGAATTAACAATTAGAAAATAACTCTGTATAAAATATACTTATGAACCCAATGAAATGCATTCTGTATATTTGAACCAATTGTTGCAAGGTACACTTTGTAAATAACTGTATAGTTTATAAGTAATTCAAAGTTTGCATCACATTCTACTATGTTAATACAGGTTGTCAGTACTTTTCAAGCTCATCTGTTCTATTTTGGCTACATTGTCTCTTATAGCTTTTTCTATCTATCCTACTTTCAGCAATGCTTTATAGAAAACAATTGGTACTTGCTGTATTTTTTGTACATTGGATTTTGCAATATTCTCATCATTAAATATTGACTTTGCAATTCTTGTCCATATAATGCTCCTGATTGAGTTGAATCTTTCGTTTTACTCATGAAGATATTTTTTACAAATTTGATCAGAATTTGAACAGTATAAAAGATAAAAATTTGTCCTACATTAATGTGCTCAAGATGTTAACACTAATTCCACTTACTTTTTTAAAACTTTGGACTATTTTCGGTAGAGGTTCCTCCCATCATCAACTGCTGTTGACTGAAACTAGTCCAAAGTTTTAAAAAAGTAAGTGGAGTTAGTGTTAACATCTTGAACACATTAATGTAGGATATATTATCACTCTATTGTCTACAGCTTCGTAAGTACATTTTTTACTTAATAAAAATTTGTACCTCCACAGAAGTGATACAAATGTCCAACTAATAATATTGTAGAAAGAGAGTGTGCATTTTTCACCTTGCAGTCAAAACTGGCTAGGACTCATGAGTGCGAGGTCTGGGGCTCTATTCCCACAAGGCCATTCTCCCTAGCTAGGTTTTTTTTTTTTCAAGGTTTTCCTCGGTCCTCATAAATGGTAAATGCCAAGGAGGTACCCTAAACTTGGCTTGGACATTTCCTTTCTTTAAAAAAATATCCTTTCCAAATTTATCATTTCATCTCATATATTATCAGTGGTGCCTCAGTATAAAAATGGGTGTTGAACACTATTAAAAAGAAATCTCGCAGTCATTGCAGTATTTCCTCAGATTGAAGTAAAATTCCTCAAAGGCAAATTATAAAACACACTGTACAATAAGAAAAAATAAGAAAGATAGATAATTTCAAGATTTAACTTGTCTGGAGCCCCTTATTTGGTAGAACAATGTGCTACATCAGGACAGATGGTAAATCAAAGGCTTAACAATACCACAAAAGTAAGCTGACTACTAAAGCCAATCAAATAAACTTTCAGTCTTGCTCATATCTCAGTGTGCTTACTTGCTCATTCTTGCTGCCACAAGGAGAGGGAATGGAATGCAGGAGCAGGAAGAGCACATTTTTCTCGAGAATTACTGATTCTCGTAATCATATAATCCAGCCACAAATGTATAGAATACCTAAGTTGGTCAAGAAATGATGTTTTCGTGTACATGCTCTTTTGTCTCTTTAAGTTTCCTCCCTGTATGGTACTAGGCAGAATAAAAGAGGCAGAATAAATGTCTTGATTGCTCATGTACTGAAGTCAGAAATTCTTGAGTCACCTCGTTACCGAGAAGCTGCTCCTAAGATATGAGAATCTCATAGCAGGACTCACATACAGCAGCTCTCACTTACAAGAGTAACCTTTCATTTGACTACCCTACTCACTAGTGATCTTAGAAAATTAGATGCTTTTAAAGCAAATAATAATGTAGCAAAGTGTTTCTTCGCAGGGGAAAAAAAAACACACACACACCATTCAAATTATTCTTGTCTTCATTAAACTTCATCACTCTTTTTTCTGAATCTTCCAGAACACCAAGGATATTTTATTTTTATAAATCTTTAAAAATTTCTTATAACTGCAACAACTTCAACAATGAAAACTTCATATCATGTCAAACTTGGCATGTAACATGTAATTGTTCAATATGGCAGAATACATCTGCTTTCCATGTTTGCAGTATCATTTTGAGGATTTATATATTTTTTCTCCTTAGATGACATATTTTTTAAATTGTTTTTGTTTTTCTATTTTGTGCTAAGCAAGTGAGCTAATGTGATATTTTAATTTACACACACATTATTATAGTAATGTGCAATAAATTTATTTAATTTTTTTTATTATTATAATATTATTTATTGTGTCAGATACAATACAGCCTGGTTCAACCCAAGTTCTATACCAGGCCAACATTAAATTTTTACAAACACATAGTAAATGATTTTAATATTTCTACCATACAAATTACTCTGAACTAACCCAATCAAAATAAAAAATCCTCTCTTCTCACAAACCATATCCATTTGTTCTTAACTCTATACAAATATTGCCGCAGATCCCTAAGTTAACTTTGATCACCAACCTTTTTCTTAGCTGCAATTAACTTAACTTCAATCATTTCCCATTTATCAGTTGTTGAATCCATTCCCTAGTTCTTGAGCATTTAAACAGGATATGTTCTACATTTCCACATATAGTACAGAATTCATGCTCACAACTAGTCCTAAAACCCCTTAAGCTCCAAATTCCCAATCTAAACTATGCCATTCCCTCTTTCTCTTCTTATTGAATTTACTAATATATCTATCTCTTTTGGCATCCTCCTTTGTATCCTGATAAAACATTAACAAACTCTTCTCCCGCATTATAGAATGTAACATCTGCCCATCTATATCATCAAACCTCGCTTTGATCTGTTTCCAGAAACCTCTATCCAAATCATCTCTTCTTAGCCAGATCCCCCATTATATTCCTTGTTAACTCTTCCCCAACTTTGTGCACCGAGTAACAATTACTATTCCAGGCGCTTGGAATATTAAAGATTCTTTCAATAAGGAGGTCTGTTGTATCCTCAACCAATATTTTAACACTCTCTCCATCACACACCCTCTCACACCAGCCATCCCCATTTTCAAGAGTGCTCCTGCATTTAGGGATTCCCAACACAATCTTACAAAAACTACTTAGTACCCTATCTATCCATTTCCAGTTTTCCTCTATCCCACATTTTCAATATCATATGCCCACCTAGACTCCACCATTATCCTATATAATCTTTCCAACCAATTTACCTACAGCTCAAGCTCAAAAAATCATGCATTTTTTTAATAACTTCAGAGATAGTAAACCCTTGGAATAGATTGGATGTAGTCAGTGCATAAAGGAATCAAGCCGAGTTCTATTAGCTAATGTCATGTCTGTACTACCGACTTATGAAGGGGAGTTTAGGCAGGTCAGGCCCTATGTTTCTTTTATAGCACATTAATCTGTCTTGATTCTTTAGTAAGAGTCTTGATGGTAATGATTGTAGGGGTGGCAGTGGCAATCTTGCATGATGAACTTTAAGACTTAGGTCTCCTCAGTCATCATTTTAGTTGACAATGTGAGGAATGTACCTCACGAAACATGTACCAAAATTACTTTTATAAGTGTGTTTGTGAAACTTAAAGACGGTTTTAATGTGACGACATGATTTTTAGTGTTTTACTTTAAATCAAAATAAGATTAACAAAAGTTTCACTGTGTGGATTCCGACATTCCGTAAACATATTTAAGAGTTTTACTTGTTGGAGGAATGTTGTCATAGTAAAACAATTTGTTGTGGAGTTTATTATGATATATGATAGTGAATGATTGGCAGGGGAAACTGGGGTACCTGTAGGAAGCTACTTGTGGGCACTAATTTCAAACCCACATGTGGAATAGAAGCCAGTCATGGTGAAAGGGATTACTATTAGTCACTCATTTACATGACCAAATTTTTGCTATCTTATATTTTGCTTTCCTGTGTTTTGAATATCAATTTTTTGCTGCTTGCACACATACATATGCATCCCATTTTATCCTGTTTTAATGTGCAAAACAGGCCAGATAAAATATAATTGTACATTATGTATTGATATAACATTATATTTCTTCATTGTAATATGGAGATTTTACTTAATCTGTTTTAATAATTTAAAATTTATTATTAGATTGTGTGATGATTTGAAACATTAAAATTGTAATCCAGAAATAACAAATGGATTTATGTAAAGCAAAACTTTCGTATTTGTTGGGAGTATATTATGAAAAGACAAAAAACAAAATCATGAAGATGCCTATAGGTAGCAAGTTTCAGATTTAATCAAGATATCCCTTTGGTCTTTCTGTTATTAATAAATCAAGTTGTGCATATAAAATGCTTTCTTAATATGAGTGACACTGTGGGGTGCTGCAACCCAAGAATCAGTTAGACACTTATTAATATCCTCTAGCTGTGAAAGTTTTGATGATGAATTTTGCCAGTGACCATAGCTGGTTTCTATTAGGTACTTTCTCCTCTTCCATTTTAGCATTCTTTGGTCACATTAAGCATTCTGTGCCCTGTTTCTAGTGAGCATTGGTTTACTGCATGAAAAATCGAACTCAAAATTAGCGAGAAGGAAAGAGAGGCTAGAGAATTAAAACCACCATTGTATTAATTATTTATTTACCATTACAGTTATTTGTGCTATTGTCTCAGTATGCTTTCCAAAACAAAAGTTAGATTATTCAAGCTATTAATTTAACACATTGAAGTACTGGTAAAATGAAATTTATTATAGATGTGGATTCATGTCCTTCAGTTACTGAAGGAGCATTTTTGGTCCCTTGCAATCTCTTTATCTCAGCCTTTCTCGCTATTGTTTCCTATCACAGCTTGATGGTGAAATCTTGGAATAGTCCAGTTTCAGCATACTTTGATACCATGTTGTAATCTTGTTGCAGTTCATATCCATTTTAACAACATAGATAATAGTTCAAAGGTTTTCACTGGGGTCAGACAAACATGGCTGTTTGTTTTAATTAGTGTTAACTACTTCAGTTGAGCAGCAAAAATATAGATAATTCAGAGGAAATCCTGGAAAATATGTTGCAATGCTGATAAATACTTCTAGAGAGCATGCATTTTTTTAAAGCTTGGGGTGTATGATTCTTATTGGACTCAAAATGTAGATTTCACAAGGAGTATAAGCTGCTTTTATTTGTTTTGTACAATATTTTAATGATTACACTGCCCAATGAATTTAAATGCACCTTCTATCTCTTTGTCCCACGAGATGGAGGAAAACAATTTAAATTCTCAGCTCTGTTCTGCCACATGGGTTAACAGTTAACATTAAATACCGAACAGAAAGGAAAAGCAATAAGTGCAAAATAATTTCTGGATAGCTGGTAACCAAAATGCAGCTATTTCATAGATGGCCGTATTATGGTTTATCAAGTTCAGAGCATGTGATTACTTTTATTGGAGGGCTGGTAACAATGTCATTGCAACTGTGTATTGTTATACAGTTAGCATTCACTGAGTTACTGAGCAGCCCCCCTTCATTTTTTTTTTTAAGAATAGAATTGCAGAATGCTGTTGTTAATTTTTAGAAGACACATGTATAGTTCAGTATTTTGTTAAATATTGTAAACTAAAAAATGTGCTTCAAATTATCTAGATTGTTCATTTAACTAAATTTGTCATTTATTCTTTTACAGCACACACATTTTCTCATTTAAGATGTTGCATATATTGCAATGGATCTATTTGTAAATTAATAGTGCTTGTTTCCAGCAAAGCTTGCAAAAAGGTTTTCGTAAATGTATTGTGATGGTTTAAATTGTAACAGATTATTCTGTTTCAAAAATTAAAAATATTATTTTCATTCTGAATTGTGGAATTAATTTTTTTTTTAATTGATCAATTTACAGATATTTCCAGAATTGAGCTGTATTCTATTATTTGCTGAATAGATTTTAAATTTGTAAATTTAGTGACAAATATGTCTTAATGTTGCCCGACCGGTGTATCTCCTCATCTCCTGTCATTATAGTGAACCATTGATGTTAAAACTACAACAAGGTAACGTTTGTTATTGTGCTGCCATGTATCAGTTTTGATAGCAAAGTTACCAATGTAGATCCAAGGGTTACTGGGTCATCTTATATAATTGTGAGCTTTGTGTGTTGTGGAATTACTGTTGCTTGTACTGCTGTCAGGCAGACCCAGAATACAGAAGAGTTGAGAATGAGGAGAATCAGAGTTTGCTATTCAAAATTTTAAATTAAATAAATAAATAGAAAATGTTGATACAGAAATTGGTTCGATACTTTCAAAAGTAAATATAGGAAAATATATCAAAATCTATCTGTGAAGTCTATACCAGAATAGCTGTGTGGTTGAGTGTTTCAATTGCTGTCTATTCATTAGTAAAGTTAAAAGGGATTGAAAAACTGCTGAAATACAAATCATTTTAGTTAAGCTAAATTCCAATTTCTTATTGGAATTATACATACACCTAGTATTACAGAAAAATCCTTTCTCTCACAATTGGAAAGGAACTCAAATGCATTACCAAAATTTTAGTTTAGCCTATTGTCATAAGTTTTTGGATGATGAATGAAGTAAATTGACAACAGCTTAAATGAGTTTAAGAGTCCATTCAAACCAGTGTCTGTCAATGTGAGTACCTGAGTCACAGGGATAAATAGTATTAATTATTGATTACTATTCTCAAACAGAATACTTTTTATAACACACTAGGCTTGCATTGTTATTATTAAAATTATCATTACCAGGCTATTTTGCCATGGTCATTGGTTTAAAATAATTTAAAACCAGAGCTTTAGTTGATGCTACAATCATCAAAAGCCCTGAAAGTTTCCTGATGGTTAATTTAAACCAACAGCCATGGTATAAGCCTGGTATTGATCAGTTTCAAAAATACTGTTTCTTCCTTTCTAGTAAAGACTGTTTTTAGAAGTTAGGCATTTCTTTATAGTTAATCTCATTTTGTTTATTTAAAACTTTATTTTGTAGGTTGCAATGTAGTTTGCATGGGGAACCAAAGTGTCTAATTAGTTAAGATTTTCATAATACTTATTGATCTTCCCAAAGAACAACCATACTCAAGTATTCCTCAAAAACATATACTATCATTGCCCTATGTGCAGATAAGTAACAATGTGTTGTAATGTAGATTAATTTAATTCAAAATAATTTTTAAAATAAGACGAATTTGATAAATAAGAGGTTTTCATTCCAAAGTCATGAGATAGACAGAGAGAAAAAAGAAAATTTGTCTTTGAGCTGTTTAAGGAGATAATTAAACACCAGGAAATCATCATATCACATTTATATGTAAGAAAACGGAATATGCATTTCATGCCTATAACAAGCTAAGGTAGACTTAAGCATTAATTATCAAAGAGGTACCAATTCAAGTCATAAAGCATATTCTTGCATTAAAAAAGTGATTGTGATGATGATAATGGATCATTGCCATCCTTTGTTAATTAATTGCTGGATCTTGAGAATGATTATGGGTTGACTGATGATAAAGGAGCAGTTACTATGAATGACAATGGAGAAAGCCTCCTTAGATGCTGCTTTGTCTGCCCTAGACTCAATACAAAGCTCCTGTAATTGAATGAATGGAAAGCAAGTGGAGCATATGAAATTATGATGTATGGTTGGAAGCCATGCTTAACATAATTTGTGTGCATCACATTCTCCATTTTAGCAATTTCTGAAGCACGTCACCATCCTAATCACATACTCTTAACTTACTAGGTTCTAGAAACAGATGTATTGATGAAATGGAAATACATATTTTTAGTTAATACTTCCAGAATTGAAATTCAGCATTCTGAAATGATTTAAATATAATGGCTAATTAAAGCATTCATCATTACTATTTTAATTCTTGAAAAACTTAAGATTCTAGCCTCATGTGGGGTGAAAAAGTCTTGTTTAAATTAAAATACAAGTACACAAATTAATAAAAATACACTTGGAGCCTTTCCTGAGTATTAAAATAGTTAATTTTGTATTATATTGTTGTATTTTGTAAAAATGTAACTCACTTTGCACCAACTTTGCCATTACAGTTGTGGAATTTCTCAAGGCATGTAGAATTTGGAATCTTGGCTTAGTCTGTGATATTCCCATCACCCTTTAAAGAGTAGCCACATAAAAGTTATCCTTCCCTCAATTTTCTTTTTATGTTTGGTTTAATTATCTTTTTCATCATCGTGTATACATTTATAACTTGAATGTTAGTATTTAGCTAGTTTACCATACTGTGCACCATTCTATAATTTAAGCTCTGGTTTTCATTCTCAGCTTTTCACATATGACATATCCTTGAGCACAGAGTAACATTATAAAATTTCACACATTTCCAGGATTTTGTTCCTGACTTAACTACAGTGAGTATAAATATCTGTGTTTTAAGTAAATAAATGAAAATGTTTATTTTTTGCATTAATAATTGACATATGAAATATTGTGTGTACATTAACTAACAATGTATTACCTTTAATTTGTGGCGTGTTATGAAATGAACTAACTGTTTTAAAACATCAGTAATATATGTAGCCATTAATGTTTATTGGTTTTTTTTACATTAAAAAGAGTATGCAATTACTGGTTATGACATTTCCTTGATTGTGAAATAGATAAGGGATATGCTGTGTGTGGGTACGTACAGATGTGTGCATCCGTGTGTGTTTGAGAGAGAGACATGGCCAGGTTGTTTAACTGAGGAATTCATCACTATGGTTTGTTTGCTTTTCTGTGATCACAGTCAATAAGCAGAAATGTTCAAATTAGTAGCTTATAAACATTTGAGAACCATCACTGTGGCATTATAAAGTAATTTTGTATCAAAGCAAATTATTCTCTCTTTGGTTCCTAAACATATTAGCATTACAAATTGGCAGTAATGCTATTGTAATGTATTAATTAGGGACTGTGATCTTTGCATAAGAAATGATGTGAAGTGTAAAGAAAGAGCAGATAGTTCTGAGAAGCTATATCCAAAATTTAATTTATATTTTTCTTATTTGAACTAAATGGCATGTTATCCATCAAAAGCTGACTTAATAATTTTGTATAATTTAATTTTATGATATTCACATAAGGAATATGTACCATAAGATAATCTGAAATATGCATATTTTAAAAATACTGGTTTCTGTGCTTAAGAGAATATAGAGCAAAAAGTACCAGGGATTTTAAAGTTGAATGATTTTAAAGGATATTTTGTAAGAACTTTAAAGAGTATTTTGTAGGAGAGAGATTACTAAACACAACAAAAGAAAAAAAAAAGAAGATATTTGTGGTTACCAGAAGACGTTAAAGCAAATGAAGATAAACAGCAAAAATGCAATTTTTTCCTTTTTCTGAAGTGAATAGTTTACTATTTTGATTTCATATATAACATTACATATCTAATAAGTACTTTTTCCATTTTACAATTAAGCAAGTAAATTGAAGTTGTCGAACCATTTTTAATAGCAATTGGTGAAATGGATCACATTCGGTGCAGTTCAATTATAAATTCCATTTTGTTCTAAACATCCCCTATTTTTAGTATCCCAAAGATAGAAATTGCATAAAAAATGTTATCAGATGGGTATGAAGAAAAGGAGTTTGCCCACAATTACAATACTGGATTCTGGAATAGACTCCTAGTCAAATGCAAACAACATTGGTGGATATTATAATAAAGGCCTTGGATTTTGCAGGAAAAAAAATTGTTTATTCATATCAAGTTTTTCAACCCAATTTTGACAAATATATAATTTTTAGTATTATCCTATCGCACATTTTCTCATTGTTTATTTGACAGTATCGTATGAAAACTACCAAAACATTGTTAGAAGTAGAAATTGTATAAAGGCACCTCTGCTGTTGACGTATACTTGAGTCTTAATGTAAACACTGCAGTTATATTTGAGAAATGTGTCTGTGGGCACTTTTCATTTATTATGACAGTACCGTCTGGAAAGCCTGTAATTGGTGAAGAGAAAGCAAGTACTAATGCTTACAAGGAGTTTATTCTCTGCAAAGCAAATAGCTAAAAAGTAGGGCTTTCATTCTGTATTATTGGTAGTTTTGTCAAAGTATGATTAAACCTGAAATATATCTGATTCTGTTAAATAATTATTTTGCTTTAAGCAAAAGTCAAAGATTTGTTTTATTTTCAAATTGTAATGGCTTTCAATGATTTGCAGCTGCCAGTCACTATCAGGTGCATAATACAAATTCTGGCAGAAGACAAAAACCTTGTATTTAAGAAATGACACAGTAAACAATCTTTAATGTTACCAATAAGAAAACTTGTTGAAAAATACATGTCTTAGACTTCAAACTGGAGTTGGTAATTTTCAGTAACCAGAAGTTTAATTTGAGCATACCAGATGGCTTTCATTGCCATGACCTCCATAGAAAAGAGCAAGTTCATATGAATAAAAATTTGTAAGTGGAAGCATTATGATCTGGGTAGCATTCTGTCCTAAAGCTGCATCAACTGTATCGTGCCTGCACATCAGGAAAAATTCAGATATTTATACAGAGATGCAAGAGTCCTAGTTCATTCAGATGTACAAAGTACTTGGTGACTAAAACTCATTTTTAAACAAGATAATGCAGATCCATACAGATTATCTTTCCACTTATGGTGCTTACCAATTCTGTGATAAATTGATGAATCTGCACTGACAAAGTTTATCAATTTTAACCAAATGTATGCTGTCACACTACCAATTATGTGGAATCAAAACAAACAGATTTGGTTTTTGTATAAAAAAATGTCATTGTATATAATGCACATCTGTCTGGTGATTGTAACATCTCAACATTTCGCTTATTACCAACTTTAATCCTAGTTCTAAATAAGTTAATTTTACTTGTATATTATTGATTTATTTGCATGTTTTAATTATATATTAAATGTTCAGTTATTGCATTGTTTTGTAGATTAACTCAATTTCTCCAGCAGTAATTTGAATTGAATATTACATTAGTTGATTACTTTTAATTATATTATTTTATGAAATTCAACAGTAAGTATCTTATAACGCAGTTCCAAAATCTGAGAAATTAAGTGCTAATTGAAACATGTTGAGTGAAGTGTATAAGTATTCTATAACACAGTCCCAGAATCCGAGAATAGATATACCCAAATGTTGCAATATCTCTAAAGAGAGTAAATTTTTTTTTTAACAGTTTCAGTCGCACTTGATAGTGGTAGTGGTAATGGTATCCCTTTGAATATCAGATCACTTCTGAAGATCTGGTCAGATTTTCACAGCAAGGGATTTGCTATTCCAGTTCATTATTCAGTTTTCTTCTATTTTCCACTGCTTTCTGTGTTATGTTGCATTAATCATTTCTTTGCATTCCATTTCCATGGTTTCTTGCATTCCCTTGCATCCACCATACATTAACTGCCTTGTCTGCTTGTTCTATGTGACCTAACATTAGTTCCTTTTTCAGTGAAACTTCTTCCTCATAATGCTTCCATAGTAGGACAGTTTTAATTTTGTAGCCATTGCTTGTAAAGAATGTTCTGTTTTTATCTCAGTAATTATGTACACATTTATTCTGTTTTCTATCCATGAGATTTTAGGAGTCTTCTCCAAGTTCATAGTTTGAGAGTATCTAGCTTCTTCCTATTCTACTTATTTAGAGTGTAGTTTTCATGTCACTACAGTTCTACTAGGAACACCAATGTCTGAATGAGCTTAATCTTATGTTCTTAGTATATTCTTCAGTTTTCCCAAAGCTGCATGGGTCAGAGCTTAATTTCTCTTTACGTAATATGTACATCTTTGGTTATGAATGCTCTCAAAAAATTGAAACTTTATTCAGATACGCCCCATCTATAGTTTATCTGCCATAAATCCTGAGGTCATCACCTTTGTCTTTTTCAAATTGAGCATCAGAACTGCTTTTTCATTTCCTCTTGGACGCTTTTTATTATCTGCACCAGATCGTCGTCATTTTCTGGCAGAAGTGTGGTATCATCATCATATCTAGGTTACTTATTGTTCTGTCACCTATTTTGACTCCCACTCCTAATTCTTCCAGTTCTGCCTCTTTCATTATCTGCTCACTGTACAGATTGAGCATCAAGGGAAATAGTATACAACCTTGCCAACTCCTTTTTTCATAGGAAACCATTTATTATTCCATGTTCTGTTTGTACATTTGTCACTTTGGTATATAGGTAGCCCCTATTAAATCAATCAAATCATGCAGAACTCCCATATTCATTATTTTCCACATCCTGTAGTGTTGAACATACTGAAGGTGTTCTTGTAATCTATAAAGCATATATATATATAGGTTTTTGTTCCTTTATCCAGTCCTTTACAATAATCAACACAGATTTTAATATATAGTCCAGAGTACCTATCTTTTCTGAATTCAGAATTCCCAAAGATGTCATCAATCTGATTCTTATATTTGCCATCTGGTGACATCGATGTATACAGTGATCAAAATCGAATTCACACATGTGTCTGCAAAAAATAGATTTTCTGCACAGAACTCAATTAGGCATTTTCATTTCTTTTGATTATACAATGCTTTCAAACTATGCCATGGGTTAGCTTACTTCCTACCTTTGCTTTCCAATCCAGTATAATAAAGTGCTTGTAGTTGGTCCCAGAAGTTCTCTTTCTCTGTGTCATCTGCAGTTGGTGCATATACTGCAATGGAGAGGTTTTCTGGTGCTGTCTTTATGCTAATGTTAAGAATCCTGCTGCTTATACCCCAGTGTGACTTTTGCTATGTCTCTTGATTATACCTACTCCATTCTGTCTAATGTGTTCTTGTCCTGCAAAGTATACTATGTATTTGTCACAGTTGAAATATCCTTCTCATGTCTATTTTAATTTGATAATTATTAATATATATATATATATATATATATATATGTATATTCTATTTCTAAATCACATTCCATGCGCTTATTGTGAATTATCTGGATTAGGATGTTTATGAGTTTCTGATAAGTGTTTTGATCACTAATATTCTTGATAGTATTCCTCTTCTTAGTATTGTCTGTTTCTGGGTCTATATTACCAGGGGCACCAAAATGGCAGATAGACAATCTCCAATTGCCCAGAATTCGCTTTGATATACTGGTTCACCATGTGTTAGCTCTATTCCTACTTTATAAGCTTTGATTGATTTGATTTATTTACAGACGCTCTTTAACAGATCATCAGCGTCCCATTCTATTGAGGGCGTGAAATGGCTGACAAATTTTGTCTGGAGGCCTCTTCTTTCAGTCTTGAGGTTCTTTTTTGTGCCATAAATGTACGACATGGGACCCACAGCTTTACTTCCCTTCTGAAGGAAACCATACTTCGAATTTTTACGCCTGAAAAAATCCATTGATCCTGGCCAGGTTTGAACCCATGATCTTGGGTTTAGAAGGCAGTATGGTTAGCACTGCACCACCAGGGTCGACTTTTTATAAACTTTGCCATATACCTAGTTACTTGACAACTGATGTTGCCCATTATTCCATTTTCCTGAAGATAGTTGTTTAGTCCTGCTTTCTAGTTTTCTACTTCAGTTTTTCTTTATAAAGTATGATGTAGAAATTTTGGTTTAAGACCATTTAAATGTAATTATCTACTTACTACCTCATAATGTAAGGTAATGGAATTTACTATTGATGGGCTAGAATCTCAAAATATTTACTAATGTCCACCTTTTATCATCATTGCATTGTTATTTTGAGATCTGTATGAATTCTAAGTATGGCTTCCTTCAAAAAGGAAGTAAAGCTGTGAATCCTGTGTGATAGATCTCGTGAAAGAAGAAGTCTCTGAGCAAAATTTATTGGCCATTTCATGCACTGAATTGAATGGAATGCTATGACCTGAGATCTTATATTAGTAAGTTTCTCTGGAAAGGCCAAACTATAGTACTATGTGTCACCTGTATGCAAAGCAAGTTTATGTAGAGAAATGGAACATTATTGGGAGTCTGCATAATATTGTGATAAAGAAAAATAATGTTTTTCATAGTTTGAATAAGTTCAGATTTCTCAAATTCCTTTATGAAAAAGACTGAAATAATCTCCTATTTGCATTTGATAGAAATCCTGGTTTATCCTTGAATATTTTCAATGAAAATGTTGTATGCATATAAACTTTTAAGATTTTTATATATTTGGCTCATCTCAGAGTCAAATTGGATGGTATTCTATTGTATACATTGATGACTCGTGTGATCCTACAAATTGGCATTAAGACAAATCTCAATTTTACAGGGTGGTGCCAAAATGCAGAATATCTTTACATATGTTCTCATTCTTAAAACTGCTGTTTTACATTTCTGTACTGATTCATATTCTCTCAGCTTCTGCAACATTTATACTCTCTGTAGCAAAATTAACAGAAATTTTCAAATGTGGGCATAATTTATAATCAAAATTCATTAAAATGGTAGTTAGATTAGTATGCATTAAAATACAAGAATTAATGATTAGAAAGAAATTAATGTGTATGAAAACTGATAGTATAGTATATATTGTCATTTATGAATGCATCTGAAACACTACAGTATTATTGGGCCTCTTAATTTATTTTTTTCTTGTTTTTATAAATAATGAAGGAAAGTAAGTTTTCATTGTAATGCAAATATTATATTGGCACAACCTGTTCAGATACTGTCTCTTACAGTGTATTATGCATTTATGAGCAAATAAAGATTTGTCTAGTTGAAAGAAAAAAATATACCTAAAAATAGATTACGTTTTTTACAATTTTGATATAGAGAAGTCCTATTCATAAAATATGTCAATCTAGAGAACTTGAATAAAGAGCAGTGTGTTCAGATGGTATTTGAACCCACAATCTCTAAATTCAAACTGGTTGTAATGCAGTGTAACAAAGTGTATGAAATTACTTGTAAAACTGAAAAATTGCTAATGGCATACTCTGCACAAGAATTGAATCACCCAGTATATAATGTATTGATGTGCTTCATAAAGAGCATAATATATGCAAATAGCTTACATCACATGAGTGTTTGGCAGTGACTGCACTTCCCATGCCTCTCTTGCTAGTGTTCATCTCAAGCTGAAGGGTCTCCCTTGGAGAAAGAGCTTAACCTTTCTTCGACCCCTTAAGGCTATCAATCCTTATCTGATCCTTGAGAACTGGTTTGGCTCTTGTCTCTCTTTGTCTTTCCTTATGCGTTTCCGATTTGTTAACTTCAAAAGTTCAAATAATACTGTGGAGACTGTATCATGATTTACTAACATTTCTAAAATGATAATGTGAATGCATCTGTATTTTAATGATCACTATTTTCCAATGGTTTTATGTTATGGCATTTATCAAGCTATTTTATACATGAGAACATGAAATCTGGGTAACATGCTCATGCTCTAAGTTCTCTCAGAGTTTTCTGTTCTGTTCTCTATAGCTACTGCCACACAGAAGAGAAAATTCTTGATGAAGTGCATGTGCTAGCATCATGTTAGTTTGGGCTTTGGGTCATGTTTGCACGCTGAGAAAGCTGTGGATATTGCAGTGAGTGTTAAATTTATAGGGCCCAGCTCATTTATTATTTGCATTTCTAGGATGAAAACCATGAAAGCATGTTTTCACAAGAATGGTTTGCTGCTCAAGAAAAATTGCAGAAGATAAAATTTTACCATTTAACTGATCTACTTCTCTAGTTATTTAAAAAAAAAAAAAAACTTATGCATTAATTATATGATGGGCGCTAACATTTCAGCCGCAACCACAGCCAGCTGGTTATAACTGTCTCCCAATCTTTTTCTTAAACCTTGCACAAATCTAGGCTTAGATGTAGTAATGAAATAATTCTTTTCTTAATACTTTTGGCAAGTTATTTGAGTAGTGCATGTTTCAACCACCACGTGCACCTGTAATAAAAGGTAGCAATTTTTTAAATTTATTTTCATGAGTTTTTAAACTTGTAGATTATCATAGTGCATTCTTTGTTAGATGCCATTACTGTAATTTTGTTTATAAAATTTTTATTTATTGTTTTAGTTCTGCTGTTCTCTGCATTGTTTCATATGCCATTTTTAAAGTATAAGGGTATATGTAGTACATTAAGGGAGCTAATGACATCAACTGTTTTTCATAGAATCAACTTTACAACTGCTGCTTGCAAATATTTTACACAAGTTTCTGTTAATATGGGTTTGGGGTAAAATATTGCAAATAAACAATTCAGTTGTATTTTGCCTGTTTATATATATGGTTTTATCTCCACTGTTTTCATACTGATAACTCCATGCTGCTTGACAATGCATAGTTGATCATTAAAGCAATTTAAGGAGTGAATTGTCAAGACTTTAAGATTTTGCATCACTTCCATTATTCAGTACTCCAAATCTTCAAATGTATTGTGTTTCTCATTCAACGGGCTCCAAGAAGAAGTCCAAATGCAGCAAGTTGGGAGATCTTGCCAGCAACTCCATATTTCCTCCTACCAATCCATTTTTATGAAAAGACCTTGTCTAAATACTGATAAACATTCTGTTTAAGGGAATAGAGCTCCATCTTGCTGGGAAAAGGTCAACTCTGGCTAGTTTTCTGTCAGTCAATTTGAAAGAATTTGGTACATTGCTCTCTATACTCCTAAGTACCTACTTGCATTTTCTATAGAATGTTGCCTAATGCCAGCCCAAATATTCAGTTGTTGTTGAAGTTGCATGTGGTTCTTCACTCATTAGATACATAAATCCAGACAGAATGTACCTTAATCAGAAATACTGTTTCATAAAATATGAACCCTAATGACCGTACTCACTGCTGTATGTGGAATTGTGCAGTAATTTGAGTGCATATCAATCTCCATAAACAGCTAAGTATTTTATATTAAATTTAACACATTTAAATACAATTTTTCTGTATCAACAAACTATTTAAATGCAACAAAGATGTTCCCATGGAAATAAACATAGGAAAATCATAAGTAGTTTCTTACAAAGTACTTATTATTATAGAAAAATGTAATACATATAATTCATTCTGAAGCTTCCTAAGTTAAAAGAGGCACCTTAATAGTGAATACTGTAATACTGGAAACTTTAATGTGTAGTGTTATAACATGAATTACTCATAAACTGTGCATAATTTTGAAGGTTACATAATTGCTTTTCCATTGAACTTTCAAAGTTACATCCTAAATGGCAGAGGGTCAGATTTGCATGTTACATTAGTAGTCTCCTGAATTTTATCTTAAATAATATCTATGTTAGTCTAACATATAGCAGATATACTTTAACTGATCTATTAAAAGTTGTAATTAATAGAAAATAAATTCAATAAAAATATTAATAAGTTTGCTAAAATTGTTATATAATTTTGTGTCCAATAATAGTTAAGATTCCTTGTGAGAAAAATAAAATTAAAAAAAAAACTGCACATAGATGTGAATGTGTGTTTTACATTATGTTTTGATATATGGAACTTTAAAACTAGCAAATTTTAACGTTACATTCCTTATTAAAATTAGAATGTAATTGGAACTTGCACAGTGAAGCTAATCATATTAACTGATTGCATGATTTAGTTAAACTACACGCTCTTAAAGCCTCACTTACTTTGCGTAAATATATGGAACCAGTTTCAAGAACATTTAGTTCCCATCTTCAGCCAGGCTAAAGTTCAATTGTCTGATCATTCGTTGAGCTGTGGGAATGTGTATTCTGCTCTGGTGACGGTGTGATAAATTTGTAGTTTATGTTTTCATCTCAGGCAATGTCGAAATTCATTAGACTGTCTTTGTATTTATAGATGTAGATCTTCTCCCAGGTTGCTAGTTCCGTAGGTCCTTGTACCAATTTTAATAATTTTGCTTTATTTATAATGTCGTGATTTTGTGTCCAAAAATGATGTGCTACTGCTGATTTTTTATTTACTTGTACTTTATGTTCCTGAAATGTTCCTTAACCGTGTGCCTATGTTTCTCTTTGTTTTTCCAATGTAGATTTTATCACATTCTGCACAACTTATTTTGTAAATACCTATTTTTCCTCTTGTGGAATACTGTCATTAATATTATCTATCAGTAAGTTTTTAACATTAAATCTATTAATTGGTGCGAACCTGATATTAAAATCTTTAAGAATATTCTGAAATTTTTTGTAGCCCATGGATATGTGAACTTTTTAAAAATGAGCTTATCTTTTCTTGCTGAAAGTGTTGTGGTTTCTTTGATATGTTTTTGTCTCTTGAATTTCTGCACCTTTTTGTATGCTAGTTCTGTTTTAAAACCATTTTTAACTGCTGTTTCTTCTATTTCCTTGTGTTCATTAAAATATTCTCCTTTGCTAATTTGTAGGTTAACTAGCCGGTATGTTAAACTGTTAATAACTGCATGTTTGTGCAATGTGGGGTTAAAATTGTCAGCTTTGATGTGATTATCTGCATGTGTATTCTTTCTGTATATTCCAACTTCAAGGTTTTCTTGACATTTCATTATTTTAACGTCTAGGAATGGCAACATGTTATCTGTTTTTATTTCATATGTAAATGATATGTTTATATCTTGTATATTCAAACGTTTTAAGGCATCATCAATGAGTTTTTTTGTTAACTATGGCAAATATATCTTCTACAAATCTGTACCATACCTTAAATATGTATGGGAAAGCTGTGTTGATGTGTGTTTCAAATCTACTCATGAAGAAGTTAGCTAGAAATGGAGATAAGGGGCTGCCCATTGTAAGTCCTGCTTTTGTTTATAAAATTTTCCTTTGAAAGTAAAAACGGTTCGGTTTGTGCAAATTCCTGTGAGTTTGATGTATTTTTTTTTATATGTATATCCTTAATTCCACTTGTTTTAAGCCAATCATGTAGATAAATCCGGAGTTTTTCTTTTGGTATGCTTGGAAATACAGATTCTACATTGAAAGATATTAGAGTATAAGGGGGATGTAGTTTTATGTCCTTAATTTTTTCTATTAACTGATATGAATTGTTTATACTTCTGCTTTGAAATTTTGGTAATGTCTTGAATCTATTAATTAACCATTTTGCTAAATAGTAAGATGGAGTATTGATGTTGTTAATGATGGGACGCATACCATTTCTAGTCTGGTGAATTTTAGGTAAACCATATATCTTAGCTATTTTAGGGTTGCTCTGTTTCATTTTGTATATTGTTTCCTTTGGGATGACTGTACATGTTTTAAGAACCTGATTAATGGAATTAATACACCCTTTCAATGGGTTGATTGGATCTGAACATATTCTTTTTTATTTAATAAATTCTGCATTCTATTATTATAATCTTCTTTATGCAATATTACTATTCTGTTTCCTTTGTCTGCTTTTGTATAAACATCTTTATCATTTAAGGATTTAATTGTGTTCTTATGTCTTGTATACTGTTGTATTCTTTTTAACTATGCCTTTAAAAACTTTTTCTGAATTCTAATTACACTGGGCAACAATGAAAATGTTTCGGGCTTAAAAATAGTGAATTTACATGTATTTCTATCTGCTGAATTCAAAAATCACCATAAAAATGATAGATTAGCTCTTGTTTTGAAGATAAAGTGACATTTCATTTTTTAGAGTGAAGATTTTAAATTTGGGGGAATTTTTTTGGGGAGTTGGCACACCTGTCAAATAACAAAACATAAATGCTCTTCAGCTGTTTGTAAGTCATAAACATAGATACTGTTGCTGTGACTGTGAATTACATGTAGTTTCTACTCAAATTAATGCAAAATTTCTGGTTCTCAAGTGCTTTTTTAGGTAAAATTTGTAAAAATTCCACGAAAATGTGTAAATATGGTGAATAACTTTTGTTATATTTGTGGTGAAATAACATTTTCCTCACAGAAACGCAATCTGAAGCCTCTTGTAAAGACTGCCAAGCCTCATGTGGACCCAAAAGACGTTCTTCTTTCACCCCTGCATATCAAGCTGAGTTTGATGAAAAACTTTGTCAAAGCTATGAACCAAGAAGGACGGGCCTTTAAGTACAGCAGAGAGAAATTTTCGAAATTAAGTGATGCAAAAGTTAAGGAAGGCATTTTTGTCGGACCACAAATAAGAGAACTTGTAAAGGATCTTGCATTTGACCAAGTTTTGGAGGGGAAAGAAAAGGAAGCTTGGGAAGCCTTCAAGGGTGTTGTTCGTGGATTTTTAGGCAACAAAAGAGATGACAACTACAAGCATTTGGTGACAGTGCTCCTGCAAAAATACCGTAACCTTGGATGCAACATGTCCTTTAAGATCCATTTTCTCCACTCCCACCTAGACTTTTTCCCTCCTAGTTGTGGAGCTGTTAGTGATGAACATGGGGAGAGATTCCATCAGGACATTTCTGTTATGGAACAAAGATATCAGGGCCGTTAGAATGAAGTAATGCTTGCGGATTACTGTTGGTCTTTGTATAGGGATTCTGCAGAACTCCATCACAAGAGGCAAGCTAAAAGACGACGAAGTCAATAGGCCACCACATGATTCTCTTCAGACACGACTATCTGCAAAGTATTTTTCCAGCAATTTAGAACTCTTAGCGTGTAATTACCAGTTAAAAAAATCAAATACACTTTCATTGTTGTTAGCATGTATGTAATTAAAATGTATCCTTTTCTCTCAATCTGTTAATATGTAATACTTTCACCTTGTGTATATCATAGAAACTAGAGCTAATAAAAATTTTCATTGTCATATTAGTTTTTCTCAACCCAAAATTAGTAGGAATTGCCTCATGAAGTGCTCGAAACATTCAAAAATTATTTTTTTGTTGGCCAGTGTTATTTCTTTTTCTTTGTTCTTTAATCCTTCAATGGCTACTTCCAAATCTACCAAATGATCTTCTATTTTAGTGGAGTATTGTACACAAGTTTTTAAGCCTTTATTTAGAAATGTTGATTCTTCTTTTTTGAAATTTTCACTAGATAGATCTTCTACATAATTCTGTTTAGGTTTTGCAGTTTTCTTTAGTTTGTGATAAAGATTACTAAATTTTCTTTTTTGTTTACTTGAAGTTGTATATGATCTAAGGCTGTTCTAATTAAATTATCCCATATTATGCAACCTAACCTCTTTGAAATCTGTAAGGGCTTTCCGTATAGTTTAAGATCAATATTTGCCATTTTAGTATAATGTTTTGACTTTTTTTTGAATGATTTTTTTCTTAGCAGCTAACTGCTCGCAACTGTTGTGGTTATGTCTAATGATTTTTCGGACAAAATTTGGATGCACTTTATGTTTTAAGGCACCAGATTTTAAAAAAATGAATATATGCAGAAATGAGTCTGCTTTTTTCTTTTAATTTTATATGCTCTTTAGTTTCAAGTTATTAAAATTACAGTTGAAGTCTCTTATATCTGTGTATTCAATCTTATAGTCGTTGCTCAAGGAATTAATCCAGATTGGTGTTCCTACAGCTCGAAGGCCTATTTACTAATTAAAATGTAAATTGGAACTTGCACAGTGAAGCTACTAATCATATTAATTGATATCATTGTATGATTCAGTTCAACTACACATTATTAAAGCTTCACTTATTTTTCATAAATGTATGGAACCGGTTTCGAGAACATTTAGTTTCCACTTTCAGCCAGGTTAAAGTTCAACTGTCCGATCATTCATTGAGCTGTGGGAATGTGTATTCTGCTCTGGTGGAGGTGTGATAAACTTGTAGTTAATGTTTTCATCTCCGGCAATATCGAAGTTCATTAGACTGTCTTTGATTTTAATATCAGGTTGGCACCGATTAATAGATTTAGTGTTAAAAACCTACTGATAGACAATGTTAATGGCAGTAATCCACAAGAGGAAAAATCAGGTATTTACAAAATAAATTGTGCAGAATATGATAAAATCTACATTGTAGAAACAGAGAGAAACATAGTCACACAGTTAAAGGAACATTTCTGGAACATAAAGTACAAGCAAATAGAGAAATCAGCAGTAGCATATCATTTTTGGACACAAAATCACAACATAATAAATAAAGCAAAATTATTAAAATTGGTACAAGGACCTACGGAACCTGCAACCTATAGATCTACATCTATAAATACAAAGACAGTCTAATGAACTTCGATATTGCTGGAGATGAAAGCGTAAACTTCAAGTTTATCACACCGCCATCAGAGCAGAATATACATTCCCACAGCTCAACGAATGATCCGACAATTGAACTTTAGCCTGGCTGAAGATGGGAACTAAATGTTCTCAAAACCAGTTCCATACATTTATGAAAAGTAAGTGAAGCTTTAAGAGTGTGTAGTTCAACTGAATCATACAATGATTCAATTAATTACATTCCTTATTTTAATCAAAGTTGATACAAATTCTGCACATTATTTTTATCCATTGTATCTCTATAATGACAATGATGTTTTCAACCTGATATGGTATGTGATACAGACACTCGTCATATGTGTGAAAGAAGAGCTGCAGTTTCAAAATGTTCATATTTGCCCATTTAAAAGTTTATAGTATAACTGGTGATAGTAATATATCATAGATGCAAGTCAAAATTGGATTTTTCAGTATAGTTAGGGTCTAGTCCTCTTGAAGCCAAAATCAATGTCATTTCATCCGTAGATAGAATAGACAAGTTTTCAATGGCATTTCGATAGATAAGAGATGTTTGAAATGCAGTTTCCTAAAATAAGTTTAAAGGGTGGACAGGATATGCAGCTGAACATGTTTTTACAGAAGCAAATTGTACATTTTTGCTCAAGAAAAATAAATGAACCTAATGCATTTTTACTTCATCACTTTTTATTAAAATGTGCACTTTATATAACCATATTGCAGCGTGTCTCTTGAACACTCTAAATATACAATATTGTAATGGAACAACTTTGTATGTTATAATGATACTATTTGTTGTAAACTAAATATTTTCTTTATAATAAATGTGCACAGTTGTTCGAAGCATTTAGAATAACCCTGTATTGGTAAGATGTAATTAAATCATATAGATATATCTTTCTATAAGTTGGCAAACCCTTAGAAATTGCAGTATTAACTTTTCCAAATTTTCCTTGCAGCATTTTTTGGTAATGTTTTGCAATTGAGTAATTATGCAAGCAATAAGAGATCTAAATAAGTGTCTCTTGGAATTCCACTCAGATCAGTGGCTTATAATGTCGCTTTCGAAGGCATGTTGAACATCATAAACAGTACATTTGGCAGTAATCCTGAGAGAACTGTTTCAGTTTTGTGAAGAAGGAAAGTAGGAATTAAGTACAAGCTTGGGAGCAGCATGTTTACGTGTAAAGCAGACTGTAGCATACTTTTACTTGGGGGATGGGGAATAGCTTTTATAAGAAAAGCAATATACAATAAAGACAATATTAAAGTTAAAAGATAGAAGTACTTGGCATTGGGTTGTTTGTGATATAAGCTAATCATTTTAATAGAAACTAATTGCTTGGTTATGATATTGTCATACTAATTTTGCTTAACTTATAAAAATTTTGAAGTGCAAGAATGTTTTGCATTTGTGTAAATAACAGAATGCTCTATTTTATATTTTTGCCTGAGGTTTGGTTTTAATGTTTTAATTTCTATAGTTTAACTTGTTTTTTGTTTGTTTTGTTTTTTTCCTGCTTTACAAATTCACAAAACACTAACCAGGGTGCATTTGCAACACTTCATTTATTTTTGCACTTTTTTCATTCCGTGTAATATTGTGATTTTGTTACATATACATATATTTTTCTCTCTTTCTTTGCTGCTGTTTATGTGGCAGTTTATTGTTATATTTCCTTTGTTAATTGTCTTTAACGGATTCATTGTTCCTATATTTTCCTTGTCCTAGCTAGGAGGGCCGGTCGGGACATCTAAACATATTTGGCTTCTCCTTTTTTTTAATTTTGAGAGCCGCGTTGCAAATGGACCTTGGGATGCTGCCATGTAATGTAGTGTGTATCTTGTGTCTATGTTTCACAGAGCCGTGCTCCCATCTCTGCGAAGCTCGTAGCCAACATGCTCTCTGTGGCTGGTGCTGATCACATCATTACAATGGATCTCCATGCGTCACAAATACAAGGCTTCTTTGATATTCCAGTCGACAACTTATATGCAGAACCAGCTGTTCTTAAATGGATTAAGGAGAACATTGTAGAGTGGCGAAACAGTATTATTGTTTCTCCAGATGCTGGCGGTGCAAAGAGGTGAAATACATTACAAATAACTATATTAATGCAGCCATAGAAAATATGTTTCAAGAATTTTAAGCTGCAATAAATGATATAGTGAATTAATGAAAAGTGTATAAGATTTGCCATGTACTTTTTTGAAAATATCCTTTATTAAAGAAACAAATATTAAATACTATGGTAACCCAAATTATAAGGTCCTTAAATTGAGCACTAGTAATGCAGAGAAATTGGAATTTCGTAATTTAACATCTGTGGAGTATGAGAATATGCTTGTGTCCTGAATTTCAATTTTGGAGTCAGGATAGATAATATCAGCTGATTGGTTTTTGTATGGATTTCCTTCAAATGTTTAAAAGAAGAGTAATTTGCACAAAACTTATCAAATTGAATCTGAGGTAAAATTTTTTTTATTACATTTATTGTTTAGCTTTCTCTTAATGAAAATTGAATATTGGACTTTTACTAAAAAAAAATGGAGAGCTACGATAAATTAGTTATTTAAAGCATAATCAAAATATTGCATAACTCTTCAAGCTACAGGGCATTTAGAACATTAAACTTCGTAATTAACAGGGAAAGCATAAATCCAAGTTCTTTATATTTCTCATTGTTCTGAATAAGCAAATCCCTCTTTTACCATTATTGCATAATCAAATTAAGTTCCATGTTCAATCCACAGTGTTATAAGCTTATACAATGATGGTAAGTGCAGTTAAAATGTAGTGCAATTATTCAAAATTCATTTGCAGCATTCTTGTGATAACTTTATTGATGTATAATTTAAAAAATAAAATGGATATTTTGGATAGGAATTGGTTAAAAACAAAAGTACACTATGACTGTAGGACATTCTATTTTATTGTACCAGGTTCCTATGTGAGCAGTTGCTTTTCACAACTGTTGTTGCTTTCAGGGTTACATCAATTGCAGATCGACTAAATGTAGAGTTTGCTTTGATCCATAAAGAACGTAAGAAAGCTAATGAAGTAGCTTCAATGGTCCTTGTTGGAGATGTCAAAGATAGAGTAGCCATTCTTGTGGATGATATGGCCGACACATGTGGTACAATTTGCCATGCAGCAGAAAAGTAAGCATAAATTTAACATTTTTGACAGAGAAGGGGGGGTGAGAGACTGTAGCTTCTCAAGTACCACGGAATGAAGCCTATTCATCAAAATGCAGGTTTTGATGAATAAGCTTCAGTCTTTTATTATTTTGTGAACAGAATATCTACATGTCATTACATTCTTAATGGTTTTAACTCTGGTTTTCAAAACAAATAACGTAATAAATCCACGGGTCTTGTTGATCTGCAGAATATATACTTAATGCAAAAATCACAAAAAATGCAACATAATAAATACACATTTAGAGCATTTTGCAAATCTAGCAATTATTGCTATCCGTAATGGTTGCATCTCCACAAGCAAATCATGATGCTACATTTGGTTATATGATCACATTAATTAAAATTATTGCAGAGAAGAGGCATTAGGACACAAAGTTGAAATGTTGAAGATAAGCATTATTATATCCATTAGGTATGAAGATGTTAAAGGTGAACTGTAGTAAAGCTATAGTATTCTAATCATTTGTGGAAATATGTTACAAAATTCACATGAATTTTATTTTAACATAACCTGAATACTTTTGATTTATTGTTATAATAAATTTAATAATGAGAAAGAATTTTCAGGCAGGCGTAATAAAATGTTGATGTACAGAAAAAATTGCAGTGGAAGCTGAAGAATGCAGTGTGTCTAAAATAAATAATAAAGGCAGAATGGGCCCTTGTATTTATAAAATTCAATGTCTAATAGCATATTTTTTCTTCTTTTCAAAGAGGCAAAAAGCACACACATTAAATACCCAATGCATTCTAAGAAAAGAATGAGATCTAAATAGGGACAGAAAAAAAACAGAGAGATAACAAACACATTTATTATATATGGATGGAATTTGAAGCAAGCATACATATATATATATCCATCAGAGACATAAAAAAATTATATTTAACATGGAATTTAGCTACACAAAGTTAAAAAAAAAATATATCCAACGAAATGACAGTAAATGTAACTGCCAACTTAATAAGGTGGAGAATACTTTACTTGAAATTATTAGGAAATCATAAATAAATATTGTACTGCTACTAATGATTCAAAGAGCATCTTAACAATTTGATTTTTTCCCACTAATCAGATTTCCGATAAAACTGGTATGCACTACCATTAAAGAAAAGCACTCTTAATAGAAGGTTTTCTAAGACAGGGTTTTCATGAAATTTGATTGCACATAGTCATCCTCATTAAGTGTTTCTTATCAAGGCCTCAATATTTGGAGTTTAATTTGAATATATATATAAACACACACACAAATAGTATAAGCGCATTCAGGTAGTGCTGTAAAAGAAGGTATTAAGAGAAAAAAAATGTACAGTATTCATTAAAATGTTTTAAAACTTGTAAATCTTTAAAAAAAGTTTTCATATGGAACTAACACAGTGAAGTTCATGTGGATTGAACCTGTCGTCTTAACACACTTCATGCTTCACTAACCTTACAGTAATCTACAGTATTCAATTTTAATTTCTTTAAAGCTGAGAATGGATGCAATCATTTTAAGATTAAAAATGCTACTTTAAGAAATATTTTAGGATGTAATGATTTGCAGTACACGTGGAGAAACAAAGAAAAGAATAAAGATTTCTGGAAAGAGATAAGAAGACTTGAGATACAAAATAAATTCAGAAGATAGCAGGGGAAGAGAGGGTATTTAATGAATAAGAACAAGTGTGGAGATTAATAGGACAAAGAAATAGCTTTTCACAGGATGTGCATTCTTTATGTGGAGGAAAAGAACATAATATTTGAATGAAAGGGAACCGAGAACTGTAGAATAATACTATAAATATAAAATAGTTTAAAATGGACAGAGGGATTACTTGAAATAAGATTTTTACAAATAACTACAAGAATATAGGACAGTACTTCTTTAAAGTGAAATATAAATGGAAAAAAAGAAAGTTAAAAATGACTATCTCATCTATTATTATGGTAATAATGATGAATGAAATTGAATAATTTAAGTAATTGCTTGGTTGTAGTGACTGTCTACCTCAAAAATGGCCAGGGCCAATTCCGTAGATAGCCAAGTATATGGTATATTTTCTCAGCACATGATTATATAAATAAATAAAATTACTTATCAAATTGCACGGTATTGGTAGATAAAATATTTTGTTCTTCCAGAAGCAAATGTGATCTTACACGTACTGAGTAGTTTGATCCTATGTTACTGCCAGTATTTTTATATAGACTTGCAGCACTCAAGAACTTTATTTTTAAAATTAAATACAATATAAATATATAAATAACAGAATTTGGTTCTCACCTCCTTAGAGTATAAACTGGAAATGTTACTCATTTTCCCTTGAACAACCCATATCTTCTAAGGAAATTAATAATAACCGCATAATTTTCCCATCGCTAATTGTCTAACTTCATATCAGAAGTTTATGTTAAGTTTCTCCAGTATTTAAGAGATAGTTGAATACACTCTTATTTTTCAATGTCCTCCAAAGTAAAAATCACAAACCTGCAAACAAGGAGATTTTAATGGAAGCTCATATATAATTTTTTCTTCTGTGAGCATAAGACATCTTCAGTTTTTTCTGGTCAGTTATAGTGTGTTTCATTAAATTTCTGTACTAATTTTAATGTTTTTTGTGCTGGAACTGAGCTCCCAATTAATTCATGCCTTAATGTCTGTCTGAATTTCACACATGACTTTTTGTGTCAGATGTATGTCTTGAAGATCAATATATGATGATACAGTGAATATCTCAGATTGCACAACACAACTGCCTGGCTCTGTCAAAATCTTGATGGCAACTGTCTGAAAGATAGATTGGTGCCATGTGTACTGTGTGGGGAATCTCAGCGATTGGAGGTTGTAGGTCTGCTGATTGGCCCATTTAATTGTGGGACTTTTAAATAGAATAAGAAAATAGCTTAGCGATCAATATGGAAATAATGTCAAGAAATATAAAAAATAATATTGCTTATGCTCTGAGTTAATTTATTAGTTTAATTCCTGTAAACAATTACAAGTTCATAGTGTTTAAACTGGTGTAATATAAGTGTTTGAGAAAATAAAATGTCGGTGCGTATTATAAATTATAAACTTTTTAAGTACTAATAAACAGCCAGAGTAAATAAAAGTTCTTAGAATGTAGGTGTAGCCTTATTTAAGAGGCTGATGCTATACATGTAATTTTAATACACAAATTTTCTTGAGTACTCGTCCCAGTGCAATAAGTAATGTTAAAGCCATTCAAGTGCAAGAGATTCACAAGTGATTATGAAATGCAGAAGAAAGAATTTCTAAATCATAAAAAGCTCACTCAAAAAAAGATAGGAATTGCTGTTTTGTATCTTACTGTAAAGATCATAATTATTTTTCTTCTTTCATCCCCTCTGTCTGTCACTTGTTTACAGGAAGGAAAATCAAACACAGGGAAACTTTAAATATAAATCTGTTGCAATTAAACTTTTCAAAAAAAAAGAGAACAAGAAAGCTTTAATAACTGAAGGAAGCAGAAATACTTTAAATACTTTTTAACTAAGCCCATTGAAGTGTCCCTTGTCCTTTCAATGTGAACATTTTTAATGGACACTGGCCATTTGTGGTCCATTGAGCCTAGAATGTTTATAATAAATTTCTTGGTATAAAATATAGTGAACTTTTGTAACAGTGATGTCCAATATTATTTTCAATTTTTAAAAAATTGAGTCGAGATTGTAACATACACACCACTAAAATTCAATAAAAAGGAAGACTAGTTTCAGGAGCCATCGCTCCTATCGTCAGTTCCTGGTCAACTCCCGAAACTAGTCTTCCTTTTTATTGAATTTTAGTGGTGTGTATGTTACAATCTCGACTCAATTTTTTAAAACTTAAAAAATTTTAAATTTCTTGGTGATTGAAGTATTTTAAGCTTTGCAAACTCAAGGTTGAAAATGCAGAAAACAATTAAAACATATTGTGCTGTTATCAGGCCTGGACATGTTGGTGCACATGTAATGTAGTTCCTTCCTTCTCAGTTCCTGGCTATTGCACCTATTTGTGTGTCATTACTGTCATTATCTACATTGCATAAACCATATGTGCCGAGAAATTGTGTATTTTTTGCCAAAATTTACTTGCTGGCCAAGCCTTGGAGTTGATGCGAAATTCAAACACCAAATAACCAGATACCATTGCAGTTAAATAGATGCTTGTAGGTTTAGTAACATAACAGAAGATTAACTTAATTGACAGTAAAAATGCAAATCTTTTAGTACATGGTATTTTGGAAAAAAATTAACTCTGACAAGAGCATTTCTGCTCTTAAAAAAAAAAAGAAAAGAAAAGAAACTTATTGACTTTTGTTCTATGGAGAATGTTACAAAAGAATGCAAAGATGGCTCAAGCTTATAAGTGTCATGAAGAGGAGTTTAAAATGACCTGTTTATCACACAAGTGAATTTCCACAACCTATTAAACTGAAATAAGGTATATTTTTACTGTAGCAAAAGCTGCAGACAGAAAGGTTGCTGAAAAAGAGGAAAGGGAAACAAATAAGTAAAAGAGAAAAAATTAAAATACATGAAATTTAGTATCTACCTCTTCAGAAACATCTCATTTACCTTTGTTTGAAGATTCAGACAAGGCACGTTTTAGTTCAGATAATACATTAGAATTATAGCGATTTTTTTTTTTTTCCTCATTTTTCAAAAGTTTTACCAATGCAAGATACTACAAAATCAGATACCAACATTTTTATTACTCCAAAATTAGTGGGTGCATTAGCTTCATATCAACTAAATGTAAGAGACTGGTTACATAATTCAGGCAACAGTTGAAGTATATGGCCGGAGTGTTGTATCAATTTCCTAATATTACATCATCTTTTCCTCACAAGGGCTTCCACAGAATATTTTTGAAAAAGAGGCAACAAATTTTTAAAAGTAGAGATTAAAGTTTGCTAGGTTTGAAAAATTAATTAAAGAAACACAAATTAAATGTTTGAGAAATGCATTTACATAATTAGCATTGAATGATATTTGGTTGTAGAACTTGTATCAAGATGAGGCCTTTTAATTCTAATGTGGTTTGATTTTATAAACGTTATTAAACTTTAAAAACAAATATAGGTCTAACCTCAACTCATGTATTCACATTTCTTACACTATACTGTATTCACTTACATAAAAGTAAGACGCGTTTTGGGAGAATCTCTCCCATCTTCAGTTGCTCACTGAACTTCAGCTACTCGAAACTATGACTGGACAAACGGATGTTTCTGTGGTGGCCTCTGTTGGTTGAAGTAAGAAATTGCTGAGGTCATCTATGGGAGGAAACTCGAAATTCATTAGATTTTTTTCTATTTTTTAATATGAACATTTTTTCCCAAGTGGATAACTCCAATGGGCTGTGAAGATGTTTCAGCTGTTTTATTCCCGGTTTAATTTCATGGTTTTTGGTCCAAAAGTGAGCTGCTACTGCTGGTTTATCCACCTGTTTAAAGCGAATATTTCTAAAATGTTCCTTCCTCCGTCCAGCCATAGTTTCGAGTAGCGGAGGTTCAGTGAGCAACTGAAGATGGGAGAGATTCTCCCGAAACGAGTCTTACTTTTATGTAAGTGAATGGAGTATAGTGTAAGAAATGTGAATACATGAGTTGAGGTTAGATTGCCGCTCCATTGTCAACAGCTTCATAAGTACAATATTTAAATATAGGTCTACTGTTTATTATGGTGTTATGGTATATTACCAATATGTTAATGGTGTTTTTAAGTACCATCAGCGATGGATGGCTGGATGGTAGCTAGTCTCTCATTTAGTAAACAGGAGTTGTAGTTTCCTTCATTGGTTGCTGCATGCTGACAGCCTTTTCCAGAAATTCTGCCTTTTTGATTATTCTATTTTTATGGAAACTTAGTCCATTTAAGCATTTTCTGACAAAATGTTTCTTAATTAAAATGTAAATTGGCACTTGCACAGTGAAACTGCTACTCATATAATTGATATCATTGTATGATTCAGCTGAACTACACATTCTTAATGCTTCACTTACTTGTCATAAAATATGGAACCAGTTTCGAGAACATTATGACAAGTAAGTGAAGCTTTAAGAATGTGTAGTTCAACTGAATCATACAATGATATCAATTAAAATGTTTCTTGTTTATGTTCCACTCTTTCATTGTGCTGAAAGATCATTCCACACAGCATGTAGTAACAGGAAGAGTTAGGGCAATGATTAACGCATGTTTTACAGAAAATAAAAATACAGCCTCATTGGGTAAGTCGATAAATTTCACTTTTATAACTTGCTGTTTTTGTAGATCTCTTTGTTTTCAAATGTTCTGCCACTGTCTTGAAATTATCTAGTCCATAAAATTCTTCTATTTTATCAATAACGTTTTCATATTCTGTATGTGCCATTGACATTTCTGCAGTATATAACAATAATAAATCATTAGCTACAGCATTTACTTCAGGAAATTGCAATTTTAAACTCTTTAATAATGAATCTATTCAAGGGCAAAACAACATGACTCGATAGTATTCTTTTGGTTCTGCAATGGTAACATTAGCCCTATAGTTTTTTTTGTGGTTATTCTTGCAATTTTTACTCCCTCCATATCTTCAATGATACTGTTTTCTGAAAAAAAATCTAGAACACAGCTCCATTATCCATTGTATTTATTGATTGATTCAATATTCTGATCAGCCGTTTCATATTTAGCATATCCAACTGTTTGGCCTATAAAGCTTTAAATAATGGTTCTAATATACTAGAGAACTTTGCCATAACATAAACACACAAAATAAAACTATTTTTGGTGAGTAATATACAAACAGAAGGCTTGTTGCTTAGCTGTAGAATCTCCAGTTTCTGGAAAATGTCCTGAGGTTCATTTACAATACTTACATAATTGTCACTGAATATATGAATGCTTTTATATTTAGTCCACCTAGTTTTACAGAAGAGAGTAAAGTTTGCAATTGTTCTCTTGCATTTATAACTATGTTTGAAATATTATATAATAGCCTTTTAGTAGCTGTACAGTTTTGAACAAGTGATATTACTGAGATCACTAATTGCTAAATTTAACCTATAAGCTGAGCAGACTGCTTTAGGAAATTTTTTGCTTGCACTCCACCATATATTCCAGCCATTGTTGATGTTCCTGAAGTGTTCTTTTAACCGTGTGCATATTTCTTTGTTTTTATATTAAACTGTGGCTTAAGTGCAATATGTCTCTTAAAAATTGCTAATCTTTGATTTTTTAAAAATCATTGAGATCATATAAAATGATAGATACAAAATTTTTGGAGCAGCTTTGGAGAAATTAGCAACACTTGAATTTATCGGATGAATTGTCTGAAGATATATTTCTTTATATGGAGAAATGAATGGTAATTATTTGATAAGTTAAAATTTTTAAGTATTATACAGTCCTTATTTATCTATAATTCTATAATGACTTTCTATAATTCAAGTGTATGGATTGGTTCTTTTGCCTACGGATGAACACTAGCTTTCTGCATGAATGACCTTCAACTTGGAAGAACAACATTCCATATTTAGAAGTCAAAATAATATTTAGTATGTTTAAAGCAGAGCTGATTCTGCTGAAGGAACTGTTAAATTAATGCAGGACTTGCACAGGCTGTCATGAATGAACAGCAAAAGCAATTTATGTTGTGGTGCATACAATATCACCAAAGGCTATACACAAAGTGCAAAAAAGAAAATACGTATCTATAATAATTTTAAAAATTGCATAATTTCATAAAGCACAAATACCTAGTCTTATAAATATTATCATATTACAAAGTGTAACAGTGCAACAACTTCAAATGTCAAAAATGAGTGTCTCCAGGATATTATATCAGGACCTAGGACATACTTACATCGATGTACAGGACATCTGCTCAATATTTGTCTAAAGCATATTAGACTGGAAAGGTTGCTTAATCTCCTTCAATGGCATGCAAGAAATTCTAACAATCTTTTTTTCAAATAAAAAATATGCAATAGAGCAGAAAGCTAACAGACAGAATAACTAGAGTGAATGCTTGAAACTGTAAAGGATCTTCCCAACTTGATTCCTATCTTCTCCATGGCCATCATCAATGATGGTTTGGTTGAAAGTTTCCTTCATGGAGCACCAAAAGTTCTTTTTTTGCAAAAAGGGGGTCAAAAGCAGTGCCAATGTTATGTATACTTAGCATTGGTTTAAGCACAGTATGGTGTTCATCAGCCATATAGATTGATTTTCATCCAATCCTGATCTAAGTCCTCTGGACTGTAAACTGTGAGACACTTTGGAGACCAAGACACAGCAATCTTGAAGGGGGGGGGGGGGGTTGGGGAGAAGAAAGAAAGAAAGAAAGAGAAAAAATCGCTGACTTTGAACAGTGGCAGGTTTGGACATAAATGTCATACATGCTACTATAGATGACTGGTCAAGGTGTTTAAAGACATATATGAAGACTAAAAGATGAACATTTAGAATGACCTTATAAAATGTTCAGAATAATTTGTTCTGTTAAATGAAACTGAATATGTTTTCACTTAACCAAGTAATTTATTCCTTAAAGTTGAAACAGAACTTAGGATATACTAGATATGTACAAAATGCAATAATGTAGAAATCTATTCATCAATAGCTTCTAGTTTCATATTTGGTTAATGCTCATCATGCAGATCATGTTTAGCATTACAATTTGGCATTGGTTAATATTAACCAAATTAGATGAAACTTGATATGTAAACAAGTTTTCTCAACACCCTAGTGCTTATCATCTGGTGGTGGCATTAATAAGACAAAAATGAAAGACCAGGTATCAGTGCAGAGATGAGAATTCATCTCTCTTGAGTATCTTGAAACTGGCAGCCAAAATCTTCAAAATCTCATAGTCCCTCTTGAGCAAAAGTGAATCATGTTGCATTCTCTAAGCACATGTGCAAATTACAATGTGCTAAAACATTGCTCCCCCAAAGAGGAGGCCTTGAACTGCTTAACAGTATTGCTATTTCAGTTAATCTTTTTAGATCTTCCGCTCTCCAGAGTATCATAGAGAATGACTCATTTATGTTAACATTGTCATAACCGCTGTGCAAAATGAAATGAAATAGAACTAAACCCAGTTCAGATTCAAACAAAATATTATTTCTGATTAGTTAATGCTTTGCTGCTTCTTTTAGCTATAAACACAAAAAATATATTTTTTAATTATTATAATATAGCAATGTTTTATTTATATTCCTTGATAGTTCATCTGTGAAGTAAATTCTTTAAACTTGCAGAATATTTGACAAGACTGAAACATAAATATATTTCACCCTCTATGTGTCTTCCATATATTGTCATGTGTTGTAAGTTTTAATTGTTAATGTAATTTCATGTTTTTAACCCTTTTAGTGTAATTTATTGCTATTGATCATAATAGTGCTTAGGGTAGACATCATTGTCTTTGAATCCATGTTATTCCTCATGTATTTGAATATGAAATGAAAGATATACCCTTTCCCTCGCTCTCTCTGGTAAACTAAGATTATATCTGATCACTCATGTATAATGTTTCACGCAGGTTGCTAGAAGCAGGAGCAACTAAAGTTTATGCAATATTAACACATGGAATATTTTCTGGACCTGCTATTTCAAGAATAAATAATGCATGTTTTGAAGCTGTGGTGGTAACAAATACGATACCACAAGAACAACATATGAAAGACTGCCCAAGAATACAGGTAAGTCACTTCACAAATTTGTGTTGCAGCATTTTAAAGCAATACAGACAAATTAAGAGTAAATAAATATCTCTAAGAGCAGTTTATTAGACCACCATTTTTAAAAATTTGCAACAATGTGTTTACCTCTTACTGAATAATTACAAAAATTTGAATGCAGAAGGTTTCATAGTTTTGATGGAATGACTCTATATAATTTTTTAAAAACCAAAAGAATTATGGTCATTCATTATTGAACAGACCTCATACTTACATAGATTTTGAATGTTTTAGTTTACAGATAATACATCAGGGATGTATTAGATTTTTAACTCATTGAGTTAATGTTTACAAAAATAATTAAAAACCCAAGCCAAATTTAAATTAGTTACTAATAGCATTAAAAAGTAATGTATGTAACCATTCAAATGCACCAAACCCCAAATCTCAACTATAAATAGACTTAAAAAGCACCGTGCAATTTCATATTACAGTGCATACATAATTTGAACTTCATATAACCATAACTAAACACATAATTTGAAATGGTAAAAATTAAACATGCATGTGTTTTCATATCTGAAGTCTCTAATTCATTATAAACATAAATTCAACCTTTGTGTTTTGTACATGTGTGATTTGTTGTGGAATGACTCTCCTGATGGAATAAATATATTTGACTACATATAAGATGCAGTATTTATTGTGAAATATAAGTTATATTGAAGTGCAATCCTTCCTAATTTAAAAATTCTGTTCCACATTAAATACAAGCAGTTTGAGCTCCTGTAAAATTGAACACAGGTTTTAAATTGTACAGCTTGCATTGGTTTTTAAGCAAACTAATATTTATTGCATTTAACTTCATGCAATTCTAAAAGTTTAATATTTTACTTTCTCAGTTCCAACTGTTTTATTATTCAATTTCTATGTAATAATTTATTTGAATGGTTATCTCATTTTTTGTACAATAGTGTTTTCTAAATATTTCAGCTGAGAAAAGATTATTAATGCATGTTTCACTGTGTTTGATTTCAAACTGAATTACTGGAAATGAATTAGTGATTTCAGGACACTTGCTTAAAAATTACCTTTGAGCAAATTAGCTGGAGAAAAGGAGAGGAATATATTTTCACTAGATGTTATTACTTCTGATTACATTCTGAACAAAGTAAAACTGCAGTTCTAATTGTCATGTTTAATAAATAAATATAACCTGTGGAATTAAAAATTTTTTGTCGGAACTAAACGATGTGGCTCAACATGCAAACAGCTGAAGTGGAAATGGGGCTGACATGTAGCAAGGTTAGTTATCAAGCAGCAGATGGGGACATATACCGACCACATGGAATCTACTTATTGGTAGGAGAGGAAGAGAAAGATTGAGAATGAGAAAGTAGCTGGGCTACACTGGACCAGCATAGCATGGAACCGCAGTACCTGGAAGAGCCTAGGAACAGAGTTGCAGAAAGAAGAGAACAACTGAAGCCAATAGTGAAAGTGATACCAAACTTATAATACAAAAGCTTAATAGACTCAGTACTTTAACCTTCTAGTTAAATTGGTGTTAAACTTGTAAAATAAGAAACATTATAGACTTGACAAACTCATAGAGACAATTGCTCATATGGACTAGCTCACCATATGAGAAATCAATGAGCTGGCCATTTGCGGAGGCCCTAGCCGTGGATGAGACATAAGTGGCTTAATTTAATTCAATTCAAAAATGAATTAAGATTTAATTTAATGCTTTGAATTTTGGATATTAAAAAATAATGTGGAGTAAATCCCATTTTATCTGCACATAATTAAAATGTATGGAACATAATACTGCTCTGCAATTAACAACTACAACATTTGGAATGATTAAAGCACTAACTCCAATACAAAACTGCAAAATGAAAAAACATAAATGAATAATAATATACAAAGAATTATATTCTTGTTACCTTACTGGTATCACGTTTTATGTCTGAAGTCATGGCAGAAATGAAAAGTGAAATATAGTTTTAGTTTTTGATATATCTGTCAACACATTCATTACAAAAACAACTTCTTCTTCTTCTTCTTGTTCTTAATTTCTTTTAACTAATGCTAGAAGTAAACAAAGTGTAATGAATGAATGAATAGTGTTTAATGCCTGTTTTTGCTACAGAGGCACCGCAGGCGATGGACATTGATGACACATGAAATGAAATGATGTATTGGGAAAGGATTTTTAAGGAAGGAATCGTTCCAGGCCTAAATTTAGGGTACCTCCCTGGCATTTGGCATTTATGAGGACTGAGGAAAACCTGGAAAAAACCTCAGCCAGGGAGGACGGTCCTGGCGGCATTTGAACCCAGACCTCCCGCTCACATGCCTTAACAACCTCGGCCACCCGTGGCAGTGTAAACAAAGTGGATCAAGGGGAACATAGTATGAAGCTGCTGATAAACCATATATCTTCACCCCCCATACATACACACACCCACACCCACACACTCTCTCTCTCTCTCTGAAACTGTAGCTCATTCTCTTACTCTCATAGGATGCAGTAAGAATTTTGACTAGAAGTATTTTTGGTGTGTTATAAGCAAAGCAATCAAAATGGACAATCAGCTTGGTTATTCAGTTTTCTTTTGATCCACTATGCAGATGTGCAATATCAGGAAGTCCAAATATTAAATTGAAAAAAATTAGGCTTGTCATTACACATCATCCAAAAAGTTTTTCAGTTTGCATTTTCTTTCTCAGGATATTAATCTTGATGAATGTATAATGAAATTCAGAGTACAATTCTCCCATTGTGCAAGATTTGAAATAAAATTTATAAATTTGCAAGTCTCTTCTAGTTACTGTCTGTACTTCAAAATTTATATAGGTGATTATGTATCAAATCCCAGCTTTCCTGCAAATACCAATATGTGTAACCATTGTAGGACCAAGAACTTAACACTATTTTTTGTTTGCCTCTTTGATCTTTTTAGAAAATTGATAATTGTCCTACTAATGTGGTTGGGACAGCAAGATCAATAATATGCCAATTAGTACTTAGCATCTAGTACAGCTAGTTTCACTTCAATACCTACTTGTTATTTTCAAGTCATTTGAAATGATAGAAGATGGTGCATTTCTTGGTCAATCTTTTTTGCATAATAGGAATGAAGTTGGGAACTATATTTACTGGATCCTGTGAGCAATAAACACACTATTTGCTGCATTTGTAAAAAAAGTATTTTGTAAGATGGAAAATCCCATATCCCTAAATCCCTAAAGGAACATGTCACTTCAGTTTATAAAATTGTTTTGCAGAACATCCCAACTAAAAAAATGTATGATATTGAGAGTGTAACAAGTGAAGATGTAGCAGTGAATGAACATATGCCCATTCTTTCAAAGTCATCATCATGTGTTAAATAATTCATAAGAAAAATATACTTTGCGAGTATGAAAATTCAAATCTGTTTGTTTGATATAATAATACTCTCAAATGAGAAAATTTTATTTGTTAAACATATAAAAGTACAAATTATTGAGCCTAAAGTATGTATAAGTATAGAACTTTAAATAAGAGAAAATTTGGTATGCACCCCCCTCAAACATGAAATTTTTTTGCCTGTTAAGAATCAGATCTTTTTAGCATAGTTATCATTTACATGGCTGAAAGCCATGTCTCAGTGAATGAAGGTAAATGCGCCTTAAGAATATGATAAATGGGATTTAGCTTTCAGCCACTATCACATAGTTGTGCTTAATAAAATAAGAAAGAAAAAAGGAGGAAAAACACTTCTGGAGTCAGTATAGCACATCAATATTCCTACCAAAGTTCCTACATTCAAAGGGTTGTGTAATAATTTAAGAAGCAAAGAGATGGTTTGGAATAACAACCTCTGTAGTAATTCACAGTCAGTACAATCATATGAATGTCAGACCTGCATTGATACCATGCCAATAAAATATAATTTTAATTTTTACAAAAGATATAAGCAGAATGAAAGAACTTTCACAAAGCAATATCTGGCAAGTTCTATGTGTTAATCAGCTACATTCCTTTGATCCAGAAAGTGCACAGAATGAATAAGGAATTTTGCTAGTGCAGTTTACAGTATTGTCATAATACTATTTTAGTACAGCTTGTTTACAGATGAAATGTAATTTTCTAAGGTATGGATTCTTCAATTGATGCCTTTGGCATTAAGAGAACTTTGCAGCGGATGTATGAGTAGGTACCAGCAAGCTGATTGCACCTATTACTATTTTGATGAATGTACAGATTTACATATTTTGCAACAATTGTTCAGAGTAGTTAGATGTGATACTTTTACATTAGTAAGTTACTTATAATTAGATAGTTTAACAGATCACATAAGTTTACCATAAATCTCTCTTATTATTGGTCATACTGAGGTTATTTTATAGGCAGAGGTGGTCATCAAGATTATTGAGAACCCATTTTGGCTATTCTGCAAAAGCATTAGCTACCAAAGTCCTACATTGGAAATGCAAACTAACTTGATTCATTTCTTGTTTGTGTTGCAGTGCATTGATGTATCCATGATGTTTGCTGAGGCTGTAAGAAGAACACACAATGGAGAATCAGTTTCGTATCTGTTCTCAAATGTCCCATATTAATGGCATTTCTCTTTTATCATTAGTACAAGGCAACATATTTTTATGGAATGTTAAGTTTCTCTTTTATTTTACAACCATACAATTACAGTGAAGAAATTTTATTTTGAGTGCCATATATTTCCCATCAGTTGGCAATAAGCTATAGGAAATGTGCAAACAGGTTTTAAGTTTTATGATGGTTTATTTCATGAAATAACGATCAGCATAAAATCTCTGTATCTCTTGGACTTTTATTCTGTTTGTGAACTCACACATACAGAATGGTTGTCTCATAAGTCTGAAATTATTTGATGGTGACTAATACCAAATTGCAGCATTACTTGTCACTAACAAGTTGTAGAAGTTCTGTAATTCTTTCAAATATTATATACATATATATGTATAGAGAACCAATGTGAATTAATATTTTGTAAAAGTTGCTTAAGTTTTATGCACTGTACTTGGATTACTTTAGTAATATTAAATACTTAAAAGAACTGTTGACACTAAAGTTTGAACTATTAATCCAGGTATTTGATGCATGTTAATCAGTCAAGTGAAAAGTAATAGAACCAAGCAGGTGAACTCTCTCTGCTTAATTCTAAATTAATTGCAGAAGACCATTAATGCATGTGACAAATGTGTTTAAAGTGACCTCCAAAAAATGTAACAAACTTTAGAATGTTAAATAGTATGAACATGTAAGACTTGTGGGGGAGGAGAAGAAAATTAGATAAACTGAAAATGAAATTCAGTACTTGCAAAAAAGTTCTTAGGAAAATACAACGGTTGCATCATGACTCTAACAATGCCCAAAGATATACTTAGGCAAAAGACCAGAGATGAAATAAAAACACTAAAATGTACTGTTTCACTGGACAGATGGAAATATAAATAGAAGGGAAGTGACAAAGAAAGAGGAAAATGAAAAGAATTGATTGGAAGGAAAAATGTAAATAGGAAACATAAATAAAACACTTCTGCTTCTAACCATCCATCTGTACATCTGCATTTTATTTTATGGGGTTATACATACCTCTTTGCAATACAGTGAATGTTATCCCAAGCATTGCATCACCACTAGAATCTTTGTCATATAACACCCACTAATATTGTCATTCCTTCTAATAACCTTCCAGTTACATCATCATTGCAATAACCAATCAGCCAAATATCACTATATGCTTGTATCTCAGTAATAAATTAAATAGTGATGATAAACTCGGAACACTGAAAAATCTGTAGCCAGCCACCACTTACATCCCATTTAATATTTGGTAGCAAATGCTGTTTTTAAATCATCTTTTTCTGCATCATTTTGGTACTAACAACTATCATTTCCTACCAGTTTTTCATTTTTTACTTCCTCTTAACAGTTTTCTGCAATAAATATTGTTACCATGCTCTAGTTGAAGCTATACTTTTTGCTTTTAATTTTACTACGTTTTTGCACCAAATGAAAATACACAATTTCACCATCCTAGTTGTATTTTTCACATACTGTTCTTGCAGAGTACGCTTTCATTTTTAGTTCATTTTATGTCTTAATTTATTAATTTTCTCATTGTCATAAGTAATTTTTAGTTACTGTTTAGTGATTATATTTGTTAAAATGAGATGTTGCCCATGCAAGAACTTTGATGTATTGCTCAGAAATCAGTAGTTTGTAGCATTCAGTTGGGATCTTTAAATTTTAAAACATTGTAATATGTTTGTTAAAGCATATAATGATTTTTGAACTCTTATACAAAATGTCACACTAATAAAAATGCATTTTTACAATTTTTTTTCCTAATTATTGTATTCATCTTTAACTTTTATATTTTTAATGCTGCAACCAAATAAGTTGTATAGAGTTAAGTATGTTGTAATTTAAATTCTGATTTAATCAACATTTCAGTGTCTTTGGCTTTCTCATAGCAAAATCAGAATATAAGATAGTCAACTGTATTAAGAGTTATATTAATGCAGCATTCATTTAAATTGCACAGACCTTTTAATCAATCAGAGAAGTTGAATTGTTTACGCAAGGTGTACTGAAATTATAATTTTAAAAAAAATCAGTCTTTGATATGGGTTTAGTTTTTTATGAAGTTTATTCAACACATAGTATAATGAAAGTTGTGGTGTGCAAATTTTAGTATCTATTTAGATGAATGTTCCTTGGGCTTCATTTTCTTATACTTCTTTTTTGTATTTTTTGGCTCGTTAAGAGCTGCATGCAATGCAACTTTTTTGCCAGTATCACTCATGTTTACTAAATATTTAAAAAAATGATATATCTTTACTCAAATACTAAAATAAAATAATTCGTTAAAAAATTATAAAACTATTCTAATAAAGGTCCAATTTAGAATTGAAAATTTTGAAATTTCAGTATAGACTTGCTTTAATGCTTCTACTTTGTATGTACTGAAGGACTTAAAATAGCTTTTGGATTTTAAATATATTAGATCATAAATATTGTACTTACGAAGCTGTTGACAATGGAGTAATACATTAGTATTCATTTACTAATAAATGAATACCTAAGTTTAGGATATATTAGATCATGTAATAATCTGCAAGTGGTTGCTATATGAGCATTTTGTTCACAGATTATTTTAAAGTCTAAAAGCTTCAAAGATTCCTTATATATTCTAATTTTGTCTTTTTCATAGCGTATTTTTAATTCTTTTTGTGTAAACTGGCACAATTTGAACTTTATGCATCATCATGTCTGCCCATAAATAGGGTTTCCTTAGGATCCTGTACTATTGTGAGCATTTATCTTATTGGGTGACCAATGGCATATCTCTGGGATTATTGTAACTAAAATGGACATTCTTACAGTCAAAGTTGTTTAAAGGTCATTTCCCCATAAGCTTTCTTTTATTCTTAAAATTCCACTTTTTTTAATGTTTACTTTTAATCAAATATTGCTACCACCATCTTGTCAAAGTATTATTTCATTTAGTGAAAAGACTTGTGTTAGTTTTTCTTGATGTGTAACAATTAGATATATGATTTTCTCATGTGAAAATGAGTAGATTAGAGGGAGAAAGCTACTTAAATTAGCACTGTAACAAAATCAAGGAAAATTCCACAATTACTTAATTTTTCCCAGACTCCAATTATTATAGCATGCACATAGGAAATGATAAAACCTTACAGGTATGTCTAACATAAATGTAATTTTTTTTTCTGAAAATTAAAAAAAAATGCTTATGTACAACTACTTACTGGTTAATCACATTAAAAAGAACAGAACATATAAAAATATTCTCATGCTGCAGTGGCACAAAGTTCACAAAGTAAGCTTAGGTGCGAAAACAATTTATATATTGCAACAAATGGATGTTAACATTTTAATTGAATGCACACTAACGAATTTTCATATATTGAAACAGTACCCAAGAAAAGACATTCTATGTAAGCTAAACCATACCTTTGATATATTCAATATTCATCTTCCGTAATTTGAAAGGAATCACAGTATACTTGTAGATTCTATAATGTAATGTAGTATAATGCAGATCTACCTTGTAGTATTAGGTTTGCAAATGGGGTTAAAGGAATGACAATTTTAATATCTTCATAGAAGCCGTTCCATTGGTAAGGTGCAGGTGTTTTGGTAAAGGGTAATATGGCTACATTAGTACCTGGTAATTCACCTTTCTTAACTAAAGTATATTTCTTCCCTGAGATCAGATTAAGGTTAATACACATAGAAACTTTTTTCAGAAATATTGGTTCTCTGGTAAATTCTCTAATTATAGTTTTAATAATTAAATGTTGTATTGGCTGTCTGTAATGTTTAAAAAGACTGTGCTTGCATTTTCTCCCTTATATATTGAAGCAAATCATTAGTTGCTTTGCATTCTATTTTTGCACTTGTAAGTACTATGGTGTTATAGAGGTTGCCAAATACAAGAAATTTGTATAGTTTGGAATTTTTATTGTGAAAATAGCCAGTTAATGTTTACTATTGGTTTGTAACCTTTTGCAGTTATATATTTTATATAGATATGGATCTTATTTGTGTGAAACAGCATACCAAGGCTTTTCATTTGAGAATTTTCTCACTTCATAAACCCAAATACAGCAGACCTAACTTACCCATCCTAATGAAGGGAGGGAGGAGTGATTAACAAAAAAGTTGATAATCCGTGAAGCTAGTTTTATTGACTTATACTACCAGCAATTATTTTTTTTTTCTGATGCCTATTCTAATTTAATGAAGTAAAACAATGTCTGAGTATAAAATGACATCTTCTTACTCCAAAAATTGCATGAGAGTCTGTGCCGATTTAATGATTTCCCATACTGCTGTGAAACATACTAAACTGCTTAACTAAGTTAACACCATTTCACTATTATCAAATTATTCTATAATTTTTCACTTTCGTTTCTGTATCTAAAATGTTGCATTTTTTCTTAACTGATAGAAGACATCATGGGGCAAATCCCACAATAAACTGGCTTACACATTTCAAGGTTAATGTATTGGTGTGTTAAAAGAAGGGGTGGAAATGAATGCTTTCCAAGTTACAATTATGCAATAGCATCTAACAAGAGTTCCTTGTTAGACCATGATATTAAAGTGCACAGATTGAATTTTAACAGAGTTTGCATGATTAATTACTCAAAAAGTTAATGAGCTGGAAGACCATTGTATAAATGGATTGATTAATCATGAGGCAGATAATCGACGTTCTGCTCTACCAAGTAAATTCAGGAGTTTTATGGTTAATAAGAGTAAACACATTTTGGAAATGTAGCGAACATCCTTTTTAATAAATTGCAAGGAGGCTTTGACACTAAACTTAAGGACTTATCCATTGTGATGGTGCAACACATTTTGCTATTTATTCAAAAGACAAAAGAACATATTTTTCCCTATACTTTCTTTGCTGCTAAAACAGGGTTGCCAATGTCAAGTCAGTTTAAGTAATGCCTGCAAAGCACAACAGCAAAGATCCCAGTATGTTATTGATCAATGGCATTATGTTATGGCACCTCTGGAACCCAATTCACCACTTAGGAATAAAGTGATGGTTGCAAACCACTGGTTTGACTAGTATTGGCTCTAGGGGGATAATGACATTCAGTACTTATTAATAAATAAAACAAAAAGAAAGTTTATAATTATATAATTAATTAATCAAATGTAGTTATTCAAGGATTAATAAGGAAATGGAAGAAAATACAGCTTCATTGTCAAGTTTCAAATTTTTAGAATAAGTTTCGGTTAAATGCTATTCTGAAACATGCATTAATATAATGATAAATTAAATAAAATTTGCTGACAGTGAACCAATGTATCATTTTAAGATGGCAGTTGGAAGATGATGTTAGTTGGTCAACTGATGATCGGAGCAAATGCTTTTGATACATTTCCTACATTTTAAACAAGTGAATTATAATAATGTTAATACTGCTGACAGCTGTTATTAAATGCATAAATACATGTATGGGAGAGTGCTTTTTACAATTCATTGCATATCAGTGATGAGACAAATAACCACCACTAATAGATCACAATTAGCATATGGACTTTAATGTTGTAAATGCAGCAATGCTCATTGGTGCCTCACTTGAGAAACAGATATTCTGTTAGAGAGGATTGAATGAACTGTAAGGTAACTGAATCACTCTCCTGACATACTTGCATACTTGTTTTAATTTTTGCTGCATATAGTAAGCCGTCACTACCAAAAAAGGGAAAGAATAAAGAATATTTAATGAAAAATGGAAGGAGCAATTTATTTGTTGGAGGCAAAAATGTAAGGTGTCTAATATGTTCAAAAGTCTTATTGGGAATATGAAACAACAACTGTAATATCCAGAGACATTGTTTCTTATGTCATGTGGACTACAATAGAATACAAGTAAGAAATGTTTGTTCTCTATTTTATGTTCAGTATTCAAAATATAATTTACAATTAAATAATTTTAATCATTATGACAAATTTAGATCTTTTTAAAATTTGAGTAAACATAGCAAATTGTTTGTTGACATTTGGTTTAGAATAACAGACAAAATTAAAGTTTAAAAAACAAAATTATTTGTTTAAATTGTGTAAAATGAAATTGTGTATATTGGATTCCACATATAAAAATTAAGCTTCTCACTACTATATGATTAATGGCCTAAAATTTTAATATTACTTTCCACTTTCAAATGAATGAATTTGCTGATCAATTTATTTACATAAAATGATTTCTTCAGTTTAGTTAACCACAATATCCTTACCTTTGATTAATCAGCAGTTTCCCACAGTAGTACATGTTAAGAATTATAAATTTTCAATTCATAAATTTTAAACTGACAAAACTTAATAAATTAAAATAATGCTAATTGATTGGAATGTGCTACTTGAGCTGTGTTTATATAACTTGAATCCCAATCTACAGTTTGTCTTTTGGTAGCTTAACTAGAAAGCATAGGTCTCCTCACAAAAATGTTTTTCTGGGCTCACATTCTCATATGTGCTCATGTCAAAAGGTGTTATATTGCTGTGTTAACTTATCTTTCATAACGTTGCATACCAAATGCAATAATGATGATAAAATAAGGCTTACCTCTCAATTTTCCAAGTGCCACTGCTTTGTCGACAGGGACTCAGTGGTAACTTTCTTGGCATCAATATTCTTTCTTCATTTTCAATATAATGAACTCGGTCTCATCTGTGACATTGTATTACACATGTAAATCTATTAGTTTTAGCTTACCGAATGAGCACTTGGTCATTGCTGAAGTGAGAGGTAAAGAGTCAGTCAGCCCCCAGCTGAAGTTAAGAGCAAATGCTCTTGAAACATATTCAGATGAATTAACCAGTTACTACTTATTTGTATATTTTGAAATAATATTGGTGTCCTGTAATATTTTATGCTGAAAAACATAACTACAAACTGAAAAGAATTAAGATCTGTTCAAGATCAGAAGTGTATTCTCAAGGCATATTATCACCTGCAAAAGCCCACTTTTCAACATGAATAGACTGCAAAACCATTAAGACTATCCCATAGGACAAAGTTTTTTCCAGTGTGCATTTGGTTGTCCCATTATGCAAGGCATTATTTAATTCCTGCCATCCCAGTAAAATTTCATTAAAAACACATTAACTTGCTGTACAGTTGTGTAAAAGTTCTTTAATTCTGAATTGTCTTTAATGGAATCATTCAGAACTAAATTTAAAGTATGACCTGCACAGTGTACATTATCAGTTCTTGGCATTCTACCTTTCATACTAGCTTGCAGACCATGAAATTTTCCACTCTCATTAACTGCACCATTACACCCTTGGCTGCAGTCTTTTTTAAGATCCATTTCATTTTTTCCAGTATCTTAATGATTTTTTATTCATAATATTTTTCAGTTCCATTGTAACATATCCAATGATTAACCAATTATCTATTATATCCTGAGTTGTATCGAACAGTATGGATAAAAAACTTTTTAAATGTTTTTACAATAGGTTTTAATATTGAGAAAGACAAGAGTGAAATTGGCTTATACGTATGACCATAAGTATATTTCCATGAATGAGTGTTAATATAAGGAAGGTCAGAATCCACACAGTGAAACTATCATGAATCTATTTTGATTTAAAGTAAAACACTAAAAATCATATCACACTAACCCTTGAAGATTCACAAACACACTTATTGAAAATAATTTTGGGACATGTTTTTTGAAGCAAATTGCTCATATTGTGAACCAAATTGACTGATGAGTCAATTAGGTAAGGTATGTATGCGGCTATATTTGCTCTGGTCTGTTAATGTACTTAAATGATATGTCTGCTTCCGGTATATCAAAATTCATAAGTTTGTACTCATATTTTTTATGTAGATTTTTTCCCATAGTTCTTTTGGATGTTGAATTGTTTTTAGTAATATTATATCCTTTTCTATTTCATGATTTTCATTCCAAAAATGTGCAGCCACTGCTGATTTTTTTTATTTGTTTGCATCTAATATTGCTCCCAGTGTTTCTTTAATCTTATTCTTAGATTTCTCTTTGTTTTTCCAATATATATTTTGTCACAATCTTTGTAATTAATTCTATATATACCCAAACTTTCCTCTTTTTTCTTTTTTTTTTGTTTAGTTTCTGTTTATGGGTGTCAGAGTGATGTTATACTGTTGGAAAATATTTTGAAATTTATGGTTAGCACAAGAGTGATATGTGAATTTATGATAAGTATTTTCCTTGTGTGAAGTACTGAGTGTACTGATTTGTTCAATTTTCTTTTTATTTTTGGAACCCCATCAGGACCGTCCTCCCTGACGGTTTTTTTTTTTTCCTCCCCAGGTTTTCCTCAGTCCTCATAACTGGCAAATGTCAGGGAGGTTACGCCTGTAGTGCCTTAGTAAAAACGGGCGTTAAACACTACTCATAAAAAAAAAACTTGACTAAGCAGATCGACTGTACACTTCAACTGGCAAAACATACGTCCATACCTGGACTGACCATGTCCGATAGAATCACGCTATCAATATTGCAGTAGTGGAGTTTCCCATCCCCACTCCACGTGTTGATCGGGCTAGCAAGTACATGCAAAAACATTAATGTATTACTTCGTGCAAACAACTACTCGTACGTTCTCGTATTTCACTGTTAAATGGTATCCCAAAAAATGTAATAATTTTTGACTCCGTCTTTTCCGGATCACGGTTTTTAGTCTCAAATTGAAACATTTACTCTGTCCATTAAGTTTTAGGTATGTTGGTAGTAAGCTTATTAACCTTTGTATGTTGGTAATACATTCATTGTTGAGAAAGAGAATAAAACTTAAAAACATTAAGTCAATTTAATTAAATTGACCTAATGCTTTCAAGTGTTATTCTCTTTTTTAATTTTTAGTATGCGTATCGCAGCACATCATATTAAATTTAAAAAAAAAAAAAAAAATCAAACGGCATGGCAAAAATTGGATCCGCAGCCTGTGGAGCATCAGTTTTTGCGTTATGAATTACGCCAGACATAAATTACAGAGCTCCCTCTTGAGTAGGCTACATAATCCAAGAAGGCAATTAATAGATGTTCAGTTCAGTGTCGTATTGTCAAATGATTTGAGGGATTTTTATGGCGCTAAATTTTAAAAACGCTGATAACGTGCTGCGGAAAATGGATATTTCTATGCTCGCAAGAAAGTTTTAAAGACATTCTAAACCAAGGTTTCACCCATTGGCTTTAACACCATAAAACAGTTACGTTTAGTTGTGGACCTAGCCTGTCGGTCCTGGTGGTGTAGTGGTTACCATACTTGCCTCCTATGCCCAAGATTGCGGGTTCGAACCCGGCCAGGACCGATGGATTTTTTCGGGCGTAAAAATCCTAAGTATGGCTTCCTTCGGAAGGAAAGTAAAGCCGTGGGTCCCGTGTCGTACATTTACGGCACGAAAAAGAACCTCAAGCCTGAAAGAGAGGCCTCTGAGCAAAATTTGTCGGCCGTTTCACGCCCTGAGTTGAATGGGACGCTGATGACCTGAGATGTTAAAGAGCGTCCATAAATAAATCAATCAAAAAAAAAAAAGTGCACCTAGCCTATCTCAAATTGCTTACACATGACCTGTCTACACACTCAAATTATTTCATTGTAGTTCATTAACACCATATATGTGTGTGTGCTCTAGTAGCGGCAATTTTTGTTTTTTCTCAAACAAAACTATGCATATAATGATCAATTAAAAAAAAACGATTATCAAGTTCGTTAACCAGCAAAATTGGACCATTGGGATAGGGGTTAACCTAAAGCGAAAATTAAAATCACTCTGGGGCCAGCAATTTCTTTTTTCTCATGAAATTCGGTATATACCATTGGGGAAAATCGCCGAAAACAGGCTGCTTTTACTTGAAACCCAAAATTTAAAAAAAAAATAATAATAATAAATAAATGCAACGACACTCAGTAATACCATTTAAACCAAATAAGAAAAATGGAATAGAAAGAATCATTAGGAGTATACCTGAAAACCGAAATTTAAAGAGTGGGGGTTAACCTAAAGTGAAATTTTTAAAAATCGCTCTAGTGGTCGCAATTTTTTTCCTTCAACGAAACTCGGTATATGGCATTGAAATAAAATAAGAAAAATCGTTTCTGAAAAAAGACAAAATCAGATTATTACGAGTGGGAGTTTTCCTGAAACTCAAATTTTGAAAATCGGTCTAGCAGCGCCAGTTATTATTAAAATAATAGTTATTATTATTATTATTATTATTATTATTATTATTATTATTATTATTATTTCGCAGCATAACTCTGTATATGGCATTTGAATAAAATAAGAAAGATAGATTCCAGAAATTGGAGTATTTGGATTATTAAAAGTAGAAATATACTTGGAAACCGAAATTTAATAAGCTGTATTAACCCAATATAATTACCAGTGTTATCACCAACTCAGATTCTAAGGCCCAAGTAAGCCCCAAATCACCAACTTCCGCAGAGAAGGAGACAAGACCAGCCTCTGGCCTCTCGCGAAAGAAAAGGACATCCAGACAACGCAAAGCTGGTGGAAAGTCCTTTTCAAAAAGTGCAAGCAAGGAAATGGAGGAGAGCCTTTCACGCGAAAGGTTTCCTATCCGCTTAGACCAAAACACAGTGAACTCAGACTCCACTTCTGACGGTGTGGCTTCGCTTACCATTTCCTCTCACTGAAAGAAAACCTCTGTCTTCCCTATACACTTCTCCTATATGTAGGAGGAAGACGGTTCATCAGGCCTAGCTTCTATCGCTGATGAAGCTGAATTTCGAGTAGTGGCTGGTAAGAGGAAGCGACGCTTTCGCCCTCAGCCAGAGAATGCAGGCTCCAGCACTGCTGGACAGCCAATCTCACCAACATCTGCACCAGGTTCAAACACCAGGAGGCACATACCTCTTATCATTGTGGACTCCTTCCAGGGGATGACGGGCTTCCTCAAAGAAGTTATGCCCGCTCTCATGGGGGAATGCAGGGTGATTTGCAAGGGAAACATTGATTCAAAGCGCGATATGCAGAGGGCCACCAGAAACTGCTGATCTCTCTTAAAAAGAGGGGAATAGAACACTTCTCCTTCATCTTAGATAAAGCAAAGGATATAAGGCCCATTATCAGAGGGCTTCCCGTGGATACTCCGGTGGGAGACATCGAGGCAGACCTCCAACGCCAGGGCATAACACCCAAGGCAGTGAAACAAATGTCAAAAACCGCTCCGGGAGGACAACCTCCCTCAACAGGGAATCCCCATACACCTCTTTTTGATTATTGTGAAGCGAAAAGATGACCCCGAGTTAAAGGTAGATAAGATTCAACCTATCTGCAACCTCAGAGTAAAAATTGAGACTTTCCGAAGCCCTGGCGGTCCCGCTCAGTGCCACCGCTGCTTAGGATTCAACCACGCGAGCCAGTCCTGCTCAAGGAACCCTCGCTGTCTCAGGTGCGGTGGCCCTCATCCCCGTAATGTCTGCCCGAGAACTCCCACGGAGACTCCTACCTGCGTAAACTGCAAAGGAGAGCACGTTGCCTGCTACGGCCGATGCCCATTGAGGCTGAGAATGATAACCGGTTCCAGAAGGGAGCACCAAGGAAACGGTCCCGCATCTGGCAGAGACGCACCTTCTGACGCAGCCCACAACAGCACCAGAGCATCCACCACAGCTAACCTGACAACATCACCTATTGCAACCACCACGCAGCTGCAATCATACGCAGCAATGGTGCAAAAGCAGCCCTCTGATAGGTGTCCTCATACCGGAGCCAACAAACAACAGGCACCTAACACCCACTGCAGCCCAACAATCCAACCCACACCAAACTCCTCTACAAAGCTCCAAAGGCGTAGGCCTTCTCGGCGGGCTGCACCGACTGGGAGGGAGACGGCTCTTGGGGTTGTCTCCCGCCCGGTGGGTGGGACCTGGGAGAGGCCGACGACCTCTGGGCCTACCACAACCACCTCGCCCTCACCCAACCCAGAACCAACTAACCCCACCCAACAGAGTGGAAACGCCAGGAACTGCTGCAGTGGCTATCAAACATTTGACAGACATATGGCAAGCGGCTGCAGGAACTTTGTACTCGCTTCCTTAACGCTCCTGACCCCCCATGCAAAATGCTGATAGCCTTTGAGGTCATCGTCCTACTTTTCAAAGGAGGCCGAGCAGGCCGAGATAGGAGGCGGAATTAGGTCTCGTACCTCATTCCGTTTCGCATTTTGGAATGCGAACGGCCTTGTGGAGCGTAGGGACGAACTTCAGCACTTAACTTCACGGTACGCACTTGACGCCATATTAGTTAGCGAGACGCATCTCCATCAGTACAACCACTTCCGTTTTCAGGGCTACAACTGCCTGAGAACAGGTCGTGGTGCCCCGGGAGGAGGCTCAGCAATACTGGTCAGGAGGAATGTAGTCCACCGCCCATTCCAGATCCCACCACTTCAGACCTTGGAGGCCACGGCTGCATTCGTAGAACTCGGAGGCACGGAGGTTCTGCTAATATCTGCATACCACTCTCCTTCCAGAGCATTCGTGGAAACCGACTACCAATCCATTCTTGCCCTACATCCTAGTGTCATTCTGGCCGGTGATTTCAATGCCAAACATGCACTTTGGCATTGCACTGAACAAGCAGATACCAGAGGCAGCGCAAGCACTCGCTTAGTAGATCAGGATCCACAACTATTAGTACAGGGTCCCTGACAACCCATTCACCATCCGCTTAGTAGAGGACAGCCATCTGTCATCGGTTTTGCAATCATCAAACACTTCCCACACCATCTCACCCGTCTGTTCTGGAGGTGTAGTGGTTACCATACTTGCCTCCTACACCCATGATCGCGGGTTCGAACCCGGCCAGGACCGATGGATTTTTTTCGGGCGTAAAAATCATAAGTGTGGCTTCCTTCGGAAGGGAAGTAAAGCCGCGGGTCCCGTGTCGTACATTTACGGCACGAAAAAGAACCTCAAACCTGAAAGAGAGGCCTCTGAGCAAAATTTGTTGGCCGTTTCACGCCCTGAGTTGAATGGGACGCTGATTACCTAAGATGTTAAAGAGCGTCCATAAATAATCAATCAAAAAAAAATCTCACCCTCACATCGATCAACGCACTACATTGCGACTACAACCCCGTGTTGGCAGATATCAACACCTGGGTTGGCAGCCTCGATGCCGCAGAACCAATCCGCGAAATCGATTGAAAAAGCAATAAGAATTGCCTCAACTCTATCATTTCCCCAAACCCTGAAATTTCGGACATCCCCTCCCTAGAGACTGTAGTGTCATCCTTCTCCCACACGGTTACACGAGTGGCTCACAGCCTCACGATCCATACCTCCCCACCTGCATACCCAGACGTCATCTCACTAAACCTAGAGCTCCTTATCCGCCGATCATGGGCAGCCCGCAGACTATTTCAGTCACCCCACGCCGCATCATCGAAGGCTCTGGAGGAGCTTGCGCCTCGAAGTCCATGTCCGCTTAAGCGAGCATAGAAGGGCCGCCTGGGAGGACACCATGGCTAGACAGAGCCTTGCTGACGGCGACGTGTGGAGGATCGCCAAAAACCTCCGTGGACAATAAGTAAAGACCTCTCATCCCATCCATGGCACCAGAGGCCTGGCCTACGGACCTCAAGCCAAAGCAAATGCTCTTCCTGATTACTTGGAACAGCTCTTCAGGCCTAAAGAGGACCCCAAGGACAATAGCTTTTCAAACCAACTTCGTCGAGACGTTCCGTATTTCCGACGACCGCCAGACGACATGGACTATAGCATTCCCATCTTTCATCCCACCGAAGTCCAGGGCGCACTATTGCGCCCCCATCCCAAAAAGGCTGCTAACCCTGACGGGTTTACAACCCTCATGCTCCGCAACCTTCCTTTCAAAGCTGTACTCTTTGTTGCCAATGTTTTTAATATGTGCATCAGCGTGGGCCACTTCCCACGAGAGTGGAGAGGTATGTATGTATTTTGAAACCAGGCAATGACCCAGTTCACCCTTCAAGTTACCGCTCCTCTCTACCCTGTCGAAAGTCTTCGAAAGACTTTACTGGTCCGCTTGTAGCCCCTGCTGGGTAACATTCAAGCCATACCCCCACATCAATTTGACTTTAGTCCTGGGCACTCTATTACCCAGCAGCTGCTGAGAGTGGTGGAGGCTGCAGCTCTGGGTTTTCAGGACAAGGTATTCACCCCCACAGTGTCTCTGGACGTAGAAAAGGCCTTCTCCACCACCTGGCATGCCGGGCTCCTGCACAGACTAATCTCCCTTGGGCTTCCACACCCCTACATACAGCTACTGCACTCATACATCAAACACCGAACTTTCACTGTAATGGTGGCGGGAAACAGTTCTATACCAAGACAGGTATGCGCAGAGTTCCAGATGGCTCTGTTCTCTCACCAATCTTATTCAACATATACATGGCAGACTTCCCCCACACACCGGACATCAATATAGCACAATATGCAGATGACGTCCTGGTATACAAAACAAATAGACACATAGGCAGAGCCGTAATCCCCATCCAAAGACTGTTACATCTAATCGAAAGGCGGAAGGCGTTGGAGAATGTCAATCAATCCGACAAAAAGCCACGCCGCATTCCCGCAAACTGCCCTACACTCACCTTCAACAGGCAAAGTATACAGTGGAAGAAGTTCCTTACTTATTTGGGAGTTCAGCTAGATAAGGGGTTAACTTTTAAAGAACACATCGTTGGAACTGCCCACAGGGCCCAGGGAGCTATTGCTCAACTAGCTCTGTGTTCAGTTCATAAACGATGCCCGTCCACTTAAAACTTAACCTTTTCAAAAATTTGATCATCCCCCTCATGTTGTACTCTTGCGAGATCTGGGGTATGGCAGCCGATAGTTGACTGTAACTCATTCTAAGGGCACAGAATAAAGAGCTTCGCGCTATTTATTCTGCATACGAATGCTTTCCGACCAGGCTACTGCACTAAACCTCCTCTCTTCCATATACAGAGGAAAATTAGGCGCCGGGCAAGGAAATTTTACCGAACATTACCATATCACGATAGTGCTCTCATCCGTTCCTTGGGCAACTACAGTTGCCATAGCAGGTCAAAGCCTAATTTCAAGATGTCACGCCTGCGGACATCTTGGATGACAATAGCTTAACACCTTACAACAGAAATTACCAAGTAATTTCAACAATTGCACTTATTTAAAAAAAATTACAATAACTCAGCAGCAAAATAGGCATGCTTTTTTTTTAACTAATTATCAAAGGTGAATTTGGGAATAGGAGAGTAAAGGAATTAGGGCGAGGTACCGCGTATGCACCCTCGTAAGTAATGGAGAATTTGCATTGCTGCCGGCCAATGGTCGGGAGCGGTCTCAAAAAGTTTATCCTGAGGCCAGTCATGGTGAAGCCCTGACTGGTCCCAGGGGGAATCAAGGGTTAGGATGGATTTATGAGTTTTTAATCATCATGGTCGTTCTTATGAACGTTTGTTTATGTTGGCAGATAGAGGTGATGTTGGGATGAGTCAGGAGGCGTAATCTTTAATCATGAATAAATTCTTGAGTCGTTCTGACGAACGTTTTTTGAGTTTTTGTTAGAATTCCTCTTCCAGATGTTTGAGGTGCTGGCGGTTTCGGCAGACTGCCGATCCGTTGCGATGGATTGTACGGTTCGTTAGGTCTAACGTGAGGTTGGTTAGAAGGCTATCGTTGTAGTCCAACTACTGGTGGTTGCAGGTCGCAAGTTCGGCAATGGCTTGTTCAAGTTGTTCCAGGCGAGTTGGAACAGGTTTCAGAGAGGAGAGGAGTTGCGGTAGATCAGCTAGTCTCTTCTCCATTCTGTCAAAACGGGTAGAAATTGTTGCTATTGACGACTGGAAATGTTGTGACAGTCGGTCGTGGTTGTCCTGGAATTTTTGGGTCGGTTCTGCGGTGGCGGAAGGGATGGCGTTTCTTATGGCGGAGTCGTGAGCTTCAAGTTGGGAGACGATGGCGCCACGACTCCTTCGCGTGAGTGCGGCCTGCTCTTGTAGAGGAGCTGAGCATTCGGAGTGTGATGAGAACTGGTGCAGGCTGGTGATGATCTCTTGCCGCAGGCTCTCAGCGGAGGAGTGCAGGGTGTCCATGGTAGAAGTGATTTGGTTTTTCAAGGTTGTGACCCTGGAAACCAGGTCGGCGAGAGCGGCATGGGCATGCTAAAAACCAACAAAGGCTTTTAGGACACGCCAATACTAGCAAAAACCTTTGGACAATGGATCCACTCATTTTGTCAGGAGAAGTGACTTGCACTATCCCTAAAATCCATTTACCTCTATCCTACAATCATCCTACACCCCTCATCTAACCCTGCGGTTAAGCCCACACGTGGGCAGGAACGTAGAAATCATACACAGGCTGGTTACTAAGCCAGCCTGCCATATCAAATCGGAAGTCGGAATCTGAGTTTGTTGTGCGGTAGAGCGGTTAAGGCTGCAGTCCCGAGTGAAGCAGAAAGAGCTGAAGGTAGTGTGACTTTCACAGATATAGCTAGATATGAAGGCCTTCAAGCGCAACGGCATGATGGCTCAGACGGTAACAACGTCGTGCTATAGTTGTGAAGGTAATGGTTTCGAATCCTACTTCTTGATGCTTATTTTATTTCTGCTGGAGTTAAAGGAGATTTGCCACCATTACAATAATTTATTCGCTAACATAATACCATGCACACAATGCGCTTTAAATCGATATTTATTATTATTTTTTTTTTGTTCTGCTAGAATCAAAGAATAGTTGCCATCATTAGTTTTTTACCCGCTCCTATCAATTTATATTTACGAAAAGGAGGCGAGTGTAGGCCGCCAGGTCTTAGCGAGCCGCAGCAAACCACTGGGTCCACCGGTTTCTAGGAGTTGCCCGTGTTAGTGTTAAGGTGTAGTGTGTGTGTTTATGTATGTATATATATATATATATATATATATATATATATATATATATATATATGAATTAATTGCGAATTCCAATATGAGATTTGCCACCGTTACAATACTTCGCCCGCCTACTTAATAGCACACAATCCCCTGTTGTAATCTTAAAAGAAGTTAGGAACAGTGAAGTTTTTACATATACAAATGAGCCAGTATTAGGTGACACTAAAACTTCACTAACTAATTAATTCCTCAGAACATGTTTCAAGAGCATTCGCTCTCATCTTCTATGATGAGCAGAATGCTGAAGATGTGAGCGAATGCTCTTAAAACATGTCCTGAAGAATTAATCAGTTAGTGAAGTTTTAGTGTCATCATTTGTATATATACATAATCCCCTATTAATTATTTACAAAAATGGGGCGAGCATAGGCCGTTAGGTCGCGCAGTCGCTCGGAACTGCAGCTCTGTTCTACCGCTCTACCGCATCAGCAGACTCAGATTTTCTCGCTGTACGGGCCAGTTTCTATCCAAACAAATGATCGCAAAGATTCTGAGGAAAACGTGGCGACTATAGGCTCCCTTTCAACATTGCTCCATGTGGGTTTGTCTATTGTTAAATCCTAGGTTACTATTGGTTGAAGCTAAAATATTATTGGTGCGGTATGACAAAGAGTCTCTATCGTTTTATTATCAAAGGCTCAAAAAATAAAAAAAGACAACTGATTGCACTGGCTTGGCCCGTCTTCTACAAGAGAAGGGGAAATAGTCAGAGATGAGTGTTTTGAATTGTGAGCTCCTGGTAGTAGATACAAGAGTCACTGCTTCCTCCCAATTTCTGTAACTCAACAGTAACTTCTCTGCTCTAGTGCTCTGTAATACCGTTCACAAATTCAACATGCTGAGGAATTCGCATAGTTTACGAAGCTTCTACGTGATGGACTTCGTTTTCATTCAAAATCGATTCACACTTCAAGTGAAATTTACTCCTTCAGTGATCACTATTAGCCATTTCCGAAGAAATGTAGCTATTGGGCTTGTAACCATGAAAAGATTTTTTAAAAATCTTTAAATTTCCATCGATCCTGCTTACCAGGCACTAATAATAATATTGAAAAAGTTTTATAATATATTTATATATATATATATACTCTGCTAAAAAAATTAAAGGAACAAATATTTAAAAATCAAAGTCCCAAACTAAATATTGATACAACGTAATTTACACAGTTTATGTTTTGAAGTATTGTTTAAATCTACAATAAAGATTTTTTTAGGATCTGTTAGTTTTTCTCTAAAAATCAGTGAAGTTTCAAGAACTGTTGGAACCAGCGTGAGCGCTCTTTGATTCATTTTTTTGAAAACAGTTTTTAACAACAACCTGTGTTTGGAAAATGTTATTTTGTGTTCTCTGAAGCTAATACAAATAATGAGATATCTGAATGAAACATCAGCTGCATAAGCAGTTGCATGAATTGAAGATGGCCATTCCATTCGCTTTGTCTCCAGGATTCTTCATGTCAGCCCTTCTGTCATTCTCAGGTTTGGAGGCGATACATAGAGACAGGTGGCTGCAAGAGGTAGTACGGGTAAGGGCATGAGAAGTAGATAAAAGAGTTGCAAGATGGATATCTTTGTGCTATAAGCTTCGCGCAGAAGTAAATCCACAACCAGAGATATATAAAACGAGGTATGAACTGGATTGATGATTTCTGATCAGACTGAAAAAAAACAAAATAAGAAATGGGTTGAGATATAGAATCCCCTTTCAAGCCCTTCGTTTGATACGTCAGCACAAGAAAACCCGGCTGAAATTTGCTTAGAACCTTGTCAACTGGCAGTTGTGCCAACGGAAAACTGTTGTCTTCACAGACGAGTCAAGATTTCGTTTGACGGATTGTGATGGTCGTACCATATATGGCAATATCTTTTTTAGCCACTGTTATTAAACATGACAGATATGGAGATTGTTTGGGCTGGCATTATTATTCAGTCTCGGGCAGAGCTTGTTGTTGTCCCACAGCACATGAATACTGATGTTTACCCTTTGCTTATGGTTTGACTCTAATTTTCTTCTAATGCATGATAATGCTAAATCCTACATAGCACGGAATATCAAAGATGTCCTGTAAGAATGCAAAATTCAGGAGATGAACTGGCCTGCATGTAGTCCTGACCTCAATCCCATTGAGCATCTGTGGGATAAGCTGGTAAAATTTGTCCGTGTGCGTTCTACTGTGCCACAGAATCTGGGAGAACTCGCAAATGCACTCACTGAAGAATGGGAGAGAATCCCATAAATCTTTATTAGGAGGCTGTGCGAAGCATGCCACGTAGGTGTTATGAAGTCATCGCAGCTCATTGAAGACACATTAGGTACTGAGTGTAGAAATAGTCATGGAAATATTGATTAATAAACAATGTAATCTTTTATTTGCACTTTGTCTTCTGTATCAATCAACAATTTGTTCGTATTTCTAATCCTGTGAAACAAAAGTTTGTTTGAATACCTAATCTAATTTTATGCAATTATTCAATCTATAATTAAAAACTGTTAAAAATTAAATTGTATCAATATTTATTTTGGAACTTCCATTTAAACGTGTCTCTATAATTTTTTGAGCAGTGCATGTGTATGTGTTAACGCTCTAGCGGCCGGAATTTTTGTTTTTTCTCAACGAAATTCTGCACATAACGATCGATTAACAAACGATTAATGGAGTTCGTTAACCAGCAGAATTGGAATTTGGTGTGGTTAGCCTAAAGCAAACATGCCGTCATGCGGCTTCAGTATCGAGTGGAAAAATCGAATTCCAGGGAATGCTGAAGCGATACGGAGCTATGTACAAATCTTAAGCGGTAATGTATATATTCTATCAATCTTAATAGTGTAAAGTGTACAATAAATGCTGGCGGAGAGAACTCAACGGTTTCGGAACATAGAAAAACAAACAATCGTACTCCTAAAATTAACTGCGTAGCTTAAATGTTATTCATAATCCGTTTTAATTGTTATGGATCTAAGAGCAATAGGAAACCTTGGGCTAACAATATAACACGTAAATAATAATAATAATAATAATAATAATAATAATAAAGCACATACTTTTAAGCCAGAAAGATATGTTTTTTTTTATTAAATACACATATCTTCAGTTAGTGTTACTTGTTTTTTATTGCATTTTCTGCTCTAGAGCTCCGAGATGGCGTTCACAAATTCAGCTTGTTGAGAAATTCGATTAGTTTACACAACTCCTGTGTGACGAACTTATTATTATATTTTTTTTGTTAAATCATTTAACTTTTTAAATTGTTTCATAAAAGTTGTCATTTTACTGTCTTTAATAGCACCGTTGATTGTTGACTTATTTTATTTACGGACGCTCTTTAACATCTCAGGTCATCAGCGTCCCATTCAATTTAGAGCGTGAAACGACCGACAAATTTTGCTCAGAGGCCTGAGGTTCTTTTTCGTGTCGTGAATGTACGACACGGGACCCACGGCTTTACTTCCCTTCCGAAGGAAGCCATTCTTAGGATTTTTAAGCTTCGAAAAAATCCATTGATTCTGGCTGGGTTTGAACCCGCGATCTTGGGTGTAGAAGGCAAGTATGGTTACCACTACACCACCAGGATATAATAATAATAATAATAATAATAATAATAATAATAATAAAATTATTTATTATTATTATTGTTGTTTTGCATTTATGAACATTACAAGCATATAATCCCTCCAAGTGTCAGTTTTCCATTTTTCGAACTCGCTTCGTCTATACATCCCCCAATTAAGACTACCGCACATAATCTGACAATTTCCACTTTATGTATCACTGGCAGTTGTCCCCATCACTGCTGGAATTACACGTAGACCTATTACTTGACACTTGAGACTGATAGGTGTACATAATTTGATTCTGTTACTTTATACTTTTTTACCACAGATGTATCCAGATCAACCAACTAACTATTAATAACATTCGCTTTCCTTAAAAGACGCACTCAACTGATTACCACCATGGAAAACCATGTCCATTGTTATCATTGTCGAAGCATACATTTAAATTATATTATTGCCACCTTAAAAGAAACGGACACAAAGCAGCAATACAAACTTTACAAAAATAAAGCAGTATGTGCAATAGTCCATTGTAGCATTTCGGTAGAATGTCTAACGCCTATTAGATGATTTTATATTACTACAATGCATTTGCAGAACGTCATTATCAAGAAACATAAGTGCGTGTTTCTAGCAATTGCATTGGAATTTTAAAACTTGCGTTTACACATTGAAATTTCTGACATGGGGGAGGGGTATTTATTTGGCAAGGAAGGAATTTTTATTTTACGCATGCTCACTCCCAGTTAATTTGAATCCTCCATGTTAATCAGTTTGCTGTTAAAGTCAGCTGCATTAGTCGTAAAGATTTAGAATGAATATATTTGTATACATTGCTTCACTGTAAGCATGGTTTGTTGTTCTTCCATTAGAACCCTTTTGGGGGTTTCTTTCTTTGTGATTTATTCAAAGCTCAGACTTTCTAATCATGCGGTTGTGGATTGCCTCCTAAACACAAGATCACGGGGTTGAATCCCAGCCAGGTTCAATGATTTTTCGAGCGTAAAAATCCTAAGTATGTTTCCTTCAGAAGGAAGTCCCATGTCGTAGATTAACGGCATGTAAAAGAACCTCAAACCTGAAAGAAGAGACCTCTGAGCTAAATTTATCGGCCGTTTCACGCGTCAGTAAATAAACCAAATCAACATAATCGTGCAGTTTTGCAATAAATAACAATAGCAATGTTTTTATGAGTACATAACATATTGAATATTCTTTTAAAATTAAATAGTAGATAGTGTTAAAAAAGTTAGTCTTTTTATTTGAAGGATAACAAAATATTGCATAGTGTGCTAACATGCAAGAAAGTAACCAAGCAGATGAAAATTTACATTACACTTCCTGAGAGAAACTCTTAAATCTATTAAACTATGAAATCAATTCAGACCAGTTTGAATTTTATTTTTCACATTTCACTAGGAAGACCGTTTGCATCACCCTATGAAGAGAAACTAATGTTCTTTATTTCATCATAGAAAACTAAGACAAGAGCTCCCCCTATCCCTCGAAGCACATTTGACAGGGCTCCTTTAAAATATGCAGAAGCACCTTCATTTTGATAAATCTTGATCCAACAGTCTAGTGTATTTTTGTACAGCATGTCACTCTTTGGACGCCCAGACTGCATCATCATGCGCCTGCGAATTGTATCCATTGGGTAGGATATTAGGCCTGATAAGGTGGTCACTGCCTAATAAGCAAAATAATATTAGAAAATATATTTGAGAATTACATTTTCTATCATCTCATGCATAACTACTAAGGTAATAAAAGTACAATTTGGAAATTTGAAAGGCTGATAGGCATGAGGTAATGCCATACAAGTAGGGTTGCTTACATCATAGAAAAACAGGATTGTCTTGCATTCAAGGCAAAAAATTGCCCTGGCACAGTAAAATCCTGTAAATGTCCCAGAATATTTTTATTTACCTACTGAGTGTATATTTTGATACAATATTGAAATAAATTCAAACTCGCACCCTCAAGCACTAACTTTCCTGCCATCTTAGAGCAATAACTGTTATTTTGTATAACAGATAGTAGAAATACCAATTCCAGTTTTGCTCAGAATTCTCTTTGCTAGATTCACCTGTTGGTCTGTGAATTCCACTGGTATAATTTAATTGAATTTTTTTTATTACCAGAATCATATAACATTTTTATGTTTATAAGAATCTGTTAAAGACAGAGGATAAAATTTAAAGCGATTGCACACAAGAATTTCTTTAAAAAAAAAGACAAATAAGAGTTTTAAACTACATGTCATTTATTCAAGTACATTTATAAGTTAAAATAAAATGTGTATGTTATGTTGAAGTAAATACTAGATATTTCTATCTTTCTAAAATATCACTAAGTAATATAAAAAGTATTACATTCACAGTTACAAAAAATCCTTCCCCAATATATCATTTCATCTCATGTATCATGTATGCCTGTGGTGACTCGGTAGAAAAATGGGCGTTGAACACTAAACAAAACAAAATTACAGTTACTACTTTTCAATTGGACAAGGGAGAAGAAGTAACATAAAGGACCACATTACCTCTGCAAAATACATGAATGCTGTTAAGTACTTCTTGCCAAGTAATTTAATGACACATTTTTCACAACAAACAAATCTGAAGAAAGGAAAGTATAAACAACAGAGGCAAAATTTGCTTTCCATACAGTAAAACATCATTTATAAAACTCATTATGGTGCAAGCAAATTTTTCCAAAAATGATTTTGGATTCTAAAATTTCCAAAATCCTATTTAAGTGCAAAGATCAAACCTGAGGCAGTAGAACAATCTGATATCACCTTACATTCAATCTGATTAGCAGTAAATCCTATAAATGTGCCTATAGTAAACTTAGTACAGATGTTAGGAAACATGGAAACATAAACATATTTCCAATGATTGTTCAATACTTTGACAAAAAAAAGAAGGTGTGTCAATCAAAACTTTTAAAATTTGCGGATTTGAAAAATGAAAATTTTGACACTTTCAGAAGTTCTTAAATGTATTCTGATAGATAATGAACTTGATGGGAAAATATGTTCATTTGAAGCACAAATTCAAATTTTGGAGGTTTGGCAAGAAAAGAGGATAGTAATGCTTATAGCAAATTAATATGTAAATTGGGCAGATCAACTATAGAAATTGAGTGTCCTGTTTACATTTTGCATAAGTTCATATGATTGCTGTTGAATCTAGTTATACTGCAGATATACAATTATTTTTCCACATATACTGTCATAGTTGCAACAATCATGGCATATAATGAATTTATAAATGAACATATTCAAATCTCCTGAGTCATATAAAAGCTAGGTGGTTAAGTATGTTCCCAGTAATTGAGATATTCTTATAGATGTTTGAACCAATAAAAATTTGTGCTATACTAATGTATTCAACATGTTCACAATAACTGTACTTATTTACTTAACACTAGGACATGTTTCGGAAGCCCTTGTTTCCATCATCAGCTGTTGACAAACTACTTGAATTGATGGCTGGAAATTCGAGATGCTTTTGTGGCAGTCTCTGATGATCTAGTAGGAACTTGCTGAGTTTGCCCATGGGTAGAAGATCAAATTCATTAAGTATTTCTTATTTTTTAAGATGAAAAATCTTTTCCCAAGTGAATAGCTCTATTGAGTCGTTAAGTTTTCTTACCAGCTTAGTCTCTGGTTTAATTTCGTGATTTTTGGCCCAAAAGTGGGCTGCTATTGCTGATTTATAAACCTGTTTAAAACAAATATTCTGAAAGAATTCTTTTCTCCAAATCTCCAAATTTCTCTTTGCTTTTATGATATATCTCTAATCACAATCCACATATTTGATTTCATAAATTCCTGATTTCTGTTCTGTTGGTATGGTGTCTTTTACTGTGCAAACTAATAAACTTTTGATATTATATTTGTTCTTTGGGGCTAACATTATACCTTATTTTTTGAATATCCTCATAAGTGGTAAGTTGGATGATATGTGAAGCATTTGATTTTGTATCTTTCTTTGATGTTCTTCAGTGTGGAAACCTTTCTTATAGAATTTTATCTTTTAAATTTATTGATAATTTTTATTACTGTTACCGTGCCTTTGTTGAAACCATTGGTTATTGCTGTCTTAATTATCTGTTGGTATTCCATTTTGTACTCTGTTTCTGTAAGTGAAATATTAAGTACTCTGTGTGCCAAACTATGAAACACTGGATATTTATGTGGAGTGGGATATAACTATTATTTTTCATGTCATTTTCTGTCTGTGTTTCCTTCCTGTAAATTCCAAAGTTGAGGCTATTTGCATTTCTTATGATTTTAAATCTAGGAATGGGAGCCAACCATTTCTGCCTTCTTTTGTGAATCTGAATAGATTTATGTTATAGATTAAGAAATTTCAAAGCATCTATTGAGACATTATTGCAAATATGTCATGCACATACCTATACCATGTCTTGAAAATTAAAGAGAAGGCTTTGGTTGTATATATTTCAAAGGAGCTCATGAATAAATCTGTTAGAAATGGAGACAAGGAGTTTCCCATAGCTAGGCTTAAAACTTGTTGATAATATCTTACTTGAAACTGAAGAAATTTTGTTGAATGCAAATATTAGTAAGCTTCAGTAAGTATTCTAATCCTTCTGTTTGTAAATGTAAGGAGGTGAACTATTTTTTTAACATTTGCTTAAGATTCTCTATTGGTATGTTCGAGAATAAGCCTTTTATATCAAACAACACCATTATATCCCCTTGTGCAATTCTGCTATTTTTAAGTTTTTCAACTAAATCAAATGAATTTTTGATACTCTAGCTTTGAAATATTTTGAAAGAGTTGAAAATGCCATTCAACGCTTTTGCTACCTGGTATGTGGGTGAATTGATATTGTTAATTATTAGTCTCATAATGTTATGATTTTTATGGATTTTAGGAATTTCATAAAGTCTGGTTAGTACCAAATTGCTCTGTGTGATATTGTTTTTCAGCAATGGATAGTATTTTGATTTCATTCAGTGTTTTGGTTAAATTTTTAATGGATCCTGTAGCATCAACCCGCCACCGTTTAATTTAGCTCACCACAGCAGAACAACACGAGAGGAATACTTATAATTTAACGCATGCTATAATGGCACTAGCATGTAAATATACTTGTAAATAAACATATGCCATAGCGGCGCTAAAATGTAAAGATGTTAAAACTGAATAATCCAGATGGCACCACAAATACCATGCACTAATGACCAGGTACTGGCAGCTGCAGGTATAAAAACCGACCACGGATGTCTGGAAACCAGTCAGCCTCATTAGTGCATACTATTGTGTGAACTATTTAACTGACACATAGGCTTGTTGGTTAGACCGCTTTAACTTCACTTTTTCTTCCTTTGATGGTATTAACCATCGTGACTTGACTTCATCGATTGACGATCCCGACAGTATATTAGTACTGATCAGGTGAGCCTTGCTGCTGTTTGGAAAATTACAAACACGTTCTTGTGCAGCATTAGGAACCGGCCCATGCCTTTGTGAGCCATCTTATTTAAGGAAGAGCTTAAGGTTGTGGCAGGCAGCACCATAGTCAGGAGCCTAGGTCATAATTCCTGTCACAACTACTCTCACAGCTAGCATGCAACATGGATGATGTCAGGTCCACAACAGAGCTATTGAGAGGATTGTTTTTAATTTATTTGTAGTCTTGCCCATTTAACATAACTTCCACTCTGTTTACTCAATCCTTTTTCTCCAAAATGGCTATTTTTTTTTCTTTATCTGCATTTGTATATATAACTAGTTTCTCTTTTCAACTGTTTTAATATAGTTCCGTAATTTTTTAATTTCTTTGATTTTTTAGGTTCTACAAAATTTCACTGCATGTTAAAAGGGAAAGACTACAAACTAATTACCTTCCACAGAGGTGAATAGCTTTCAATCCCAGCAGCTAATATGGAACTTGTGACACACAAAGCCTTATCTGATTATGCTTCCTCAACCACTGTGATTTCTTGTATATTCCTCTGCCAAAAGTTCCCTCATCATCCATATTATCTTATCTACAATGACTGTTCGATAAGCTCAGGCAAATTCAAAAACTGGTGGCATTAGATTGTTTTCAATGTTACCTTGGAAACATTGTGATTGTTGAGGGATGATGTACATTGTTATATACAGCTACCTCATTTAGTTTGCGTTGGAGAGCCATTTTCCTGCTTAAATTTGCAAACAAATTTTCAAAATGAAGAAACAGGAATTCTGTATAATTTTTTATAGGAGCAATGCCATATGAACTAAAGCAGAACTAAAGCAAAGCTGGACAAAAATTAAGGTGAATCTGCATTTTCACTTAGAATGTGCATAAATTGATTGGTATGAGGGTAGGTCCATAAGTTCCAGCCTCACCAATAAGGAATATCGCCTTCACAAAATCATTGCCTGGTGTCATACCTTATTGTTAAGTAAAAATTACAGCTGTAACTTCCACTCCACCATGTTCAGTTGTTCAGATATAGTTGCATAAAGAAGGCTATGTGTAGAAGATTATGACATGTTCAAATTAAGTATCGAGCTATTATTAAGTTCTTCACAAAAGAAGGACTTACTCCAAATGAAATTAAACAGCGATTTGATGGTATATATGGGGAAGCATCCCCCTCATATTCTACTGTAAAAGAATAGGCCAAACTTTTTCGAATGGGTTGAGAAAGCATTGAAGATGAAAAGCATGCAGCTCAGCCATGGAAATGCTCACTCCTGAAAACATCACTCTTGTGAAAAGGGGAAATTATGGAAAACCAGCAGCTCAAAGTTACAGAAATAGCAGCAAGATTGGGCCTTTGTTAAAAAAACAGTTCCTCTAATTATTCATGAACATTTAAACACGAATAAAGGTCAGTGCAAGATGGGTACTAGATTTCTTTCCTCAGTTCAAAAGCAGCAACAAGACATATGTTGTCAGACATTTTTGGAGCTCTGCCGGCAATGAAAAAGAAGTTGTGTAAACTATTGTTACAGAAGATGAAACTATGGTCCTCTACTATGATCTCTTGTCCAAAAGAGAATCAATGGAGTGGCATAAACCTGGCAAAGCACTGCCGCTAAGGAACAAGGCCATTGAGTCAGCCAAGAAGTCTTGGCCACAATCTTTTGGCACTGTGAAGAAATACTCATCATTGACTTGGAGGACAGGAACACCACAGTAAATGGAGAGTACTATGCTGGTCTACTGTACAGACTATGTGCTTCCATCAAACAGAAAAGGCAAGGAAAGATGAGTGGTGGTGTGTACTGTCTTTATGACCATGTGCCTGTGCACACAGCTCTTGTTGCAAAGGAAGCTGTGAAGAAATGTAGCTTCAAGGAGATTGACCATCCACCCTATAGCCCAGATCTAGTTCCCAGGGATTATTTCTCTTCTCAAAACTCAAGAAGAACCTTCAAAGAAGGAAATGTAAGTATGAGGAAGAAGTGGTGGATGCTGCTTGTGCCCATTTTACAGACAAGGCCTCTAACTATTTGGGGGGAGGGATTAAAATGTTAATTCAAAGGTGTTAGAAGTGTATTGCAATAAAGGGTAACTATATTGAAAAGTGAAATATAGTTTTTGTCTTTATCAACCTAGAAAGTGGTTAGGCCAGAAGCTTATGGACCTACCTTGTTAGTGTAGAAATGACCAAAGGAGCACATGCAAAATCGTTGAAAAAAATCCATGCCATTATGCCGAGTCATCGGAGACTGAAGGTGTGGGAGATTGCTGAAACTGTGGGCATTTCTGAAGATGGGTAATATTTTTCACAATTATTTGTAAATTAAAAAGCTATTAGAGAGTTGGATGCCATGTTTGTTAATGATTGATCAGAAAAGAGAACTAGCAGTCACTTCCATGCAGAATTTGGAACTGTTTAAATGGAATTCAATTGAATTTCAGAGGCAGTATTACAACATTCCACAAAACGTGGATCCACCTCTATACATCAGAAATGAAACAGTGAGTTGTAACCAGAGAAAACACTTCGAAGAATGCAAAAAACAATTCCTGCATCAGAAAAAGTGATGGCAACTGTGTCTTGGGATTACCATGACATCATTTTGATTGATTTTTGGATAAGGGCAAAAACATAATTGATGAACATTACTGGAGCAATTAAATGGCTCGATCAAGAAGAATCTTCCTTTCTTAACAAAGAAAATGGTCCTGTTCATAAGAATAATAAGCCAGCACAGAAGTCTGTAATTGCAATCAGAATAAGTTATGAAATCCTTTCTTATCCCCTTTACTCTCTTGATTTGGCTCCCTGGAACTACTTCCTGTTTCCCAACACAAAGAAATGGCTAGCAGGAAAGAAATTTCCATCAAATAATAAGTTTATCACCAAAAAAAAAAAAATGCACATTTTAAACAGATGAAGAAATCACATTTTATGGATGGAATAAACAAATTAGAAAATCACTGGAATAAGTGCATTGATTTGAAATAAGATAATAAAACAATTTTTTTCTTAAAAAGTAATGTCTCTTTTGATTTTCCATAGCCCTTGTAGCATAATGTGGACTGCCATAAGGTGTGAAAAAAAATGAATTACCATTGCTCTCTACCTTAAATGTGAACTTCAACGCTGGCCAAATAAGATTTGGTTTAATAGCTTTGAAACACAATAATTCTGTATATCATGTGATATATCACAGTTTTTTACAATAAGATTAGATGTGTTTATTAAGATCTTACTTACCTGAGCAATAAGAAAGGAGACAATAAAAGGTGTATTTTTGGGGTCTGACAGCATACCCTTTGCTGTATCAAAGCATCCAAAATAACAGGCTCTGTAAATTACAATTCCTTGCACAGACACATTGAAGCCACGATATAGCCCATATATTCCATCAGAATGAAGAGTCTTCACAAGGCAATCCATCATACCTGCATACTCTCGCTCACCTGTTGACTTGCCCACATCAGCTGCTAGCCTTTTACAAAGTTTAAAAAGAGAAGCATTCCTTTAAATATTGTACAACTTACATCATGTCATGCTAATCAGCTGCAACACATTTATTCTCAGAAATAAACAATTTTCTTTGCTCCCTGCTAATGTGCCCTCATTATCCTAATATCTTAACTCTTTCAAATGAAATCTGTTGATGGAGCTTAAATTTATATTTTCATTAGTAAATCTGCAGTAGATTCCTTAATTAAGATGAAATTACATAGTAAGTTAATTAGGAATAGTCAATGTATTGAGAGGTATGTAATTGCTTAAAGTTTTCTATGAAATGCGTATGAAAGAATATTTTATCTTTTTTCTCTGATATTATTGGATAATTATACAAGATGAATCCAAACTCACTGATAAACTTTCACAAGTTGTTCAGGGTTATTTTGTGAGTGTTTTGATATAAGGAATCCATGGTCTCTAGTGGCTCATTACCAGGTAATTGCATTGTTTTCTTTTAATAATAACTTAACCACCTTTGTATCTGCTTACTCAGAATAAGATTATTTCCAAACAAAACATAACATTTGACTGCTATAGAGCACGTTTACATTATGGTCCACTACCAGTTAATCAACTACTCATCACCTCCTGACAATTGCAATTATTTATTTTTAAGGGTAAATGAGGCAACATTATAAAAAATGACATGAAAAAATGCAAATTATACTGTTTCCAATAAATGTTCAAAATGTCAACCACCATGATCTTGACAAACTTCACAGTTATGTCTCATGGACCGTCACACATGCTCTAGCATCCCAGGAGTTTGGTACACATCATCAGTGGCTGCTACCAGATCCATATTAGTTTCGACAGGAGTCACGTACTATAGGGCTCTTCATGTGGCCCCAGAAGAAAAAGTCCATGCAAGTCAGATCTGGTGATTGAGCTGGTCATGGAACAGGACCACCACGACCAATCCATGTGTGTATTACATGCAGTCATGTAGACAGTCCATGAGGTGTCACTGTGAAGTATGCTGTAATCATGGTGGTCAACATTTTGAACATTTACTTTAAACAGTGTAACAATGTAATTTGGGGATTTTGCATGTCATTTTTTGTAATGTTTGGTCATCCATTCTTAAAAATAATGGCAGACCGTAATGCATACATGCTCTACAGTAGTCCAATGCTGTGTTTTGTTTGTAAACAATCATATTCAGAGTAAGCAGATACAAAAGTGGTTGAGTTATTACAAAACGAAAGCAATGAAATTACCCAGTAAGGAGCCACTGGAGATCATGGGATCCTTGTATCAAAATACTCCGAAAGGATCCTTGAACAACTTATGAAAGTTTGTCGGTAGAGTATGGATTCACCCTGTAGAATGATAACAATAAAGTAATGCAAAAGCTATAATTCTTATTAATAAAAATGTTGGTGGTGGTTGGTTGGTAGTGGCCATTGGGGATGCTGATATTTATTATTTTTTCCCTAGATTCCCAATAAAGAGTTTCCAAATTATTTTTCATTTGTTTGTTGCTATCTAGTTGGCTGCATTTCAGTAGATGTTCTTTATTTAAGATAGTATTCATGTTTGAAAGTATTTAGATCTTCACATGGTTTTTCCTCTAAGTTTTTATTTGATATTTTATTGCTCTTGTTCAAATATTAATCTTTTTATGAGTTTCAATTTAGAGGAAGTTCTAGTTCAAAAGATGGTTTTAATTTTATGATGGCTCCTTTTTTGCTAAAGTATTGGCAATCTCATTCCCCTTCAATCCACATGGTTTGGGATTCATCATAAAACTATTTCTGTATTTCTGATCTGAATTTTTTTTATTAATTGTAAGTCTATAAAGTAGATTTTGTAAAGCTCCTCTAATGTTTCACAATCAAAATTGTTAACATACTCTCCCAAAGATGTATATCCAGAGAATTCTTCACAGTATATTCCAAAGCCTGCTTCTCCATTTTTAAGAGATTCATCTGAATACACTGTACACCATGCATTAGTTGGATAATAGTTGTTTAGTGTACTAAGTGCTACCAATCTTAATACCTCAAGTGGGTCATTCTTCTTGGAGACCATTGTATCCAGATTTAGTTTCATGTTGATATCCATATATTTTAAAGGATCAATTGGTGTAATGACAGGCTTAGTGCTAATTTTTAAAAATTTGTCCAAATCTTCTTTCTGTATGTAATTTTTGAAAGTCTGTTGTGTTTTTAATCAATGTGTGCTGTCAGGAATTTAAAACCATTTATTCCTGTGTTGATTACTTTTTAATTTCTGTCCTAGTATTGCTGTTTTAATATTTAGCTCTATTTTAATCGGCAGGTTGTTAGTTATACTCTGTATGGTAGGAATTTGTGTTGTTTTAATGGCTCCTGTTATTATTCTAAAGGACCTAGATTGTATTGTATCCAATTTAGTTTAAGTTGGTTGTTTATTGTGGATATTATCTTGCTTCCATAGAGCAAATTGGGCTTTGTGCATCTTTTGTACATTTTAGGAGACCCATTTGACTCCTAGTCTTCTTAACATCTTATTCACTTTCTTAGTTATATTGTTAATCTGTTCAGAGAAGGTAAGTTTTAGTCAAGTGTTATACCTAATATTTAGTATGTCCTTTCTCTTGTAGTAGTTCATTATTGATTTTAAGCTCTAAGTCATCTAAAATATGTTGAAGACTAGAAAGCTGGAAAACTGTCTTTTTAGTGTATATTTCCATATTGTTGGTGGTTGCCCAAGATGTCATGCTGTTGATAACTTTCTGCATTTCTTTTCTAGTTTTTTTTAGTGTTGTCTATTCTGCTTATTTTTTGGGGGGGTTAATCCATATGGCAATATCATCTGATAACAATCCCATATTTGCCTTTGGGAAGTCAGCTAATATTTTGTTGATGTGATTTATGAAAATATTAAAAAGAATTGGACTGGAAACACCACCTTGAGGAAGGTCGTCGGTCCTGGTGGTGTAGTGGTTACCATACTTGCCTCCTAAACCAAAGATCGCGGGTTCGAACCCGGCCAGGACCGATGGATTTTTTCGGGGCATAAAAATCCTAAGTATGGCTTCCTTTGGAAGGGAAGTAAAGCCATGGGTCCCGTGTCGTACATTTACGGCACGAAAAAGAACGTCAAGCCTGAAAGAGAGGCCTCTGAGCAAAATTTGTTGGCCGTTTCACACCCTGAGTTGAAAGGGACGCTGATGACCTGAGCTGTTAAAGAGCATCCATAAATAAATCATTCAAAAAAAAAATGAGGAAGGTCTACTTTAGTCATATGCCATTTAAAGAGGACATTATTCCATTTTATATAGCTATGTACCTTTGTGATAACAGGTCCATGAACCATCTCAACATTTTTCTCTTATCCCAATATTATTCATTTTATAAATAAGCTTCTCTCTCCATACTTCGTCAAAGGCATTTTTGAAGTCAACAAAGAGATTAAGTATTGTTTCTTTTTTGTTGAAGGCATTTTAAATATCTTGTGTTAATTGTAAAACTTGATTGATTGTTGAATACTGCTTTTTGAAACTTGCTTGATGATCTCAAAGGAGATTTTGAGATTCTAGATGGTAAGTTAATCTTATAGTGACCATTTTCTCCATTGTTTTAGCAAGTACTGAGGTTAAGGATATAGGCCTATAACTGTTTAACTGGCCTGCTGGTTTGTCATTCTTCTTAATTATTTTGAATATGGCTTTTTCTCATATAGCAGGAATGCTATCTTTGCTGTTCCAGATCTTGTTCAATATGTTCAATAGTACCTTCTTGGCTCTGCACTCTAAATTCTTGATGTATTCACTATGAATTTTGTTTGGTCCAGGGCTCTTTTTGTTCTTAAGAGATAATATTGCTTGGTTGAGTTCTTGAATTGTAAAGTTGTCATAAAATAGATGTTGTTGGCCTGCAAGTACCTCAGGCTTATGCCTTTTTAATATTTTGTTTAATTTCCCATTGTCTCTATTCAATTTATGTGCAAGTTTGTAGCGAGTGGCAAATCTGTTGGCTATGTCTATCATGATTGAAGACTCTGTTGTTAATAATAAGAGGTTCTTGTTTTGTTTCTGGGACGTTGTTTAGGTATTAATATAATTATGTACTTTTGCCCTATTACTTCTATAGTCAAGGGACCTCAGGAATTTATTAAATGAATCTTTCTTTGTATTTTTTATTTCCCTGTTTACTTTCTCCAAACTCTCACTAAGTTAGAACCTTTTGTTGCTTCTGCTGTATTTATAATATTATCTCAAGTCTCTTTTTAATGCACATAATCTCTGATTCCAAAAAGATTTGTATCTAATACTCTTTCCTCTGGGTATTATTATTTTTGCAGCATTAATCAGTTTTTTGTTAACTTTGTTGATTAATTTCAGAGGACTTTTCTCCATGTCAATATCTTCAAATTTTTTGTCATTGAGTTTCCAGTCTGCTTTTTGAAGTTCCGTCTCTTCAGCTGACTAACTTTTAAATGACTCATTTGCAGCTGGATGGTTTCAGTTTTGATGACTGAATAATAAATGAAAATGTTCATATATTTTAATATATTTTCACTAAGACTGATATTGGTTGTTTGAATCCTCAATTTTCAGGTTTTCCTGTTTTACTAAATATCAGATTTGGTCTGAAACTTTAGACTCAATAAAAGTGAAAAGCATTAAACTATGGGTGGGATTGCAAAGAAAGTGTGCCCATTATGTGTTTTATGCAAATTACAAATACTTTACTGGAAAAGAATGCTTTTTGTGTAACTATACAATGTTGATAATTTCATTTCTTGAAAAAGATTAAAGTACTTCCTTTTAGAAGGTTATATGTAATTAAAAAACAATGAAAGGTGGAAGTAGAGGGTGAAGGGTTATGGAATGTATGAAAATATTATTTGGGGGTAAGGTTGAGTTCAAATTCATTAGTATGAACAAAAAAAAATATTGGTAGCTAAAGGAAAACTGGTAATGAGGATAATAAAAGAAAATTAAAGGAAAATACTTGAGATAAAAATAAATTGACTGGATAATATATATAGGCCTACTATGGAGAATAAAATATATGGTACAAGAGAATGGGATCCAGATGAGTGTTGGAAATATGTTGACCAAATACATCATTTTGTAAGCAAACATAGTGCATCACCAAAAAAAGTTGCTTTGATGTAACTGGGCAACCAAAAGTAGTAGAAAGGATCATGACATATTGGGTCATCCAATTATCTAATGACTGATATGGCTACAGGCACTACATTGGATAATAAACCATTGCTTACAGCCAGTTGGGCTACACACAAGAGTTGATGGTAGAAACACTAAAACATTAGAATAAATTTTATAGTTACATACTCACCCATGTCGTATATTGAGTTGCTGGAATTTCCTGCCTTCATTTTCCACACATTTATGTCATTTGCTTATAAAACTACTCATTACTTTTCTTAATTATTTATGAATAGTTTTCAGCTTATAACCTGAAAATTTTTCTTTAAATAAGCTCATAACAGCAATAGTAGACTTGGCATGGACATAAGAATTATAAATAAATACTCATTGTAAAATAGAGTACTTAGGCCTATCAAATAACCCTGACTGAATGGCATGAAATTCATGCCAATGTAGCAATTTGATAAAACTTGCTCATCCACCTTGTAGATCAATTACCTATCAGTTAATGCAGTCTCCTGCCAATGTGTCATCATCAGATAATTGAATGATCCAATATTTATATAAAGAAACCAATTTAGAAGAAAGAAATAAGTTAAATATGCCCCTATATTCACTGAAGCTGAGAGAGTTTGTTTGTTTGTGCAATAAATTTTTAAAGGAAATAGGATGAAGGAATCATGGACTTTAAAAGAATATAATACTGGCAGCTTTAGAAAGTTTCGGGTTGAATACATGGGCAAGCAAGTAATATCTGCCACTGATAGAGACACGATTTCTTTATGATTATTATCAAATTATGAAATAACAATCTGGCAGAGAGAAATATACCTGTACATGTATATTAAAAGGAACCGGTTGTAGAATAATCACAATTTCTGGATCATATACACATTTATTTAGGCAATAAATACAACATTTTTGTATTTGTGTCTTTCCATGGAAAACCAACAGAATTTTTATGTCCCAGATTTTTTGGAATTTTTTACACATTCATCTTCATGGTTTACTACAATATTATTTAAATTAATAAGAACCAAATATAATGAGTCTTAAAGTAAGAAGAAAATTATTTCTGAGTTTCATGGAGAAAGTTTGCTTAAGTCATAACTTTTTTGATAGATTTGAGATAGTAAATTAATTTATAGCTTACTTTAAAGTATACAAAATTTATTTTCTTTTAGTCATAAATAAAATACTTAAAATTCATTTTGTGATTTTTTATGATGCAAAAACATTTTATTCTAAAAAGTATAATCTTGAATTTTGCTTAAATTATGCACAACAGTTGCAAATAAGTATATCTTTCTTATGTAAAAAATGGTTTTGGAGTGTCTGTAAATGTAAGAGATATTACATTTTAAAATATCAGTCACATTTAAACTTTCATCTGAAGAACTTTTTTCACGAACTGCCATTTCTAATGAAATCTTTCAGCAGTTTAGATGTGTGATCTGCCTCCTTTGATGACAAATAATTTGTTCTACCAGTTTCAGAAGTCGGTGTACTAAAGACAAAATTTGACCTGTTGTTACTTTAATTCATCTGACTGTGAAGGAAACATAAATGAGGGAGATGATCCATATGGATAAAGGAATCTGACTCTAAATTCTTCTTGTCTTTAAATTTGTCTAGCACATAATCTAAACACCACAGTCACATATCCTCTAATAATTGTAAAGGGAATAATTTTACTTAGACCACATATTTGTCTAACAGCCGTCAAGGTACCATCTTGAGATGTGGAGTATTTCCTTGCTATCAAAGTTAAGTTAGAGGAATGAAAGCATGGTACTAATGGGTTCCAACCACTGTTTTGACATTTTCAAACCTCTGCTGTAGGTTCTGTTTTATCTCTTTAACTTCATTATTATGAACATCCACCTCAAGTACAGATGATAGATTTCCCCACAAGAAGAGTTGTTCTGGTGTCAATATCTCATTAATTTGCAAACTTTAATGAGCTGCAAAGCATTTCATGGTACCATCTACATCATCACAAGGTAGTGGCAAAGAAATACCATTTGAATTAATTGCATAATCAATATTGTAAAAGTATAAGTTGATCAAATTGTGTTTGTTTTTATACTATGCTAATGCACTGTCTGAAAAGTAGCATATCTTTGAAATATTTTATATATTTTCTTTCAAAAATGCAATGAGATGTTTTTAAAATGTGTACACAGTGCAATATCCTGAAATAAACACTGATTTAGCAGCAAAACAAGTAGCATCCCCAAACAATTATCATAAAAGAAATGGCTATCCTTAATAAGTCTATCTGAGAAATAATAGAACAATATCTAAACCTCACCAAAACTTGCACTAATTAAATCCGTTCACATTCAGAGGCCATGTCTATACACAAAGAATGGTCTAGCAATTGGGAAATTCACTCTCACCATTCTTGACACATATGTACTACATGGTTTTCTTAGAAACAACAATGAGCTTATACAAATGAGTCAGTATTAGGTGACACTAAAACTTCACTAACTGATTAATTCTTCAGAACATGCAGTCAGTCCCCAGCTGAAGATGAGAGCAAATGCTCTTGAAACATGTTCTGAAGAATGAATCAGTTAGTGAAGTTTTAGTGTCACCTAATACTGACTCGTTTATATATGTAACAACTTCACTGTTGTAATATGTTTACGGAATGTCGGAATCCACACAGTGAAACTTTTGTTAATCTTATTTTGATTTAAAGTAAAACACTAAAAATCATGTCGTCACATTAAAACTCTCAAGTTTCACAAACACACTTATAAAAGTAATTTTGGTACATGTTTCGTGAGGTACATGTACCAAAATTACTTTTATAAGTGTGTTTGTGAAACTTGAGAGTTTTAATGTGACGACATGATTTTTAGGGTTTTACTTTAAATCAAAATAAGATTAACTTCACTGTTCCTAACTTCTTTTAAGATTACAACAATGAGTTTCTTTTTCAATATAAAAAATGCTGGTACCATTATGTAGATGATGCCTTTGCATAGTAAATGAAATATGGAAAGAGGATGAAATAAAATTACTGGACTTACAAGACAGCACTGTTAAATTCATAACAGAAATAGAAAATAACAATGTTCTTCTCTTCTTCCTGGATAAAAAAATTTATAAAAAATGGAATATACTGGAATTTGGCATATTCAGGAAAGATACTCATACAATAATACACAAAAACATAGCTAAACCAGAACAACATAAATTCACAATAATCAACAGCCTCACATTCACATAATAAACCTATCAAAAGGCATCACAGAATATAAATCTGAGTACCAAAAACATCTACATATAGTTCAGAAAAATGACTACATCATATCCTGGTCAGCAAGAAAATTAACAAAAAAAAAATAATAATAAAAAAATCAGTACACTAAAAGGCTATAAATGAGATCATATGTACAAGAAATTCACATTCTACCCAACGGCATAACAAAATTCCAGAAGATTTTTAAAGATGCAAAAATAATTTTGACTCCCATAAACAAATGCAGTTTTAAAAAACCAAAACAAAAGGCAAAATTCACCCGGAAAAAAATTCATTCATTGACAAAATTGCAAAGACTGCAATTTGAAATATATAGGAAAAACAAACAGAAACATTACCCTACAATTTATGGAACACATGAGAAATACAAAATATAAACACCTGCAGCAATTTTAATTTCAATTTATTTTATGGCCTGTAGAATCATGTACAAGCATTAAGCATGATCAGTACCTGATATATGCACACTTAGAGATTAAAAATACAATTCAAGGAGCAATGGCAGCGGTTAGAGGTTGTAAATATAAAATACCAGATATAGATGTTAAGTGGTCAGAAAAAATGTATAGTATGGTGTTGAGACAAAAATGTTGTGTGCTATTGAAATATGGGAACTGGAAAGAGGATGGGAAATTGTGGATGTTGTGCATAGGATGTTTTTTAGAGAAATTTTAGGTGTACCCAGTACAACAGCAAAGGAAGTTGTACAAATTGAAATGGGAAGTCTGGCAAGGAAAGTATGATTATGGAAAGAGCTCTCAAATACTGGTTCAGAATCCTAAACATAGATGAAAGAAATTTGTTAAGGAAATGCTTAGAATTTCAAGAAAAGAGTCTAAGGAGCAATGGGTGGAGTCTTAGGATAATTTTGGAGAACAATGGAATGAGGGACATTTGGAGGAGAAGGGAGAGTAATGTAAAGGGTTTAGAGGGTTTTTGGAAAGTTGCAAGAAAGAGATTGGAAGATATAGAAATACAAAAACTGTTTAGTTAGATATCAGGTAAAAAATCTTTAGCATTTTACATATGCATAAAAAATAAACAGGAAAGAGAGAATTATATTGATAAATTAAATAAAAAACAAAGAGAGGGCATTGCATGGTTAAGAGCAGGTGTGTGGAGATTAAAAGGAATAAGGAAGGGCTTCCTAAGAAGCAATATCCAATATGTGGGGGAAAAGGAAGATATGAAACATATAGTGTTTGAGTGCAAAGGGACAGGACTCTGGAGGAAAGAGTTTATAAATGAGAAATGGTTTAAATTAGTAGAAAAATAGCCTTGATGAAAATCTTCAGTAAAGACAGTAGGAATATAGGGGAGTTCCTGAGCAAAGCTAAAAATAAATGAAATTGGGTAATAAGAAGGAAACTAAATCATATAACTTAAAGAGTTGCATTTGTTTAATTATATTAGGATGTAGATAAAGGAAATTGTAGTTGGGAGTGGGTTAAATTTTTATTAAATTTGAAATATAGCATTTAGTATGCATTTGAGAAATGAAGGCATTATTAGTTTGTAGAGACTGTAGCTAACTAACAAAATAATGGTATTGGTAGAGTAATGGAAAAATTTTATTTAAGACCTTGGACTAGATCGGAGCCTGGTCCCCTGGAATTCCAGTAGGCTGCTGCTGATATATCAGGGACTGGGGACTGATGCAATCAAGGTAGAAATATTGTATTTGTTTAATTATATAAGAACTTGGATAAAGGTGATAGAATAAAACCAATTATTGTATTTATATTTTTTGTGATTGTGAGAAGTTATACCCTAAAATGACCTGGGCCAGATAAGTGGAGGCCCCCTGGTAGTTTGTATTTGTTCTTAGTATATTAATAAATTTCAACTGCAATTAATAAATTTCAATTTTAAATACAATTCAGTTACACTAATTCTTTCAGTAATTTTAGACATATCCTATGATCAAACTGTACAATATAATTATAAATAATTAGTTTCTTAAATCTTTCAACCAATAAGGACATTTGCCAATTATATATATTTTTAAGACTTTATTAAAATATTTATTTGAATTTTTAATGTAATTTGACAATTTGTTGTTGTTGTTGTTGTCGTTGTCGTCGTCATCGTCGTCGTCATCGTCCTCGTCCTCGTCCTCCTTCTCCTTCTCCTCCTCCTCCTCCTCCTTCTTCTCCTCCTCCTCCTCCCTTTCCCCCTCCTTCTCCTTTTCCTCCTCCTCCTCCTGTTCTTTCTTCTTCTTCTTCTTCTTCTTCTTCTTCTTCTTCTTCTTCTTCTTCTTCTTCTTCTTCTTCTTCTTCTTCTTCTTCTGTTATTACTTTGTGATAGCTTGTATGTGATAAGAGTGCAGATCTTTATTTATGAACAAGATTTCTTTTTTTACTAATTGTACCAGTTTATATGCATAAATAGTTATGACTAAATGAATGCTTGGATGCTAATTTGCTGGATTCTTTATTCCTTAGATGGTACATGTATCAAACACTTGCTTTGGGAACAGAAAAGGTCTATTCAATTTTGTTACTCCACAATCCCCCCACACAATACCTCAATCCCATAACCCAAATGTAAGTAGATTATACTAAAATATAAACTTTTAAAAAGTCTGGTTCTAAGTATTAAGAAAAGTCTTAATTAAATATAAATTTTTGCTAATTTCATTACAAATTTCATGAATATTGTTTTCATAAGATAGATTATAATTCCAAGAGAATTGTGGTTAGTGACTTGCTCTATTTGCTTATTATTAACTTTTATATTTAGGAAATTGACTGCTGTTTTACCATTGTGATGAAATAGAATATATTTAGTTTTGTTGACATTTAGATTCAATTCATTTTTTTGAAGAAATGACAAGATTCGCTTTAATTGAGGAATACTCTTATGCACTTCTTTAAAAGTAAACTGTATTTTGTTATATAGTTACAGCAACAGCATACCATTTCTGGTAAAAAAACATAAAAACAAAACAAAACAAAAAAAACTACGAGTTCCAAAATGAGCCAATGAATCAAAACTCTTAAAAGTTCTTCAAAATCCCACAGAATTAACAGTATGGGAATATATATTCATAAACAGTAATGCATTCATGAAATCAGTTGCAAAGACTGCAATATGAAATATATAAGAAAAACAAACAGAAACACTACCCTATAGGTTAAGGAACACATGAGAAAAGTAAAATATAAATTTATGGGGAAATCAGCACAGCATACCATTTCTGCCCCACCCTTAAAAAAAAAAATTATCAGGATCATAGTACCATACTGGAAAGTTGACATTGGAACCATGCTGATGATGGAGGCAACAGTCTTTGAAACCTATCCAAGTGGAACAAAATTAATGAAATTTGAGTGATTACCTCATTTAAAATTACCTAAAGACTTTGTAATTCATTCATGGAGTTTTTGAAATAACAAATAAAGGGATGAATTGTGGCCTTCTGATTATTGTAGTGAAATCATTATGCTGCATCCTGTATAAAAATGATTAGTTTTCTGAAAAAACCTCCAAAAAAACAACTTTTTCTATTTTTGGAGAATGTGTTTTTTTTTTTTCCTTCCCTTTAAAAAAGAGATTTGCTGATGAGCTATGAAGTCATGCACTTTAAGTTGCTTGAAATTTGTCAGATATTTTTGTACAAATGATTCTGCTGATGATGTGAGGATATTGGGATTGCATCTGAAGTTAGCCACTATTTATATTTAACAAAATCAATCATGTTAAATTCCAATATCTGAAGAAAAAGTTCTTAAAGTACATCCTGCTCAGAACACTGTGTACAGTTGATCATAGACATGCTTTAGCTTGTGAGTTGCAACTCATTGGTGCCAGCAGATGTTGTTGACATATCTTTTTCAAGACCTATGTTCCTTGTGATTTCATTTTTCTTAGAGGCATCTACCATTCATTTAATTTTTTAATGCTGCGCACAAACACATACAGAAAGAGTCCTGGCAGCTCCTTCAAGTATCACATGCTTAGATCGAAGACCACCAAATTTTGTGTAGCCAATTTATCATCTGGAAGTCAGTTTTGAATTGTTGATATGCTTCATTTAAGTTACCAAGAATCAGGTTCTTCTGAATCTTCATAATAGATTTGAAATTTTTTTCCCAAGCATTATTCAGTTGAATTCTATTTATAAAACTGATGCACTATATCTTCAAAAGACTCACTGAGTCTTGCTTTACTTGGTTTATAATTTGATGATGGAAGTATTTCTTTACACCTAGCCAGTTCTTTGGCTTTCCCGATTAACCACTGCAATGTTTGAATTTTTTTTTTTTTTTCATTTTCACATACAGTCGAGCTTTTAGGCACAGCAATAAAATTTTTAGTTTTCCCTTCATTTATTTATGTAGTTTTGAACTTCTCTTTTAGCTGCAAATCATTTCATCAAAGATGGCACATCAAGATATAATTTTTGCTCTCTGTTTATCAGGGTTTAAGTGATTGCATTCCAAACTCTTTGATTTTCATATGTTCTGATGGAGAAGAGGACTCTGAATCTGAGTACTGGTGGTATAGAGTTTTTCAATATTTTTCTGTATATAGTTATAATCTCCCTTAGTTTACTTTTAGCATAACATTTCTTTTTGAGTAATGATGATTCAGTGAGCAACTGAATATGGGAGAGATTCTCCCGAAACTCCATTTATGTAAATAAATGAAGTTTAGAGTAAAAAATGAATACTAAGTTTAGGATATATTACCACTCCATTGTCAACAGCTTTGTAAGTACAATATTTATATACAAGACAAACAAGTCTAGAAGCAAAATGGAACACACATTAGTTAGAAAACATGGCAGATACAGACACTGATAATTTCACAGCTTATAATGTAAACCTTAGTAATGCAAAACAAGAGATTAAAATATATTTAAAATTAAGAAGACATAATGCAGCCAACATTAACTTTCTAAAATCATGTCATAAAAGAAGTCACACAGTTTTTCATGAGAAAAACTGTTAAAATAAACAATAGCATACACCAGAAGGCAGCAGAAACAAGGATAATGGAAATTGAAAAGATCTTACAGTATAAAACACTACATGAAATAGACCTAGATATTTATGATCTGTATCTAAAACTGACAAAAAAACTAGGATTTCACTTATGGAAAAATTTACAACACCTACATCAAAATTTAAGTGCACAAATGAAAAACAAAAATCATAAATTAAAAAAGAAACTCCGGAACTTACAAAAGCACCAAATAAAAATGGTTCCACCCTCACGCGCACACAGAACAGATAAAGTAGTTAATCTTTTGGGTGCCACATTTTCCAAAAATGAAATCAATCTCCTAAATAAAGGCCTCATAGCCGACATAAACATAGCCACCCAACAACTAAACGAAAGAGAAAAATTGTTGGTCAAAAGTAAATGCAAAATAGTTTTAAAGAACATAAAAAACCGGAAGAAATCAATAAACTGCAGAACGACATAAAAGAATACATAAATAGAGTTGAAACTATGTTAAAAGGACAAGACTATAAACCAATTGATAAGAGTCTACTCAATAAATGCAATAAAATGTTAATCAAAACATTTAATGAAATCAAAACACTATCCACTACTGAAAAACAGAATATCACACAGAGTAATCCAGTACTACCCACGCTTTATGCACTACCTAAAATACATAAAAATGATAACAGCATGAGACCAACAATAAACAATATCAATTCACCCACATACCAGGTAGCAAAAAAATTGGTCAAAGTCTTCAATTCTTTTAAGAGATTCCAAAGTTTGAGCATTAAAAATTCAGTTGATCTAGTCAAAAAACTTAAAAGTAGTAGAATTACGGCTAGAGTTATAATGGTTTCATTTGATGTATCAGCCTTATTCCCGAACGTACCTAACAGAGAAACTTATGCTTTGCTAAAAATGGTTAACATCAATAAATTTAAAAACAGAAGAAATAGAAGATTTATTAAAACTTATTAATATTTGCATTTCAGCTTCAACAAAAAATATAACCAACAAGTTTCATGCCTAACCATGGGAAACCCTTTGTTACCTTTTAGCAGAGTTATTCATGAGTTCAAGAAAGCCTTCCCTTTAATTTTCAAGTCATGGTATAGTAGTATGTGGATGATATTTTTGTAATAATACCGAAGAAACAGTCAATAGATACCCTGAAACTTCTTAATTTGCAACATAAATGTATACAACTTACCATAGAAGAAGAAAGAAATGGGTTGCTACCATTTCTAGATTTAAAAATTTTAAGCAATGGATATTGTTTGAATTTTGGAATTTACAGAAAAGAAACACACACAGAAAACTACATAAAAATGAGTGTTATAACCCCATTCCACATAAATATGCAGTGTTTCATAATTTGGCTCAAAGATTGATGAATATTCCACTCACAGAAGCAGAGTACAAAATAGAATACAAAAAAATAATAAAGACAGCTATAACCAATGATTTCAACAAAGAAACAGTGACAAAAATTATCAATAAATCTAAAAGACATAAAGGGATAAGGGAAGTTTCCACACTGAAAAATACAAAAGAAGGATACAAATTCAAAAGTTTCACCTACCATCCAATTTACCACAAGTTCAAGAAAATTTTCAAAGAACATGAGATAATGTTAGCCCCAAAGAGCAGATATAAAATCAAGAATTTATTAGGTTGCACAGTAAAAGATTCCATACCAACAGAACAGAAATCAGGAATTTATGTAATAAAATGCACAGATTGTGAGCAGAGCTACATAGGCAAAACAAAGAGAAATTTAGAAATTGGGAAGAAAGAACACTTTAGTTATATTGAGCAGAAGCATGTGGATAAATCAGCAGTAGCAGCTCACTTTTGGGCCAAAAACCATGAAATAAAACTGGAATTAATCTGCTGAAACATCTTCACAACCCAATGGTGTTGGAAAATTTTTTCATGTTAAAAATAAAGGAAACCTAATGAACTTCAAGTTTCCTCCTATGGGTGAACTCAACCATTTCAGCCAACAGTTGCCAACACAGAAACATCCCAGGTCTAGCCATCGTTTCGAGTAATGGCAGTTCAGTGAGCAACTGAAGATAGGGGAAGTTCTTCCAAAACGCATCTTATTTTATGTAAATAATGGAGTTTAGTATAAAACATGAATACCTAAGTTTAGGATATATTTGTTTTTCAATTTTGCTTTCTTCTTGGTGATTCTTCAATGAATTGTAAGGATGTATTTAGTTCCTGAATGTACACATAATCAGTAATATCTGCTGAAATATCAGTCACACACTTTGCTTACTGTCTTCTCACTTAGGAACAATGACAGACTCTTTCTATAAGGAACACAAAACTTTTGTTCTGGTATAAAGTGTAAGAATTGACTGCCTATATTATGCATATTTAAGCAGATTTTTCTAAGTGCATGATTAATGTATAGTTTCCTTAGAGGATCACAATTTTTTCTTTGATTGAGTTCATAAAGCTTCGTGTAAAGATCTTCATGATATGAACATATAAATTTTAAATCACTATTAGATAAACCTGATCTTAAACATATAATATTGCACCATATGAATTCAGGTTCTTGCCAAAAATTATATTAATCTTATTTCTCCACTTACCAACATTTATTGACAGAACAACGTTTCAAGAACCCTTGTCTACATCTTGAGCTGCTAGTCAACTTCCTGAAAACAATACAGTTAAATTATAGTGCCAAAAGAAAGTTTAATACCTTGTTCTTGCATAGTCCAATGGATAGACAAACACCAAAGAAGTGGCTCCTGCAGCACCTCCAGAAGCCAGATTACCCAAGAAATAGTACCAGAACTGAGTTTTTTTATCTATATCTCCAATAAATAATTCCTTGTATTTATCTTTGAAGGCAAAATTAAGTGCTTGAGTGGGGAAATATCTAATAACATTTGCCAAATTTCCTCGCCAAAAACTTAGAATGCCTTGCTCCTTTGGAATGCGGACAAAGGCATCCATAATACCTGTAAAAGATGTCACAGTATATAAATATTTTCTTGAACTGGTTAGCAAGAGTACATATAAAATACTTAATGAAAAGGCAGTCATTTTTAAAGTAGCTTTTCACATTTTTGAGTAAATGATAGTACAAGGCTTGGGGAGTCATTTGATTCCATAGCAAATTATGTATTTACTTGCACAACTATTAAGTAAATACTGACATTGCCAACCTTCCTTTTCCAAAATTTTTTCTATCTGCACTACTGCAGTTTTCTTAAGGAATGGTTGCAAACTGCCCTTACTCTTCCTGTTTACTTCTATTTATCATGGAAGAAGATGGAATTCTAACTTCAGAAAATTTTAAAATTTCTCTAACCATATATTCCAATTCTGTTAAGATATACCTATCTAATATAAAAAGTATTTTAACTAAGCAGATTTAAAATTTTTTTAACTAAACATTAGTGCATCAAGAAAACATTAAGCATCCATATGTTATGTGCACAAGGCATGGCTCTGTATCCCGCAACTGCCAACAGTTATGCCTATATGTAAAACCACAACATGATGACTGATATAGATACTTTACTACTACTAGACATTTGCCATTTGATATGCAGTGGTTTTGGAATAATCTGTTTCAAAATATGCTGTTTTGAATATTTATCAGGTCAGTTGTTTATCACTTGAGCAGATGAGAAAAATTTATAAAACCAACTGTTGTGGAAGAAATACTGTTAACAACTGTGAGCATTAATCTTGTGCTTCCCCTCACTTTTGGTGTGCTATTAAATGCCAACCTATTCATGCAAACCATGAGGTAAAGTTTATTAAAAGTGCAATCAACTTGACCAGTGTTTATAGATTTATGGTGGTAATGCTACTAATTTAAAGAAAATTGGGCAGTATCCGAAAAATCATTAGAGAAATAAAAGCTGTTGACTGTGACCATTCAACTTCATTGGTAATTTCCAGTATACAAAGACAAAAATCTCCAAATTCACAACTGGATGATTCAAGAGAAACTAGTTCTATGCTGTAAATGAAATGTGTATAACTGAGAACAGAGGCTAACCCTAGAAAAAAGTCCATTTCAAGGTAAAAGACCGCCACAGGTGACCGAGAGTGTTAAAGTGTGGATCGTGAGCGGGAGTTATAGGGTTCAAATCCTGCCAGGACTGTCATCTCTGACTGGGGGGTTTTTCCAAGTTTTTCTCAGTCCTCATAAAGGGCAAATGCTGGGGAGGTACCCTAAATTTAGGCCTGGAACGATTCCTTCCTTAAAAATAAATCCTTTCCCAATATATCATTTATCTCATGTATCATCCGTACCCATCACCTGTGGTGCCTCTGTAGCAAAAATGGGCGTTAAACACTATTAATTAATTAATTCAATCATTCATTCATTCAAAAGCCTGTATAGGTTTTCAATTTAGTATGTATACAGTGAGGAAAATTAATAACAGAAAAGATTTTAGGAAGAGGCACCTCATTTGGGCCAAGAAAATGTAAATTTTAGGACAAATTCAGACACATTGATTTTGTTAAATTGTTTAGGTTCATAGATAAAGGATATACCATTCATTGCCCATATCGTCACTTGGCTAGAATGATGATTCTCTGCAGAGTCCACGCTGATGACCTGAGATGTTAAAGAGTGTCCATAAATAAAATAAATCTGCACAATCAACTATCAACTGCATCCAAAGGCTAATTATTATTTTCTCTCTGGGAGAAAACTAAACTTTTTGCTCAATGCATTTAATTTACTTAAAGTTGTAAAAAAATAAATGGCATTTATCATTTTGAGATTAATTGATCTTGATGCACAAGCCACAAGAAATTGTAAGATTGAAGCAGATTGTACTTATGAAGCTGTTAACAATGGAGTGGTAATATATCCTAAACTTAGGTATTCATTTTTTTACACTAAACTCCATTTACTTACATAAAAGTAAGACGCGTTTTGGGAGAATCTCTCCCATCTTCAGTTGCTCACCAAACTGCCGTTACTTGAAATAATGGCTGGACACCCAGATGTTTCTGTGGTGGCCTCTGTTGAAGTGGGAAATTGCTGAGTTCATCCGTAGGAGGAAACTCGATATTCATTAGGTTTTTTCTATTTTTTAATATGAAAAATTTTTCCGAAGTGGATACACTCATTGTGGTAAATTGGATAATAGGTGAAACTTTTGAATTTGTATTCTTCTTTTGTGTTTTTCAGTGTGGAAACTTCCCTTATCCCTTTTTGTCTTTTAGATTTATTGATAATTTTTATCACTGTGTCTTTGTTGAAACCATTGATTATAGCTGTCTTTATTATTTGTTTGTATTCTATTTTGTACTCTGCTTCTCTGAGTGGAATATTCATCAATCTGTGTGCCAAACTGTGAAATACTGCATACTTATGTGGAATGAGGTTATAACTCTCATTTTTATGTAGTTTTCCGTATGTGTTTCTTTTCTGTAAACTCCAAATTCAAACAATCTCCATTTCTTATAATTTTTAAATCAAGAAATGGTAGCCAACCATTTTGTCTGCTTTTGTGTATTTCAATGGTTTTTCTTTTAGTTTTTTTTAATGTCATTCTGCAGTTTATTGATTTCTTCCAGTTTTTATGTTCTTTAAAATTTTTTTGCATTTACTTTTGATGAACGATTTTTCTCTTTTGTTTAGTTGTTGGGTGGCTATGTCTATGTCGGCTATGTAATTTTCTATATTATCTGAGAAATCTAATCAAGTTTTTAGGGCTTTATTTAGGAGATTGATTTCATTTTTGGAAAATGTGGCAGCCGAAAGATTAACTACTTTATCTGTTGTGTGTACGCGTGAGGGTGGAACCATTTTTATTTGCTGCTTTTGTAAGTTCCAGAGTTTCTTTTTTAATTTATGGTTTTTGTTTTTCATTTGTGCACTTAAATTTTTATGTAGGTGTTGTAAATTTTTCCATGAGTGAAATCCTAGTTTTTTTGTCAGTTTTAGATACAGATCGTAAATATCTAGGTCTCTTTCATGTAGTGTTTTATACTGTAAGCTCTTTTCAATTTCAATTACCTTTGTTTCTGCTGCCTTCTGGTGTATGCTATTGTTCATTTTAACGATTTTCCTCACGAATACTGGTGTGACTTTTCTTATAAGACATGATTTTAGGAAATTAATGTTGGCCGCAATGTGTCTTTTTCTGATTTGTAATTTTATGTATGTTTTAATCTCCCATTTTGTATTGTTAAGGTTTACGTTATAAGTTGTGAAATTGTCCGTGTCGTATTTGCCATTTTTTCTAACCAATGGGTGTTCAATTATTGCTTCTAGACTTGTTTGTCTTGTATATAAATATTGTACTTATTGTACAATTTACTTCAGTTGATCTAGTCAAAAAACTTAAAAATAGCAGAATTACGGCTAGAGATATAATGGTTTCATTTGATGTATCAGCCTTATTCCCGAACGTACCTAACAGAGAAACTTATGCTTTGCTAAAAATGGTTAACATCAATAAATTTAAAAACAGAAGAAATAGAAGATTTATTAAAACTTACTAATATTTGCATTTCAGCTTCAACAAAAAATATTACCAACAAGTTTCATGCCTAACCATGGGAAACCCTTTGTTACCTTTTAGCAGAGTTATTCATGAGTTCAAGAAAGCCTTCCCTTTAATTTTCAAGTCATGGTATAGTATGTGGATGATATTTTTGTAATAATACCGAAGAAACAGTCAATAGATACCCTGAAACTTTGCAACTTGAATCTATACAATTTATAATAGAAGAAGAAAGAAATGGTTGGCTACCATTTCTTGATTTAAAAATTATAAGAAATGGAGATTGTTTGAATTTTGGAGTTTACAGAAAAGAAACACATACGGAAAACTATATAAAAATGAGAGTTATAACCCCATTCCACATAAGTATGCAGTATTTCACAGTTTGGCATACAAATTGATGAATATTCCACTCACAGAAGCAGAGATACAAACAGCTATAATCAATGGTTTCAACAAAGACACAGTGATAAAAATGATCAATAAATCTAAACACAAAAAGGGATAAGGGAAGTATCCACATTGAAAAATTCAAAAGAAGAATACAAATTCAAAAGTTTCACCTACCATCCAATTTACCACAACAAGTTCAAGAATATTTTCAAAGAACATGGGATAATGTTAGCCTCAAAGAACAGATACAACATCATGAATTTATTTGATTGCACAGTAAAAGACTCCATATCAACAGAACAGAAATCAAGAATTTACGAAATAAAATGTGCAGATTGTGAGCAGAGCTACATAGGCAAAATACAGAGAATTTTGGAAATTTGGAGGAAAGAACATTTTAGGAATATTCAGTTTAAGCAGGTGGATAAATCAGCAGTTGCAGCTCACTTTTGGACCAAAAACCATGAAATAAAACCAGAAATTAAACTGCTGAAACATTTTCACAACCCAGTGAATAACCCAGTTATTCACTTGGGAAAAAAATTTGTATATTTAAAAAAATAGAAATATCCTAATGAATTTCGAGTTTCCTCCTATGGATGAACTCAGCAATTTCCCACTTCAACCAACAGAGGCCATCACAGAAACATCCGGGTGTCCAGCCATCATTTTGAGTAACGGCGGTTTGGTGAGCAACTGAAGATGGGAGAGATCTCCCGAAATGCATCTTACATAAGGTAAATGGAGTTTGGTGTATACCTAAGTTTAGGTTGTATCAGATTGTCTTATTATCCCTTGCACTAAAACTTATGGAGGCTTAATCTGTAACATCCTTCAAAAACTTCAAAATGAAGAATGACTGTACAATTTAGCTTTCCTTACATGCATGACTGGACACTTGGTCAATCTCAATTTAAGGCTTGAAGGGAAAAAATATGAGCAACAAGAAGTCTTTTGGATGAAAGCTGTTCATTTTTTAAGATCTGAAGTAATCAGATTTAAAATTCTTCAATCATGTAGTGAAATAAATTTGTGCCAGATTCACACAATAATTAATGCAACATATTACCCAGCTTGGGAAAGAATTTGAAAACAACAAAAGAATACTTTTATAAGTGTGTTTGTGAAACTTAAAGAGAGTTTTAATGTGACGACATGATTTTTAGTGTTTTACTTTAAATCAAAATAAGATTGAAAACAATTCTTTGGCTTTGGCAATTTTAAGATCATATTCCAGCTTTTTGTCACCCTATAACAGCTATAATTGAATTAAAAATCCTAAATTTCATATTTAATTTCATTTATTGCATTCATCTGATCATACAGATGATATGGAACATGTGTAAATTACAACTAGTGTTACCCTGTAATACAGGGAAATTAACAATCCATATAATAGCAATAACAATAATATTAATAACAATAGCAACAACAACAACAACAATAATAATAATAATAATAATAATAATAATAATAATAATACAAAACCTGAACTTTTTATAATTTACAAATTTTAATAATACACAAAGTTTTTCTACTCAACCTATGGGATCACTGATAGTAATATGATTGATTTAAGATTAATAGTAACAGCATGTGGTATGCACTATATTTAAAGTACCGTATAATACAGTGTTGTCAATGACACATTCTTGATGAACACCATTTCGTTATTACTTCATTGCCTTAATTCATACTAAACCTCATTTAAAAGGTGTCCTTGAAGAGAAAGTGTGGGGTTCATAACATTCTCCTGCCCTTCTCCAGACTCTCTCCCTCTCATATGGTGTCCTCAAATAGAACTTGCATTCATCCTTGAAGAGCAGCGTGGTCCATTGCTCCATAGTCCAATTTGATTTAATGCGAGCAAACTGTATCCAAGAGATATGGTGTTCCCTGGTCAGCAGTGTTCCTTTTGCTGGTTTTCTGGACAGTAATTTCACTTCATACATGTTCTTTCTAACTGTCCTTTCACCGATGTTAACAAGCTGTACTTGTTGCAATATTCCTGGTCTCCGTAGAGTTGCATGCAAAGAACTTGCAGTAAAAGAAAGTGATCGTTCGATCTGAGGTACTCCTCCTTCGGCTAGAATCAGACCTCCTGGTGTAGATATCATTCTCTCTGAACCTCTGGGCAGTTCTGTGTGCATTGGAATAAGAAGCCCAATAACATCAGTTAGTAATGTAGACTTCGTCCATCCTCCATTAATACCTTGCTGCATCTTCAGCTCTAGTATTTCAAAATGTTAAAACTGACTTATGGATTTTTCTGAAACTTTTACATTGCATGTTAATTAATACATACACTAATTTAATTCAAATTTGATAAATACTTTGCGAGCGATAAATTATTTCATAAAGCTTATTATGTAAATATGTCGCATAATCAAAATGTTCCATGTGGTTCATGAATTGAGAAAATTAGTTGGTATTTTTACAATTGGAGCTTTGAACCACTTAGCAAAATTGCATAGAAAGATATTTAAATAAACTTAATGAGTGATAAATCATCATCATCATCATCATCATCATCAAGTAGTTTATCTTATAGAATATTACAATGGATACTTCTGCACATTCTGGGAAATTTTAATTGAATTTCAACAAAAACTGTTATAAGTGGGACATCTTCAATGTGCGAAAATGAAGTTTTCAGAATAACATTATTTTATATATATATATATATATATATATATATATATATATATATATAAAGTGTCCTGGAAAACAGTGTGATTTAAAAGGACACTCAGAGGTTTTTTAAATGACTGTAGAGCCCGAAGGGAAGGATTGTCAAGGCAATATGCCACTAACGCCATTGATAACAAATGATTCACTTCCTTTCCCTCTTATAGAAGACTCCTTTGACCAGAATATTAAGATAATTGTCTTCTACTTTAATTAATGTCATAATTCTATTTCCTTATTTCCACATATCTGCTCCTACTTAAGACACAAGTGTTCTAAGCAGATGATAACTTAAAAGACCTCTGTATCAACTCTACAAAAATCGCCACGGGTGGCCGAAGTCGTTAAGACGCGGACTCGTGAACGGAAGATCTGGGGTTCGATTCCCACCAGGACTGTCCTTCCTGCCTCCCTCCCCCAGGTTTTCCTCAGTCCTCATAAATGGCAAATGCCGGGGAGGTACCCTAAACTTAGGCCTGGAACGCTTCCATCCCTACAAAAATATCCTTTCCTAATTTATCATTTCATCTCATGAAGTGTCCACCGCCAGTGGTGCCCCAGTATTTTTTTTTTTTTTTTTTTTTTTATGGTTTACTTATGGACGCTCTTTAACATCTCAGGTCATTAGCGTCCCATTCAAATCAGGGCGTGAAACGGCCGACAAATTTTGCTCAGAGAGAGATCTGTTCTTTCAGACTTGAGGTTCTTTTACGCTCGAAAAAAATCCATCGATTCTGGCCGGATATGAACCCGTGATCTTGGGTTTAGATGGCAAGTATGGTTAGCACTACACCACCAGGACGACCCCTAGTAGTTAAAACGGGCGTTAAATACACACTTTATTATAAATTAACAGTAATAATAAATGTAGATAAGGATAAAACACTTAGATAAAGTCACACTTGAAAATGCTATATTTCGAACTACTGGAGTTCTTCAATGGCAAGAAGATATAAACCTACAAAGAAAGGAAATAATGGAAAGACTTGGCATGTAAATTTGTTTTCTTATAAGAATAATCGGATCATTCTTAAGCAACTAAGATCCGATTATAACTAATTTACGACCGTGTGGTATTAAGTACCAGATGCTCTTATTTATACACTGATGACCTGAGCTGTTAAAGAGCGTCCATAAATAAAATAAGCTCTTATTTATGACTTGTCTGTATCGACCCCTCTAAGGCCAGACTATATAAGCTTCCAGATTTACTATCTGGGTTCTTTGTGTAGCGACAGGCTATCACATGTATCTCTTGACCCTGAGCATTCCCCATTCATTTTCTTATCCTAACTCCTCTCTTGGGGACTTTAAAAATTCTTAAAGTATATCTCAATTGCCTCTCAAATTATTCTGTAATCATCATTCTACACTTCCGTAAATAAGTCTCTTTATTTGAAAGAACTCGACGTTGTATTTTAATACTTAAATGACCAAACTATCCTCGGCTTCGTCCTTAAGCACAGCTGGGCCTTTGCCGGCTCAAATCTCTACAAGTATTGGGACACGACAGGGAGACATACAAATGTTGATTCTCCGTGGATGTCCAAAGATTCCATTTATACGGGGAAACATCGGATTATTTTGACGATTATGGCCAAAAAACTCACTCTCATTGTCCCTTAAGCCTGATTGCTAGGCAAGCCTGATTTAAGTTATCACTAGACATCGGATTTTAGGGTAAATGCGTATTTTGTTTCTTTAGGAAAAAGGAAAATAATATTATTTATATTCTATGAAAATTGAAAGCTATATGTCAGTGCCCTTAAATGATTGAAATGATTGTTAGAGCCTAATTTGTTAATATTTTATTTAAAATGTTAAATCAACATAAAGTTCCATTATTTCCATTTATTCACTTACTCATATATGTATGCAATATTAAAGTCAGATATTTGGATTATCACTACCAGGAAATGCAACAATGAGTGGAATGTTATATTATTGTCAAATAAAATTTCAACAACAATGCTGAATAGCTGTTAGTTTAAGTCGTTCATATTTTAACACGGGACATTTTAATATTTTTTTCAATGAAAAAAGGGTAAAAGAGGATGCTAAACATTGTATTGTCATAAATACTTAGGTTTGGAAACTAATAATAAATAATTATTGTGTAATGAACATGATTTAGTAGTACCGAATTCACTCCAGCCAAACAGTCCTTTAGGTTATTAGTGTATCATTCATTGATATATGGCTGATGAATGGATCTTCAGTAGTAAGTCCTTTTTGTCATACAGTATTTTTTAAAAGTTACACAAATGTGATTAAAGTTCACTTTATTAATCATCGTGGCTTTCAAAGTTTGTACTGAAAGTGTTCTTGTTACTTGTCTACAGACCATTCATGTAAAAAAACACTCATTCAGTGGGGGCATTAGTTCCAGGTAAACAAAAAGAAATTTCAAAATTTTAAGAAAATCGGAATAAGGCATATTGTTCATATTAAAAAGTGAAATAATTTCTACCCAACAGTCCCTGGGTGATGTTCTTTCCAGCTTTCTCAATATTTTTGTGTTATGTATTGTTTAATATTCAAGGGGATTCAAAAGTTTTTTTGCAACCTGCATATCCATTGTGACAATACTTAAAAAATAAAATATATATATATATATATATATATATATATAAAGGCAACTAATGCAATAATAGGACCATTCCTTGGTCTAGTGGTTAGCGTGGCTGACTACGGGCTGGGAGGCCCGGGCTCGATTCCTGGTACCTACTTAGGATTTTTTCTAAGTTAGGGAGGAATGTAACCTAGCTGGTGCCCAGGTTCGTGAGGACAATTAGGAAGCTGCCTGATGGAGAAATGGTGTTCTTTGATCACAAAAGCCGCATGATAGGCGACTGTGGGGTGCCGGCATGCTGCAATACTGTCCTCTATCAGTGAAGTCATAAGACGGATATAAAGGTCACCGCGGCAGGTCAAGGCTCACCCCAGGCTGTAGTGCCAAATAAAAAGAATGCAACAATAGACCTTAAGCTATTTTTTCATTACAAAAGTAATAATAGACCTTTGCTATCAAAATATGCATAAGTGCAAGTTTAAACCTGCATTATCACTGTTGTACAGTCTGTTGAGTTCAGTCCTGTGTCTATAGCTGGTGAAAATTTTAGATTGTACATTTTCACATGCTATCAGCTATGTGAAAGAGCAAAAGGAAAAAATCCACAAGAACATGGTGGCTGTCCATAGTGATCAACTATGTTCATTTGATAACATTAAAAGATGAATTCGATCATTTGAAGAAGGGGGAGAAACTTTGAAAGACAACCCTCACTCTTGGCAGCCTTGGGAAGCTGTGAAAGAGAGAACAGTTCAAAGAGTCAGGAGCTTGATGGAGGAAAATTGACATATGACTGATGAAATTCTAAGTATGGAAGTGGTATCAGAGTTGGCAGCATTGACAAAATACTCCATGAATATTTAAAGCTGCAAAAAATCTGTGCAAAATGGATCCCACATTCCCTAACCAATGAAGAGAGGAGGAGAAAGGAATGTGTAAGGAAACAGTTGAGTATGTTTCCACCAAATGGTCCTAAACATTTGACAGATACATGCACTAGTGATGAAAGTTAGGTTTATTACTATACCACCTGAAATAAAGCTCAGAATTGCATGTGGGTATATGAGAATGACTCAAGCCCAACTGTTCTTCCACAAAATTTTTATTCTTGGAAGTGAATATTCACCATTTTCTTCAACTTTGAAGGACCATTGAATGTATGTCAGAAGGAATGACAATGAATGTAGAATACTATGTTATATTTTAGATCCTTTAATTGAAGAGTTGAGGTGGTGGCATCCAAAGACAGGAACTTCAAGGTTGTTGCTTTTGCACTACAATGCGTCTCCTCACAGAACAACTGCAAATTTGATGAAACTGGAAGTCGTCAAAATGCAATTGTTTGACCAACCACCCTACTACAACCTGACCATGCACCATGAGACCTTTGGTTACTTTCTCAAGTTTAATCTTTCATTGATGTAAAAACTTTTAAACGAGTGAAGGACCTTGCTCAAGCTATAAATTCTGCTCTGTTGACAATATCTCAGTGCAAGTACTGTTGTGTTTTTGACAAGATGTTGCAACGTCTGCAACTGTGTGTGTGTGTGTGTGTGTGCAGATAAATGGAGAATACTTTGAAGGGTTGTGAAGATAAGTTTTAAAATTCAGTCAAAGTGATACTTACAAAACTGTTTGAATGGCCCCCATATAGATAAAGGAGCCACTTAGCAAATGAAATCTTCAGTCTTTAGTATATCCTTCCACTGGGGTTATTCCTGCCATAAGTATTACTAACAGTATACCCGCAAACTTTCACTGGATGCAGTACATTTGTTTAAATCTATAGCTGCAGTTTGATAAAATGTAAGGACATACTGTTTAAATTTTGCACTCTCTGATGTTAAACCTTCCTTTTTCAATTTACCAACAATTAATCTGAAAGCTGATGCTATGTGGCAATCTTCACTTTTGGAAACTACATTGGTTTTTAAACCATTTAACTCAAAAATTCCCCCAAAAACTGTTTGACCCTCTATTCTTTGAACTGCAAAGTGGCAGGTTGATGCTTGGTTGTGAAGAAAGTACATCATGCTTCTGATAAAGGATTTTCAAAGAATAATTTGATAAGAAATAGACATTTACTTTCAGATTGAAAATATGATTTCAGAGAAACAAACAAAGATGAAGTTCAACAGTAGGGAGTAAAGCAAGTCACCTTGTTTTGCTATACCCTAAAACGTGCTTTACTTCTGGTCTACAAATTCACAAAATTCTTTAAGACTTTCAACCCTTAGAGAATGCACATAGATATAAGAATATATTTTAGAAACAATGCCTTTAGTACCAACAGAAAGGACCTCAGCAGCCATCTGAATAGTATTGTGAATTATATGAACAGAACACCTAACCCCAAATAAGTTATGCCCTAAATTTTCTTTCAGTTTAGTGAAGGCATTGTTGACGTCCTCCAAAATTGCAATTCATATTATTTGCCCAAAGAGAAATTGTTTTTATTTTAAGTTAGTATTTTCCTACTACCCACTCAACAACATATCAATTGGTTTCTGAAGTTTCTGCAGACAAAAATTTAAGATCCAACATTTTAACCTAAATCCCCTCATTAGGATTAAAGTACATAACAAGCAATGAAAACAGTTTTACATTCTTATGGTTCGATGCATCTGTCATGATTGAAATAAAATTACCTTTTGTAAACCAGGTTCTAGATCAGAAAGGTCAAATGAGGTTAAAACATTTAGTACAATGCCTTGGCTTTAATACAGCCTAACATAAATTTGGTTCAAAAGTATATAGGATAAGTTTAGAAGTACAGTCCATAGCTCTGAAAAATTGGTTGTGCTGTCCTTCAACATCTGTTAATTTCAATATGTTTCACCAAAACTTTCACTTTTAAAAAAATTAGTCAATACAATGTTGGAAGATGCACTTGCACTCACCATTCTTTTATGTTTTTCACTTTATATGTTGTGATAATTCTGATCTCCCCCATGGCTTATACTGAAAGTAGATGCATACTCATTGGGTCGAACATTTGAGTCAGAAAGTGTTTTTTAATGTTTGGATGTTCCTTCTGCAGGTTCACCATTAAAAACACCTTTCCTTTTTGGGGGTGACATTATTTTCAACTGTTTTAGCACTCACAGTTTACAAAAGTAGACTTTATTTTAGTATTTCACAAATTCAGAACACAATACTATCTCTTACCAGAGTCATAATGAATTTCTTTCAATTGAAGCATAAGCATTTGCAATTTTCAGTATTGTTGGCGGCATTCATATAAATCAGAGTGATTATGGTTAGTTGCCATTATCTTACTATAGAGAGCGCAGAGCAGCTCAGTTCTATTTCCATCACTCTTTTATTGTGCTTCTCCAAGCGAAGCTCCCACATTGTTGCAGATGTATACCAATAATATAAACAGTGCTTTGTATTGTCAGTTTCAGAAATTTTTAATATTTTTCAGGAAACTGATACTAAGCAGTGCATTATGAGAACTATTGTTAATGGCATTTTACGCCCGTTTAGTCATTGACACAATAAGAGACATTTTGATGTTCCATTTTACCTTAAAAATAAAGATGGGACAGAGACTCAAAAAAGGGAGGGACATTTGGTTAATACATGACGTCTCGTCACCTTAGGTTAGTTAGAATATCTATTTGCTTTCTTTCCCTCTCCTTATTTGTGTTTAGAAGTTTAAAGTATAGGAAGTTATCCTGTGCAGTTTAAAATGTCAAAAAATAAAAGTACATAATCTGGCAATGGCTAACAGAATTTCCACACTTCACTTGAAATGAAATGAAAGAGCCCATTATGTCCCATAAAGGACTACGGTCTCCTGCTAGAGGGAAAAGCTCATTTACACTTCACTTATGATGGAAAAACAATTCTGCTAGATTTGTAGCAAACAGGTATGTAACAATAGTTGACATATATTTAAAGAGTAGGCCTATATAATATTATACATTTGACAGCTGATTTTTTTTTAAATGCTACTACACTTTAAGCTTTAAATTTCGATAGTTAAAGTATTTACGAGTCATTGAGGTATTAGTTGTTCAGACCAAGTAATCACACTTTGTGATAGAAATACTATGATATAACACTTAGGATTTTAATTCACTTAACTTCTACACTTTTTAGATTTCACAAGAAAAGAACTGCCACTTGAGGCAGCAGTACAAGGGATGGAACATAGGGTAAAAGCTCAGCAGGAAAATCAAAGTCAGATACTATACGGATTCAGCCTACTTCATCCAACCTCAGCAGCAATTTCTATGCAGACTTAACCAGGCCATTTGTTGCTGCCAATTCACTTGAATCCAGTTAAAAATCCATTTTAAAGAGAGTTTTTACAAAAATACTGCAAACAAAATATTCCCTCTGGATCTATCCTACGAAAAGATTATTTAGAGAGAACCTACAATGAAACTTTAGCATTCTGAAGGATATAGAAATCCTTATATATGAGTTTCTTTAAATGAAACCTCATATTCTATGAATGGATATATAACAAATATGACAGTAAGGAAACTTGACTCTGATAAACCTTCAATTCAGCACTTGAATGTGTTAAGGAACTTCAGAAAGTGAATAGCAAAACCTTTGCTTATTTTGTAAACAAAGGCCTACAAACTCTGGCAATATATATTATTCTAAAGTTATAATCTTTGGTGTTGCTGAGGCCTCTTATGTATAAAAAGCAATACTTTTTCAACTTTTTATCCTAACACCATAATCTGTTTAGGACATGCCCTTCACGGATTTCTGAAACAATCAGGAACAAATTTCCTCTTGTAAATTTGTTCATTTCCAATATGAAGAAATATTTGCAAAGCCTCATCCAGGATTTCAATGTTCAGAGTAAGATGTCCATACATTTCACTCCCATCTCAGCCTGTTATAACATAATAGTGAACATGGATTCAGTCAGTGGTGTATTATTCTAAATATTTTTACAAGTGGTCACAATTATTGAAGAATTTCCTGCCAATAGTGCAACATATGTAAAAACAGTGAAAGAGTGTCTGAATGACCTGTCATTGAAAAAATATATTGCCTACATAACATTTCCAATCATACCTGCAACCAGTGAATACTTAGAAAATAAAAATCAATGTTTTTGTAGTCAAATAACAATAGTGATGGATGCACAGGAGAAAATACTCTTTGCTTTGAGTGAAACTGGGAAAAAAGTTAAAAGTGAGGCATGTTACTAAGTAAGAATGTAGGATTTTCATTGTAGGATAAAGTATCAAGAGTGATACTGAGGAAAAATGTAAATGTTCCAGTAGTAGTATTGATGTTTCTACTATAGCTAATCTAGAATTTGCTGCTCTGATATCTATTGTAGTAGAAATAAGTTGTTCTGTTTTCAAAATGATTCTTACTGACTTAAGTCAAAGATTAATTGTGGAGAATTTAGAAAAATTTATGGTTATGTATTGTGCAGATAATTATGAAAGAGCATGTATGGAACTGAATTTCAAAAACTTAAAACGTATATTTAATTTTTTTCAATATATTAAATTTGCATAGCTGTGTTTATATGATATATTTATCTGCCTCCATTTCTTAAATATAATTTTTGTGCCAATTCTTGGTGTATTTTAGAATATAATTTGTTAAATTCAGTGAAATAAATAGATTTGAAACCTTATTCATATGTGCCTAAAATGCCTAGTTTTAATAAAAGAGGGCCTAATTTACACCTAAAACTGCAATTTTTAGTGTGTATAAATCCAATATTTAGTTACCATGCAGCACAACAATGCACAGCAACAATTTTAAACATTAAAATGTCACTTTGTGGTGATTGTTTTAAACAGCCACTTTACATGCAAAATTAACAATATGTTAGAATCCAAAAAAAAGATTTCTAGAAATGAACTAAAGCTTTTTAAATCCATTGATTAAGCATTAGGCATGCTGTTGCATTTGTATAATGTCATAAAGTTGAAACCCAATAAATATTGGAGGGAAGGAGAAAAAAAAAAAACAGAATAGCTTACTGTTTTATAAAATGAAAATGCATCATAATGTTATGAGTATTTTGAAGACTTTCATAACTTTGTTATAATGATGATATTTCAGATAACAGTATCATCATCATCATCATCATCATCATCATCATCATTTAATGCTCTAAAATATAATGTAGACTCCCAATATCACATTTTTTCTTTCAGGGGTAACTAGGAGGATATTACCCCCCTCCAGACTAAGTTCAGATAATTACTAGCCACCTCTGTGGTCTAAGTCCTGATTTTGAATTCTGATCAGGTTTGTTTAGGTAAGCCGTTTTTCTTTTCCTACCTTACAAAGGTGAATGCCTCTGGCTTTCAGGTGCCAGGATACTGAGCTCATTTGTGCCATCATTAATTCATTTCATTTCATTCATTCCTATAGACTTACACCTATAGTATTCAGTCCATAAAATACAGACATTGCTAGAAGACCAATGTAGTCAGTGACAATACACTTTAAAAAATAAAAAAGAATTACTGATGACAATATAATAATGCATTAAGGAAAAAGGTTGGCTAAAAGCTCCTTTTTTACAGGTTTATGTGTTCTGTTATTGAATATAAAATTACTGAAATGTGGCAAAAATATATGCTGAACAACAATATGTAATGTAAACAGTTGATTCACATGTATTGATGGCTATCTTGTTTACTGGAAAATGCACACTTTTCTGTCATTGCAATTGTCATTTAACAATGTGTGCTTCATTACCTTTGACATGATAGTCAATCAACAGTAGTCTGCCTTCTGCATGTGTCCTAAATGTTTGTTTGATAAACACATTAATCAATTTAGTGTGTCCATGTGCAAGTGCATTATGGCCTGAATTGTAACATATGAATGGTAAATATAAGGGTAAAAGAGAAAATGTGCTTTTTTTGTTTTACTAAATAGTAAATCCTAATTAATCTAATAGTGGTAACTCTGGTATGAATATAAAGCACAAACATGAAGATAACAGTAACTCTTCACAAGACCAACATCCAAGCAAATCTCATAATCTATAACCAGTAACTGCTAAATTTTTCAGCAGCCCCCAAAAGATATAATACCTCAACCTCTATATTATCATTTTAAGTGGTCATGGGTAGCAAAGTATAAATGACTTAATTAAGTTTATATATAAATGACTTGTTTTTGATGAAACTGAAAGAGAAGCTTTCTGCAGTATATTCAGCATACTATAAAAATTACATGTTCATTCAGAAAAATGCAAAAAATGCTTTTATTAATCTGTCATTTTAGAAAAGCAACAGGAGAAAATGGAAAACTCAAAAAGTCATGACAACTCTGAATTTCATAGAGATGGAGTTGCAAAGAAAAATTTTTCCATAATGCAGGAAAACAAGCCTGATGAGAAACCATTTCTGTTGTTTAGAGGTAATGTTTGCAACTAGTTGTCCAGAGTTCCTGGGTTCGAATCCTGGTCATATCAAACTGTCTGGATAAGATTTTTTTCAGAGCTTTTCCTTACCCTGAGAAGGTGAATGCAATACCAGATAGCTTTAAGGTGCCAAGACTCCAAGCTAAATTGCTCCATCATTAATTCACTCCATTCAGAACTACATACTTACACCACAATATAAGTTCAAGTGACAATAATTAACGCAATAAAAATAACTATATAATGTTACATGAGTGTGAGATTTCGTCTATATGAAATTCAGTATGCTGCTGTTCCCAAAACCACCACTATCATCGCTGCTACTACTACTACATATATAGGGCATGGTCTTAGTAAGTGTATGGTCAGAATTAGAAAAATTACTTCAATTTAATCTTAAAATAAATAAGTTCAGTTTTGTCCCTTTTATGTATGATTCACGTTTCTCATTACTGTCACTAAGAAAATTTTTTGCACATTAATATAACAGTTTTTGTAAATAAATTATTAACAGTATGTATTTAGTATTTATCCAACATGCACAAAATTCTAGCAGATAAACTTGTTCTCTTTACAAATGCCAGAGCACATGCTTGTTTCTGCTAATTTGACAATAATGTCATCCCTAGTCCTGGAAATCTCAATCATCAATGTGAACATTATGTTGATAAAACTTATTTTTGTAGACTATAGAAAAACTGACCAGATGTCCCAGATTTGGTATGACAGTGTTGCACTTTAAATATTTTATCCTGGTGTCCCCAATGTATTAGCCATTTATCAATTCATTTTTTACTACTGTCAACATTCCTTTTTCATGTGTTACACTAAACTTAACAAACATTTGCATTAAATTACTCAGAATAATAAATCAGTATTTCCATTAATATTTAATTAAATTTTAGATATAAAAAATGTTCATTTTTTTATTTATTTTTGTTTTAAAGACAAGTTGTAATAAAAAACCATGTAAAATCAGCTACATCTTTTATCTTTATGTACCTGAAATTTAGAGATCTTTGAAGACAGCAAATCATTTAGATTCCTATACCTACCTCTTTCTTTGAAACTACAATAATGTATTGATTATCCAACATTCCATATTATATAACAGCAATAGTGGGAAAATGATTTTTACTTTTCATGGTCACTGCAGACGTTGCAGCACCCTCAGAAACTAATTCGTATTTACATAGATTTCATGTTATAAATGATCCAGTCTATAATGCAATGGAGTACAGCAGACAGTCACTTTTAGGAATGTACAAAAATAGACTATCAAAGATCCATACTCATAAAAGAAATTATACAACATGGAGATACTGGTCAGCCAAGATTAATATCCCATCTACAAAGTTTCTGCAAATATATTAACTTGATGGACATCTAAACTAGACAGAACATAATATATAATATGTATATTAATAAGAAATATATGAGTAACTGTAAATGAGAGCTGTACAATTATTGTAACATTGATTTATTGCAAGTTTGTATTATAATAAGAACATAAGCAAGTAGTATTGTAATTAATAATGTTAGAGCAGTGTAAATTAAAATGTATTATGTAATGTAATAAATGCATGTAATGTTGCTATGATAATGGGCATGCGGATGAATTCTTTAAAAAAAAAAAATAAAGAAATAATAAAGAAATAAACTGAATAAATAAACTATTTTAAGTTCTTGTTAATGCTATCGATTATCAACAATAATGCATTACATTGCCTCCAGCAGGTGTGCAATAACATTGTATATTATTTGAACTTTGTTTCCATGAACTTTTGAATTCACTAAAAACAAATTTTAAAATTAAAATACATTTTTTTCCTTCATAAAATTTATTGAATTTAACATTACAATATTTGAATGCTGTATTTACTTTTAAATTCACCAAATAAAAGAATTCTTGTCATTTTGATTGAACCACCTAGTTTTATTCCATTTTTATGTTATTTTGCATTATCCAACATTTTTATAGTTGTTGAATTTGTGATCGACATACAGCTGACCAACTGGAGAAAGACATATTCATCTTTTCATCACAATGTCCCTTGCCTATGATGCCACAGCAATAAAAACAGACTCTAAATACTATTAAAAAAGGTAACAAAGAATTTATGTTTTGTGTTACATGTAAACCTTTCAGAGAGAAATCAAAATGTGGGACAAATGATTTTAATGACTGGAAGTTTGCTTTTTATCAGATGCCAGAAAATGAAATTTCCCACCCTCACCAGGAATTATATATTAATGTTCGAAAGGTCGGCCAATGAATAGCATACAATAGTCAAACATCTTGTATCCAGCTAGAAGCTTGGGGATATTGTGGCATATGGGGGATGGGGAGGGGGTAACAATGTGGGGAAAGGTATTAGAGCATTAAGTTTGTTAACATATATAAGTGACAGTTTAAAAGATTACATAGGGTCTGTGCTTGTGCAACATAGAGATTAGACACTGGTCTTTAATGGATTTCAATAGTTGAATCTATGAGCTTGAGGAGAGTGGACACATCACAAACTGCTCCAGGGTAGCCATCTTGATTGGCATGTCATGAATGTAGTAGTTATTGTTTATAAATACAGTTTGCCTCTGGTTTAAATAATGTTTGTGTGTTCAGTGTTTACCTAGTTGTGATATTTTCCTATTTTGAAACCATTTAGAGTAATTATTATTAGGATTTGTTTAGATTAGGGTTGCAGTTACATCCCTAGTCCAACTCCAATTCATTAAATAAGTTAACCAATGATATTTTAGGCAAGCAGCTAGCAGGGAGGTTACAACAACTTGTATTGATACTGTTGGAAAGAAATTGTCCTATTGTGGGTTGGCTTTCCAGAATAAACATGAATTTGGCTCTGCTAACAATGTAAATTTTATCAGGGGTTTGAAGGGGTTTATCAGGAGTCTGACAAGTCATTTCTTTCTGACCATAAATACATTCATTTCAAACTGGATGTTAAGGTTAATGATGTATCATTCAGGAATCAAAGGGAACCATTTGGACCACCTATAATGAGGACCTGGCAGTTATGATTGGAAAAATTGAAGGAATGAAATCTTTTGGAAATATAGACAGGAGCATACCTTTTACAGGATGCAATCACAGCCTGTTATCAGCATAATTGCCCTATAACCTAAAGTCTGGACCAAAGAAGTTGAAGTGGTGGTTCAAAGAATTTAGTGTAGAGTGGCAAGGTTAGGAAACTCTTTAGCCCTTACAGATTATAATAATATTAAGGCTATTCAAAAAGCCAAACAAACCTACTGAGGGACTTTTGTCAGGAGATTAACAGTCTAAGAGAAACCACCAGATTCCAGAGGGTAATGGCCTATGGGGAAAATAACTCTTGTTGGTTCCTTAAACAAACCCACAGGAGGTTATACCGTCACAGAGGAAGATATATTTAAGACAATTCTTAAGGCTCACTTCCCTGGCTGCAAATTCAATGACAACAGCAGCAAAAATTATATTCACAATGAGCAGAATCATATGTTTAGGTCAACCTTGGAGGGCTGGAAGTTGGCTCAAAAGATAGTGTAAAGATTGAATGAGCTAATAACAAATTTGGTTCATTTATATCTCTTGGAAGAATGACAATTTTCCTGCTTTATTGCAGAATGGATCTGAACCCCTCTTTATTCTACTCAGTCATCTTTACTGGGAAAGTTTATCTTTTGGCTATATTCCTATGCCATGGAGACTTGCCAGAGTAGTATTTATCCTGAAGCAGGGACAAGCAGACTATTCCATTGTTAAGGCTTTCAGACCCATCAGTCTATCTATCCTCTTTCCTGTTAGAGACATTGGAGAGACTGGTGGAAAGGCATATTCCAGAATGGTGCTCACTAGAGCAACTCTGCCTTGAAATCAGTATGCTTACCAGTTAAGGAAGACTTGCAACGTAGCTTTACACAATTTAGTGGTAAGAGTTGAGCACCCTCTGGCTAGAAAAAAAATAGCATTGTGTGCATTTATGGATATAGAAGGTGTGTTCGAAAACATCAGCTATTTTGCAAACAAAGCATGGCCAACCATTTGCAAATGGATAAACTCCATGCTATGCAGCAGAAATATTCAAACAACACTTCTCGGAGAGACACAGGAGATCTTTGCTATGAGGGGTTGTCCTCAAAGAAGAATTTTATCTCCCTTGTTATGGAGCCTCATGTCTAGGGACATGAACGGGAAAAGATATTATATATAGGCTTAAGCGCATGATATAGCCTTAATTGTGATGGGAACATTTCTCCAGGTAATAATAGACACCATGAATGATGGGCTGATCACAATCAAAAACTGGTGCATGAAGGTGGGACTCAAAGTGAACACCTCTAAAATAATTATTATACCTTTTACTAAAAAGAAAAGCCTACAAGGCTTTGATAATCTGAATGTTTTCGGAACTCATGTGACAATTTCCACGACGGCTAAATATCTCAGCGCGATGCTAAATAGGGAGCTTATGTGGAACGCTCACAAACATAAAGTGACCTGTAAATGCTTTATTCCAACATCATGGGGAATGAGGTCTATGATATGGCAGTAGCTATATATCTTGATAATCAGGTCTCACTTAACCTATGGTACTATAGTATGGTGGTCGAAAATGCTGCAAACCACTATCATATTTAGGTTTTCAAGTTTTCAAAGACTTTGTATGTATACAAAGGGGGCTTTTAAAAGCACCCTAACTGTTGCTCTAGAAATTCTGCTTGATCTAATACTGCTGAATATATACCAAAATATGGATGAATATAGGAATACAGGTTCTGAATCTCATTAAGAATAAGAGTTCAAATGGCTGTAAGTGGTATGGGGCAGCACAAAAAGTCTATCGTGGGAGTCTGCAAACTCTACCAATAGCTCCCTAGATGATGATGATGATGATGATGATGATGATGATGATGATGATGATGATGATGATGATGATGATGATGACGACGATGACGATGACGATGACGATGACGATGACGATGACGATGACGATGACGATGACGATGACGATGATGATGATGATGACGACGATGACGACGACGATGATGATGATGTGATACCACTGTAGTATTGGGTGCTGTAAGTTAATATCTTTTGTTGTTATCATTATTTTAGTCAGGCATATTCTGTAAGCATGTTGTTATCTCAAGTTTTATGAGTTCTAAAAGTTTAATTTTGTCTTAGCTGATAACCACAGATATAAAAGAATGAGGTATGAGAAACTTAGCTGTTCCATTAATAGAATAAAACTAAATTATTTATGATGGGACTTTTTTGTATTTATAATTTAAAACCTTAAAACTCATAACAATTTTTTGACTTAACAAAAGCATTTAAAAACAAATCCAATCATGTGAACAGTTCGCAGTATTTATGAATAGGGGAATATTGCCTTTACAATTGGGCTATTATTTTGTCGGATATTTGATCATATATATTCCTAGGTTGGCTATCCTGTCTAACATTATCAACAAATTGTGTGAAGTCTTATTGTTAAGCAACATAATCAAGGTAATCAAGCAAATAATTCAATCAACTAAGCAAGCAAAATAAGTAAGGAAATAAGCTTTTAATACATTTGCCTTGAAAATCAACAAACTAATGTAACATTTTATTTTAGAGGATTTTAAATTTCTGTTTCTACAATTTGTGGTTTTATAAGTTGTGATGGTACCTGTACATTGATCTTTTGTAGCTAAGCCTTCCTCTTCAGGTTCTGCATCACAATCTTTATGTTGTTATGTGTTCTGGTTCAATAAGATACTGTGAAGTTCTTTTACTTAAGCAAAAGAATATTATATGTTTAAGATCAGATTTATCTAACAGTGGTTTAAAATTCATATATTCATATCATGAAGAACTTTACTCAAAACTTTATGAACTCAATCAAAGAAAATATTTTGATCCTCTCAGGAAAAAATCAATTAGTACAAAAGGCTTTTGAAAAATGTACTTAAATGTGTATAATATATACACAGCCAGTTCCTACACCATATACCAGGACAAAAGCTTTGTAAAAGAGTCTGCCAATATTCCTAAGTGAGAAGACTGAGCTAGCAAAGTGTGTAACTGCAGATGATACTGATTATGTGGACACTGAGGGACTAAATACATTCTTACAATTCATTGGATAATCACCAATGAAGAAAGCAAAGTTGAAAAAGAAACATGCAAAAACTAAACTAAATAAGATCACAACTACATTTAATACAACTTTAATGAAAAACTCTATACCACCAGTACTTAAAGAAATTCTCAGATTCAGAATCCCCTTTTTAATCAGAACATGTGAAAGTCAAAGAGTTTGGATTGCAGTCACTTAAACCCCAGTAAACAGTTTGTGGAAATTATATCTTGATAGAAGTTCAAAACCACATCAAAAAGTGGTGGGGAAACTAATATTTTGACTGTTCTGCCTAAAACCTGAAGTGTATGCAAAATTGAAAAAGAATTTCAAACAATGAATTGGTTAGCCAGAAAGGCCAAAGATCTGGTTAGGTGTGAAGGAATACTTCCATGAACAAATCCTAAAACAAATAATGATGAATGAATGAATTTATTTCAGCAATAATTTTTCCTCCCTACCTTTACATCTAATTTCATAACTTCATAATTGCCTCAATTTAGAAATTATACATTTTCAATTCATTGTCAACAAGCTACATTACATTTGAATTTATATAAATAAACAAAATCTCTAAAAGTTTAGCAGTACCAGAACTAAGGCTAAACCAAATAAAGCAAGACTCAGTGAGTCTATTAAAGATATAAGGCATCAGATTTATGAATCTGATTTGATTAGTTGAATAATGCCTGGGAAGATGGATTTCAAATCTGTTATAAACCATGGCAAAAAAGACCAGTTCAGAAGAGGCTGATTATTGGGCACTTTAAAGAAGTGTATCAAATTCAAAACTGACGGATGTTAAAATTAGCTTAAAAAATTTTGTGTACTTTGACCCAAGCATGTGATACTTGCAAGAGCTGCCAGGATTCTTTCTGTATGTGTTTGTGTACAGCACCACAATGTGAAATATATGGCAGATGCCAATAAGCAAATTGAAATCATAAGAAAAATTGATCTTGAAAACAAACATTTTATAAATCCATGAATGAATTACAAAGCATTTAATTTGCTATATATTAGAGTGTTTAATGCATGATATTGTAACTGTATACATATTCCAAAAATAATTATTTATGTTTTTTCAAAGATATGCTACTTCTTAGAAGGTACACATCAGCACAGTATAAAAATTGGAATTAATGCTGAATGGCATTTCTTTGCCACTTCAGGGGAAGGGCTCTTGTGATGGTGTAGGTGGTACCATAAAACTCCTTGTTGCTTGTTTACAGAATAATGAGATATTGACACTAGAGTATCCCTTCTTGCAGGAAAATCTACCATGTTCATAATACTGAAGTTCCAGGGATAAAGCAGAACTTACAGTAGAGGTTTAAAAATGTCAGAACCATGGTTGGAACCCTTTAGTACCATGCTTTTAATCCATTATTGAACTCAACTTTGATAGGAAGGAAATACTTCACATCTCTTAGTGGCTCTTGGATAATTATGTTGGCCAAGTAAAACTATTGAACATGTGATTGCATTGTTTGAGGACAGCTGGTGTTCAGGTTACATGCTAGACCAATTTGAGTACAATGAAGAAGTTAGAGTCAGAATTCTTCATCCACATGGACCATCTCCTTCATTTGTGCTTCCTTCACAGTCAGATGAATTAATAACAACCGGCCAAATATTGTCTTTGGTACACCCACTTATGAAATGGTACATCATATAAATTTTCATGAAAGGAAGCAGATCAAACATCTAAATTGCTGAAAAATTTCAGAAAACTACCAGAATTGGTAGTTTGCGAAAAAAGTTCTTCAGATGAAAATTTAAATATGACTGATATTTTAAGTGTAATATCTCTGACATTTCATTTACTGACAGCACAAAATCCTTCCCCCCTCTTTTTTATTTTGCATAAGAAAGATATCTTATTTGCAACATTTCTGCATCAATTTCAATAAAACCTTATCTGGTGTCATCCTTATCTGTTACGTAAATAATTGCAGCTGTAACCTGTGCTCCACTGTGTTCAGTTGTTCAGATATAGTTGCATAAAGAAGTCTATGTGTAGAAAATTGTGACATGTTCAAAATGGAATTTCGAGCTATTATTAAGCTCTACACAAAAGAAAGACTTATTCCAAATGGAATTAAACAGTGATTGGATGATGTATATGGGAAAGTATCTCCCTCATATTCTATTATAAAAGAATGGGCCAAACTTTTTTGAATGGCTCGAGAAAACATTGGAGATGAAGAGTGTGCAGGTTGGCCCTTGGAGGTATTCACTCCTGAAAACATCGCTCTTGTGGAAGAATAAATTATGGAAGACTGGCGGCTCAAAGTTACAGAAATAGCAGCAAGGTTGGGTCTTTCTAAAACAACAGCCCTCTGAATTATTCATGAACATTTAAACATGAATAAGGTTAGTGCAAGAAGGGTGCCTTCACTTCTTTCCTCAGTTCAAAAGCAGCAACAAATCATCTGTTGTCAGGCATTTTGGAGCTCTGCCGTGGCAACAAAAGAGACATTGTGCAAACCATTGTTACAGGAGGTGAAACTATGGCCCTCTACTATGATTTCTTCTCTGAAAGAGAATCAATGGAGTGCTGTAAACCTGGCAAAACACCGCCTCTAAAGGCCAAGGTCACTCTAGTCAACCAAGAATATCATGGCCACGATCTTTTGGGATTGTGAAGGAATACTCTTCATTGATTTCAAGGAGAGGAACACTACAGTAAATGGGGAGTATTATGCTGGCCTACTGCACAGACTACGTTCTTCCATCAAAGAGAAAAGGTGAGGAAAACTGAGCGGTGGTGTGCGCCTTCTTCATGACAATGCATCTGTGTGCACAGGTCTTGTTGCAAAGGAAGCTGTGAAGAAATGTGACTTCAAGCAGATTAACCATCCACCCCAGCCCAGATCTAACTCCCAGTGACTATTTCCTCTTCCTTCGAGGAAGGAAATTTAAGTGTGACGAAGTAGTTATGGATGTTGCTTATGCCCATTTTGCAGACAACATTTCTGACTATTTTTGGGGGGGGATTGAAATGTTAATTCACAGACGTGAGAAGTATATTGCAATAAAGGGTAACTATATTGAAAAGCGAAATATAGTTTTTGTCTTTATCATTGCTAGAAAATGGTTTACCTGGGAACTTATGGACCTACAGGTACAACTATAGCTAGTTTTTCAGTTGGTCTACAAATATCAGCATCATGTATATACTTATTTAAAACTGGAAATAACCTTGGTGTGTTTTAGACCCTTATGCTTCTAGCACCTCAATTAATTGTTGATTGTTTGCTTGAAATGTTGCATTGTCAAGTAAATTATTTTATAATGCCAAATTTGCCTTTCTTCGGAAATGTTCAATTCACTCTCTTTTAGGCTCATTTTACCTTTTTTTGGATGTATAGAGATTCTACATTTTATCTCGTATATGTGTTACAATGGTGATGTTATGAAGTAAGGAAGGTTAACATGTAAGAACCCAAGTCCTACTAATTACAATGCCTGCGTGAACTGTATTTAAGCATTGGGAGTTTGTATTAGTTGAGTAGAATTTTTCTATATTATTTAATTTTCAGAACAACATAAGATTATAATTTTTTAAAATAAAGGTAAGTATGACTCACTCATCTCTATGCCAGCCAACATCCAAATTTGTTAGTAATAGCAATTATTGGATTTCGATACTAAAAGCTCAGCAGACATTTGTGACATCTAAAGAGATATCAATCTCCTTCCTGAAAGAAATAACTGTCATGGATCGGAACAAATCACCTGGGCTGTATGGTGGATGAAGCAATACTTTATATTAATTTAATCTCTGGATGTTCTGTTGGGTAAATCTAGCTCTATGGATCGGAGCATTGTCTTGCTAAGCATCGCGCGCTTTCTGTTGATGAAAACCGGGCAGTGTCGCCTAAAACTTCGTAAATCTGGCTCATTTGCTGGCAGTACAACTCAGCGTAAAGTATGCGATCATTAGGGCCCAGTTTACATCTAAATTTCATGAAATTCAGAGCATCGCCTTTTGCTCAAACAGCCTTGTTGTACTAATAATCTTTTTTTTTTTTTTTTTTCATAAATCCGATTTTCATTTTTTTAGCTTGTTGGTAGACATATTTCTGACCAATGTCGGTGTTTTCAGCTGTTTTGAATGTTTAGTTCGTTGTTGACAGTCGACATTTTGCTTGAAAAATAGAATAAAGCGCAACAAAGTATTCGAAATGTTGACTGTGACTTTTGGCGAATCTACTATGAACAAGACAAGAGCTTACGAGTGGTACAGACGTTTCAAAGAGGGCCGTGAAGACGTTGAAGATGACTACTGCCCTCCACGTCTTAGCACATCAATAACCGCCGACTACGTCAAAGAAGTGAAGAAAATGGTTCTGGAAAATCGCCGAATCACTATCAGAGAAGTTGCTGATGATATCGGTATATCATTTTGGTTCATGTCAAGCAATTTTTTCGGATGTTTTGGGCATGAAACGTGTGGCAGCAAAGTTTGTTCCGAGATTGCTCACATTTCAATGCTTGTTCGTGATTTTTTTTTTTTTACAAAAACACAACAATTATGTTGCCTCAGTCACCATATTCGCCGGACATGGCCCTCTGCGACTTCCTTCTATTCCCGAGGCTAAAGTAAATCATGAAAGGGTGTTTTGACACCATACAATCGCTGAAGGAGCTGAAGGGCATGCCGAAAAGTGAGTTCCAGAAGAGCTTCCAAGATTGGAAAAAGCGCTGGCACAAGTGTATTATATCCGGAGGAGATTACTTTGAAGGGGACAGAATTGATGTTGATGAATAAATAAAGATTCTTTAAGAAAAACGAGTATTGCCGTTATTTTTTGTTCACACCTCGTACAAAAAGAGCGCATGCCACAATGTATTTAAGAAACTGGTAGCCTAGGAGATTTGAAATAATTTGTTTACAAATATCAAACATCGGTGAGCCTGAGCAGTGATAAGTTCATATGAATCTAATCGTTGACTTTTATACAAAATCTATAATTAGTGAAGTTACGTAACAATTGTGACTTCGACAATTCACAAATGCTTGCAAGAGGCTGTTTTTTCGAGTACTATGCGCAGAGCACAGTTACTCTGATCGAGGTTTATCCTCATGACTAGTTATCTCCATCTGAATTAATTTGATGCTGTTTTAATAACAGCCACATTTTCATTTTAAATTTCACATATTTTTTCTTCGGGTAATGACTTTGCATCCACTCTTTTCCGAAAAGAATCTAAGAACGCGAATTGCAAGTTTTGTCATTGCACATTCCCCATTAGATTTTGGGGAAAATGTTCAGAATATATTATATACGATATGTTTATATTCGACTTAAAAACAGAAGTATCAAAGGATGTAAACAAATATATATATATATATATATATATATATATATATATATATATGTATATATATGTATGTATGTATATATATGTATATATGTTTAATATGCACTTGCAAGCGAAATAATCATTTATTAAAAAAAGACATTCCTCAATAATATGCTCAATGTGAATTTTGTGCTGCGGTATTTAGTAGCATCGCACATGGTATTGGGTATGGCCCACCATGTAACCAGCATTTGTTATCTTCAAGGTATAAATCCGCTGAAAACAGAACAAACATACTAAAGTACTGATAATATTTTTAAGAGGTCACATGAAAATCGCAGCTTCTGAAGGTGCACGTACTTATCACACAGGTAAGGAAAAGTAGTTTTTCTGCTCATTTGACTCTGTTACAAAACTTGTTCAAGCACGTTTTGAAACCGAATTTAGGTGTGCTAAAACAATAAACGAGTTTATGGTTGCTATCTGTTCCGATTTTGTAGGGACCTCCTCTATTTTCTTATAACTTATCTTCAGCACTATGACCGGACAAACTCATTCCCTTACTTTTATTTTTTTACTATTTTTTCAACTTTAATCATCGGCGATGAGTTTCAAACTCTTAAGTTTCTCAACCTGATAACTATTTATTTTTAAAATACATATTCTCTTCGAGCAACAATGGGTTTGTATTGTCTCAACATTGTTGAGAGAACTGTGGTTTAAGTATTCAGTACAATAAAATTCGATTCGGTAGGGATCGGTATCTATGGTCGGGATTTTTGTTGATTTTGTTTATTTACAGACACTCTTTAACGTTTCAGGTCATCAGCGTTCCATTCTATTCAAGGCGTGAAACGGCCGGTAAATTTTGCTCAGAGCATCTTCTTTCAGGCTTGAGGTTATTTTACATGCCATAAATCTACGACATGGGACCCAAGGACTAAATTCATTAGTCCTGGCCGAGATCGAACCCGCAATCTTGGGTTTAGGAGTGGTCGGCATGCATTCTAAGCTATTTAGTGTGTTGTTTAGTGTAGGTTGACAAATTCTGATGAGCTAAAAGTAGAACAATATAATCTACTCGACCAAAATTTTTTTTAAAACTAATTAGGCCTATTGAAAGACTCTGTCGCTTCTAAGACTATACAAAATATATTAAGATCATAACACGTTATAAAAATAGTTTTAAGTAAATTTTACTGCTCATCTCATACATTTTAATTATTTTTTCAATAACTACAAATAAACCCTTCATATATAAACATGTATCAATCTTGGTCATATTTAGTGCGTCTGTACTTTAGATCTGATCTGGGTGTTTAGCGTGTAATGACGTATTTTTCAGAACATAGACACCTTTGATTTTTCCCATAGCAATTTTCATACCAAGTCAAATGTTCAATGGCCGCCACTCCCTTAATTCGCGTCTAGCAGTAGGGACAGATCTATTACACATTTAATGAATATATTGGGTTCTATTCATATTTGCGAAATTTGCCTGAATATTTAGGAGAATAATCAGCAGGTAAGCGTGAGACCGTGTGAGCGCGCCAATGGCAGCCGATTCAAGGAGCGAAGAGGGGCTCTAATGAAGCAATAGACATTTTTGAAAAGTCGTAATAGTTTATTGATGAGTCATTCTAATTGTACAAAAGTGTAACCTTCTAAGTCACCTATTTTATGAGATCAGAGGTTCAAAGTTTAGGAGAAAAGAGAAAATTTCCTGCAAATCCTTTTCCATTAATGAATAACTACTGTGCTAATTGCTTGACCGAGTTGAGACTAGTATCTATTAAAAACTGGTAAGAGTGCTTTTAAAATGACATGCAACACAACTCTATTTGCACATTTTTAGGTCTCAACGTCATAAGGTTTAGCCTTTAACTTTAAATTACTCAAAAATTCTTTAAAATATATATAAATTAACACTAATAATAAAAGTAGATAAAGATAAAACACAGAGAAAGAGTCACACTTGAAACTGCTATATTTCGAACTACTACTCTTAAACCAATTATATATATATATATATATATATATATATATATATATATATATATATATAATTGGTTTAAGAGTATCTATTAATCCTCAGAATATCAAATTGGGATACAAGAAATATGAGATAATGTTAATTGTTCCATATATAAAAATCTTCATTTTTCATTAAAAAAACTCAATTGTTAACAATTTTGGAATTTGTTTCAAATGTAGTATTTTATTTTTATCTAAACATAATTTAGGTCACTGCCAGTAATAGTGGCAAATCATAAATTAGAGTCACTTTAAAGATTATTGCACATATTTTGTAATTGTTATAACGCATTTCGTATTATGAACAATCGCAATAACTTGTAAATATTAATTAGCCAATAGCACACATTTCTATGACCAATTACAATAAACTATGAACATTAACTAGCCAATAACAGTCATTCTTATTATGACCAATCACAACAACTGATAAATACTAATGACCCAATTGCATGCATTCTTATTATGACCAATCACAGTAATGATTAGGCAACTCGCAGAAATTCTTGTTTCCTCATTCATTAGCAAATAATTGACTACAAGTGAAGAATTGCTATTTACTATGTATATGCTAATTATTTAAAGTAATTAAAATAGATATTTTGATTGAAAAATATATCTGAGATGATATTTAAATGATTTACTTAGAAAACAGTTGTCAAGGAGATGGATTTCGTGAATGTGCTTTGTTGCTGTAATCCTTTTGCGGAAGATGGACATAAAAGGTGTAAGACAGTTCAAATGTGAATGATTCGGAAGATTAGTGGTATAAATATAAGACAAAACATCTATCACAAATTCAAGGGCCAGTAAGAGATTGTCGCCTTCAAGTTCGTCCAAAGATGTGGAGAACGTAGAACTATATGCACAGACAACTAATTCACTAATTTCAGGAGATGACTCCGACACATTAGTAGCCCTGGGTCATTAAACCAGAGCCTTGTATCTCTTGGTGAGTCACCGGTTAAAGAGAGAGAGAGAGATATCAAGAAAAGTAACATCCTAATGCAAAATTGAAGAACATTACTGAGATACTAAAACAAACTTATAGTGTCACCCAATTAGTAAACAAGTTAGCTGTGGAACAAATACTAAATCTAAAATTGTGAACCAATAAAAAGATAAATTTCAAACTAGTCTCACAAATAGTGAAAAGATTAAAATATTGACAGTTCTGCCGAAAAGCTGGAGCATTGGACAAATTGATAGAGAATTTGATGCTTCAAACTATTTAGTGCGAAAAACAAAACAATTAATAGAGGAACGTGGTATATTAGCAGCTCCTAAATCCGCACCTGAGCGAACCACAGTGTAAAATAATTCTAAAACAGTGATGACATAGTCGCTGTTTGCCTGGGAGAAAGGATTCTGTTTCCATGGAATTAGGATTCATAAACAGAAACGTTTTGGTGTTAGGAAATCTTAAAGAAATGAATAAAACATTTAAAGATAACAATCCAGAGTTGAAAATAGGACTATCCAAGTTCTGTGAAAAGCGTCCGAAGAACTGCATCCCGCAAATGGCACGCCATAGTGTATGCATTTATAGTTTAAATCAAAATGTTAAGCTAATGTTGGAAGGCTGTAGAACAAATGAGTTGAAAGTGCTGAAGACTTTCCACTCAACACTTATAAAAACTATCTTTATCAAATGCACCTAATCCAAGGTGTTGTTTCTCAACATGTGGGAGCTGCTCTTGTACATCTATTTTAGTGAAACATATTTGATGCAAATGGAATTGACAAAATATGGACACCTACTATTTCCAGGACTACCTCCGTAGTCTAGCGGTAGCGTTCCCGACTACTAATTCGGAGGTCCTGGGTTCGACTCCCGCTACCACTTAGGTCAAGTTGTCCCGATAAGTTTTTTTCTAAGTTTTTCCTTAACCTTAGAAGGTGAATACCAGATAGCTTTAAGGCACCAAGAACCCCGAGTTCATTTGCGTCATCATTAATTAATTTATTTCATTCGTCCTTACAAACTTACACCTATAGTATCCGCCCATAACCTACAAACGTCGCGAGAAAACCAATACAGTCAAAGCGATAATAAATAATAATTTAAAAAAAAACACTTTGAACAGTTATCACTGCTGTAAAATATTTTTTGGAAAATTTTGAGGAAAAATTAAATCACCTTCTGCCACATTCTTTTATAGCAGCCCAAAAGTCAAATTAACTGAAAAATTAACCTGTTGACAATGAAAATATTTTTATATGTGATTTTGTAGAAAGTTATGCATCTGTTCTTCAGAAAGAGGTGCGGGGTTTGTTAAAATGCACAAGCTATGATTCATCCCTTCATAGCTTATTACATACATTCTGAAACCCTTGCAATAGATCACATTTCCTTTGTAATAGCAAATTGATTTCGGCATGATACTGTCAGTGTGCATCTGTTCCAAGATCATTTAATAAATTTTCTGACACCTAATTTCGAGAGAATTCCTTAGTATATTTACTTTTTTCTTGGGCCTGCAGTGCAGTATAAAAAGAGAAAAAGTTTGTTAACCTGTGTTTCTATTATAAAAACTTTAATGTATCAGCAGAATGGCATTACAGCAGATACTGTCAAGAAACTTGCTGCCGTTGCCAGTTTGCAGTGTTCATGCAATACGCATATCATGACACCTAAACAATTATTTGAATTGTGTTCAGAAAAATTACATTGAGTAACTTTTGTTATATCACTAACAAAAATATGATGAAGGACTATTTCCTTCATAAAATATTTTCACAATTGCAAGTACACAAAAGCTACACTGTTATACCTGCCCTTAATGTCATTACAGTGAAAATCTCTCAAATTCTGATGAAGTAAAAGTGGAATCACTGACAACAGGGCAAAATGGACCAAGCCCACTAATACAACAGTGTTTGTAGTATGCATGTATGATGGGTAGGTTGTGTTCTAAATGTTAATTAAGATACAGATGAGATTAAAATAAGCTTTATACATCCTTGAGAATTTTCACCTTCTTTTCTGTATCCTGAAATTTCTGATATATTGAGTGTGGAAAAGACAGCCATCCTAACAAAAGTTTATATCAGAACAGCAACAGGACGAATTTACGTTATCACCTTAAGATACACAAAAAGTAGTAAATCTTGCAAGATTTGTGAAAATTTTGTGTACTCTATGCTGATATTTAACATGTCTGCTGTTATGTAAAAATTATTTCACTAAGTTATGATTTCTGTCCCAGTCTGATATTCTGGGTAACGATATATTAAGATATAGTGAGTAATATATATTTTTTCAATTTTTTTGAGATCCAAGGTCAAAGATTAAATTATATGACCTTGAAAGCTGAAATTTTTACGAAATAATTGTTACATGTCAATTGAAAGACAGTCACCAACTTTAGATTGATATCACTGTCTCTGTAAGTTGGTGAATGACTGAGTTACGCCACCTCTACAAAAGCCTTGTATACTTCCTATGTTTTGAAATTACAGTTTGATTCAAATTAATAATTGGAGTTGGGCTACCAGTTTTTAAATTTCAATTTTCTCTTCCAGTGGGCGCAAAGAAAAGGCTGAGAATGTAAGCTTTGTTTAGTGTTAATTTTCCTTATATTCATTCATCACAAAACGAAATAAAGTTACTGCATGAATTCCCACGAAACTTCATTAGCCTGCCATTCAGCAACAACTGACTCTCAACTAAACGACTTATTATCGCTGTTGGAGAGTGTCTGCATGAGAACACTGTTACTTTAAATGTATTATTGTTTGATGTTAAAATAACTGCAATTTCCCCATGTTTAATATATATGAGGTGTTATCATATATACTCTTTCACTATAATTATCTAATACTCTTTTAAAACGTTTTACCTAACTTTGTAACGCAACAACAATAACCTTATAAAACTCGATGCAAACTTTCCTGGTAACGAACCTGAACTGGGATGAAATTGTACAAAAGATTCTTACAGAAAAGAGACTCCTCCTACCACTTCCTCTAACCTCGTTAATACAACGGATAGAAGGCAAACCATTTATCAACAGAGCCTACATACCTAACGCAAAGAGTGGTGACAAAAAGTAAAAATAAAAATAAACCGTGACATTGTGAATAATTTCCAAATGCGTCCATCCTATAGAGCAAGACAACATGTAAACATGGCAGCTGTCTGCTTCTGTGGAACCCAGCTGTGTAATCTCTGAATAATATGACACCAAATTCACTTATTTTATGTTTCCCCATGATGCACGAGGGCTGCATATGAGTTTGTGGAAGTAAAAGCGGTGGAGTTAACGTAACATATGTTCGTGTAACAGAAAATTGAAAATAGGCAGGAAATGTCCCGAGAATTCGCGAAAGGAAATATCTGTTGTATCAAGATTCCATCGCACTGTGTATTGAATCTAATGGTTTAGTATATAACAAATTAATGAGCATGCATTTAATTCGACAATTCACACTGCCCGGGAATATGATTGTCTCGGATGGGTGGGAAGCATAGGCTAACATTTCGGCTGTTGATGGGGAGATTTATGAATTGTGAATGTTCAAAAGCAAACTTTTTAGACCGAGACAGTGATGAAATTCACCCCCAAAACGCAGAAAAAAGTGGATGAGGGCCAGCCGTAAGATTGGTAGGCAGTATGGAACTTCAGATGCACTCTGCACATCTTATTTTTACGAATTCCTGAGGAGAAATTCATTCAAGCACACGAATATAGTTTTGCATCCTTTATCACATGTATTGCAAGTATCTACAATGTGAACCAAATTCTTGTCTCGATAAAACTTCCCTTTTGGTTAGAAAGGAATTTAAAAGTTACTGCCATCTTCCATCGCTCCAGCAAGCTACCACCCCTGCAGCAATAAATTTTATTTCACGAATCCACCTGCACACCTTTTCAACGCAAAAAAAAAAAAAAAAAAAAAAAAAGGCTCCTTTAAGAACCACCAATTTTATCACAAAAGAAAATAAGTCCATTGTACCATGACCCACAGAAACCTTCAATGTTTGTGATTTGCGATTTTCCTGCTTGTGTGCTTTTATAACAGTTTCCGTAAGTATGTGTGATTATCTTGCTTGTGTGTCTTTCGTGGGTTTGCAGTATCAGTAATTATCATGTGCTACTGAGCTCAGTCACACTTACGCTATATAATGTTTTGACGCTCCGGCTTATGCAGTCCGCGCCCCTCCCTAGTGTTAGCTCTGGGAAACACAAGACAAACAAGTTGGGTGATGTATATTCAAAGATTACCCTCAGCTCAATCCGTCTTGCGACGAGGCAAGTATGGATATCACTAACCACCAGGACTGACGTGATAATGCAAAAGCATCTCGTGAAATCATTACCCAGCTTAGTTGGTAGACCCTAGTGCACCCACCATATTTTCCGGAATTTGCACCCATCAGATTATCGTTTATCGTCCCTTCCTTTGAATAATCACCTCCGGGGACAAGAAGTCCCAACCTTTGCCGATGTGGAAACTGTACTGGATGGATTCTTTCTTTCCGCCCAAAGGAATTCTATTGCAGTCTTCCGTCTAGTTGGCATAAGGTCCTCGATAGTGATGGTTAATATATATTTAATATTAAAGATATATTGTTCCAAATAATATGCTTTGAATTTGATTTGAAATGGGCAGAACGCTTTTGATCATTTATATTATCAACTTGTCAGCAAGTCTGGTCCCTCATAGTCATATATGTGAGGTTGTGTGGCAGTTATGGCCATAACGTTTACACAAATAATCATATAGCAACGATGAAGATTATGTTTAAAAGATCTATTATACGAGGGTAGGTCCATAAGTTTCCGGCCTAACCATTTTCTAGGTATTATAAAGACAAAAACTATATTTCACCTTTCAATATAGTTAACCTATATAGTTAACCTATAGTTAACCTATATTGCAATACATTCTCACATCTTTGAATTAACATTCCAATCCCCCCCCCCCATCAAATAGTCAGATATCTTGTCTGCAAAATGGCCATAAACAGCGTCCATCACTTCTTCGCCACATTTAAATTTCCTTCCTCGGAGGTCCTTCTTGAGTTTTGAGAAGAGGGAACACTCACTGGGAGCTAGAGTTGGGCTACAGGGTGGAAGATCGATCTCCTTGAAGCCACATTTTTTCACAGCTTCCTTTGCACCAAGATCAGTTGCACAGGTTCATGAAGAAGGCGCACAGCACACCACTCAGCTTTCCTCGCCTTTTCTCTTTGATGGAACCATGTAGTCTGTGCAGTAGACCAGCATAGTACACCCTATTCACTGTGGTGTTCCTCGAATTAAATGAACAGTATTCCTTCACAGTCCCAAAAGATTGTAGTCATGATCTCCTTGGTTGACTGAGTGACCATGGCCTTTAGAGGCGATGCGCCAGGTTTACGCCACTCCATTGATTCTCTTTTGGAGAAGGGACCATAGTAGAGGACTATAGTTTCATCTACTGTAACAATGGTTTGCAGAACTTCTCTCTCGAGGCCACGGGAAAGCTGCACAAATGCCTGGCAACAGATGACTCCTTGCTGCTTTTGAACTGAGGAAAGAAGTCTAGGCATCCATCTTGCATTAACCTTATTCATGTTTGTGTCGGTCCTGATGGTGTAGTAGTAACCATGCTTGCCCTCTAAACCCAAGGTCGCGGGTTCAAATCCGGCCAGGATCGGTGGGTTTCTTCGGGCGTAAAATCGTAATTATGGCTTCCTTCGGAAGGGAAGTTAAGCCGTGGGTCCCGTGTCGTACATTTACGGCACGATAAAAAAACCTCAAGCCTGAAAGAAGAGGCCTCTGAGCAAAATTTGTCGGCCGTTTCACGCCCTGAACAGAATGGGACGCTGATGACCTGTGATGTTAAAGAGCGTCCTTAAATAAACGAAAAAAAAAATTATTCATGTTTAAATGTTCGTGGTAATTTCGAAGGAATGTTGTTTTAGGAAGGCCTTGCTGCTATTCCTGTAACTTTGAGTTGCCGGTCTTCCGTAATTTCTCCTTCTACAAGAGCGACGTTTTCAGGAGTGAGCACCTCCAAGGACCGACCTGCACGGTCTTCGTCTTCATTGCTTTTTCGAGCCATTCGAAAAAGTTTGGCCCATTCTTTTACGATAAAATATTAGGGGGATGCTTTCCCATATACACCGTCCAATCGCTGTTTAATTTCATTTAGAGCAAGTCCTTCTTTTGTGAAGAACTTAATAACAGCTGGATACTCCATTTTGAACATGTCACAATGTTCTACACATAGCCTTCTTCATGCAACTCCATCTGAACAACTGAACACGGCGAAGATGAAGTTATGTACTTAACAGATAAGGTATAACACCAGATAAGGATGCTCTATTAATTGGGAACAATGAACATTTTAAGTTTTTCACCGGGTGGACTTTTCCCACATATTTTAAAGCACGACAAGCGAATTTTAAAATGTTTTGCAGGAAGAGCACAACTTTTCTCGATGGGTAGCGGAACCGTCCCCTGTCTCGCTGCTTAATAAGACATATCAAAGGACTGTCAGTAGTTTTGGATAGTTGTTGTAACCAAGACAATTCGTGTTCTCCTCAGCTACTCCTACTAAGTAGCCACCAATCATTCCAGGATTACTGATTGGTTTGAAAATAAATAATATAATAATAATAATAATAATAATAATAATAATAATACTTATTATTACTATTGTTATTATTAGTTGATGAAAATTAGTAAATTTATACATGTAACAAAAAATACAGCATTTGTTTCACAATTTTCTCTATCATCTTTAAATTTATTTATGTTGTTTTCAAGTAAAGACATGATTTTTTCCCTTAGATTCCTTCAAAGCTTTTAATTTGCTTCTTAATTTATGCACAGTAAATCTCAGTCGACAATTTAACTTCCTATTAAATATGTATTTACATATTATACTGCTGGATTTCTGAAAACAACCGGTCAATTGACATGTATTCTTAATTCATCGGTGTCGGTATTAAGTTTTCTCTATCATTATTAGTTATTGTCTGCTTTACTTTCTTTATTTTAGGCTGTGATGTATTAGGAATAGGAATAGCAATTGAACTTCCGCCTTTCTGTTCATGTCTCGGAAAGTCACTAAAACATCTAAAGGACTTTATATGATACTACTTTTGTGCTTATACTGATCTTGTTTTCTTGAAAATATAAACTGCAGACCTTAAGAGTAGCTACATATTTGCGATCGGAGTTTCAGCCTGTCTCGAAATGGTAATCTTTCATTTTTCTTTTAGAAATGGCTCAAGAGGGAAAATGTAAAAAGTAACACCTTGTACCTTCTTTGCATTGTCTAATATACATTGTGGTACACAGCAATTTGTCGGTCCTGGTGGTGTAGTGGTAACCATACTTGCCTTCTAAACCCAAGGTCGCGGGTTCAAACCCGGCCAGGATCGGTGGGTTTTTTCGGGCGTAAAAATCCTAAGTATGGCTTCCTTCGGAAGGGAAGTAAAGCCGTGAGTTCCGTGTCGTACATTTATGGCACGAAAAAGCACCTCAAGCCTGAAAGAAGAGGCCTCTGAGCAAAATTTGTCGACCGTTTCACGCCCTGAATTGAATGGGACGCTGATGACCTGAGATGTTAAACGGCGTCCGTAAATAAACAAATAAAAAAAAACCACAGTAATTTACGATATTCACGAAATGTTATTAATATAAGACGAAAAATTGTTTTGCTTACTATCTCACCAATGTTAATCTCATCTCAGTTTTTGACATCTGGCGGCAAACTTGTGAAATCGATGAACCCAATTTTTACGTTCAAAACAAGGCTCCTTCCAGGCCGTGTAATCATGTAGGCAAATCTCCTACAAACCTCACAGAACCCTAATGTCTTCTGGGTAATAAAAACAAATGAATATGGAGACCTGTTCCCAAATATTAGCTTTAATTTCTTTTCAGATTACACTTTTATTATTAAGTCTTAACTATCGGCGACAGTTCGTTCCCACCTTAGTTTTATTTGTTACCAATGCTTGAAATTGAGCATCGTGAACATAGCGGCAGAACTTTTTGGTTAACTTCTCAATGCTTTCTGGGTAATAAAAACAAATGAATAAGGTGACATATTCTTAACTTTATCTAGTTTTATTTATCACTGTTCCCATTCTTAATAATGCCGTTGAGACTTCCTTGCAGTATAATTTTGCGTTGGATTGCTTGCGTGGTTGTTACTACTTCCTTCACTCTGTAATATGCTCGATAAATGAAGCAATGTCTTTCTTTGTCTCTAGATCTCATTTATATTGTTAAATAAAAATGAGCTTCCAAGAAAAAGATTAACTCTTCTTCACTTATACAAATTAGAAGTTGTGATGTACTAAAGACCTTGTCTTTTTAACTGCTCTTTAGAGTAAGGCTTCTGTCGGTTGAAGAAAAAATATCATTTCTAAAGCACGCGTATTTCTTTAAGCAGCAAAGAAGTATAGGCTAATCGCTTGTTATTTGGTAGTAAAATACTTCCTGTTACGCTCAAACATTAAATGGAGCAGTTGTGTTAGCTCTATGAAGTGTTAACTAATAATAATTAGATATGATTTAAAACACGGAATGCCCTACAAATCGGTCATAATCATTCAAAAGCATGGAATAAAATAAAGATGCAACAGTATTGCTATCTATTGCCCACTAAAGGTTAAAGTTAATGAAGAAATAAAAAAAAAAAAAAAAAAAAGAATGCATCTTACCTTTGTACCGTTTTTCAACTGGTATCTGTTTCGAAACCTCTTGCACTTGGAGCAACAACTTAACTCGTTCTAGTGGTGCTACTATCGTTTTCGCAATGGCAGCCGATGTGCCTCCTGCCAAAAAATCTTTCAGAAATGAATACGGATCGCTAAATGTACCAGCATTTCCTCCAGACATTGCTGAACTGAAGATAGAATTAGCCAAATAAATGTTTTATGTAGAACCGTTGCAGAATGGATAAACGATTTTCGTATTACTTATGGTTTTGATTAATGCAGCCAAGAGATCTGGATCTGACCTACGTATTGACTGTGCTTCTGTAATAACCGACGCTTAATTTGTGTATTTTGAAAGTAACTAAATCACTTTATATATTACTGTGACAAAGTCAAAGCCATTATTGAATATAAAACAAAACAGCTTTACACAACATCTAAAGTTTTAAGCGCAGCACTGACTTATATCCTTTCCCAAATCCACAATAATAAATTTTCACCGACAGATAACAATTGATAGACAGTTACCAGTGTAGCCAACTTAGTAATTTATGGCATTTTGGTGATACGTATTGAAACAACATATTTTACTGCACTATCTAACTTAATTTAGCTTTTTTCTATTGTCCTTCTTTTTTATTATTAATAATTTACTTGACAGTGTGATATGAACATATTTTATCATTGTTTGATTCGCATACAGCACGGAACAGCCACGCATTCAGTCGCTTGTTTTTCTCTGTCTCTGTCTGTCTGGATAGACAGAATCTATCTCTCTTTCTCGAGCATTTAAAGTGGCAAAATTACTTGCATCAGTATTCTAAAAGGGCTTAAATATACTCTAGAATAATTAATGTAATATATTAGTTAATATAATATATTAATACTTATATAATATATTGATTAAATATATTAATAATATTAATTAATCTAATAGCAGATTCTTAAACCAGATTTTAAAATTTTCAATTATGAATAACATTTTCTGCTTTCTCTGAATTCTCTACCGTCAAGCTGCTCTTTTTGAAAAAGTTCTTTCATCCTCACAACTTCTTAGGATATGTAATTTTTTTGAATGGTGTTTAACGCCCGTTTTCACTACTGAGGCAACACAGGCGGTGAACACTGGTGATACATGAAATGAAATGATGTATTGGGAAAGGATTTTTTAAAGAAGGAAACGTTTCAGGCCTAATTTTAGGGTACCTCCCCGGCATTTGCCAGTTATGAGAACTGAGGAAAACGTGGAAAACCTCAGTCAGGGAGGACGGTCCTAGCGGGATTCGAACCCCGGACCTCCCGCTCACGAGTCCGCGCCTTGCCGACCTCGGCCACCCGTGGCGGTGGATATGTAAGTCCCCTGGATAAGCGGTACCCGGGAAAGTCAAAACAACACTGCATGTTGTTCCTAGGGAGAAAGCCCGAACCACGTATTACTGGATAGATATTTGCAAACAATTCAGAATACAAAAAACTGACAGAGGCTGCAGGTATTGGGTAGATTGGGGATTGCGACTTTCACGGAGGTTAGCAATGAGCCTAATAAGTTCTACCTAATTTGTTTGTGGCATTGTCACAGTAGCTCGGGTTATAAGGCGCCTGACTACAGATTGAAAGATTCAGGGTTTGGTCCCCGGCATGGGTAGGCTTTTTCTCAGCTGTCCAGATGAGCCTAGATTAATCAGTCTGTTGTCCAAAGGAGAACCTAGGGATTAACGTTGTATAAACCTAATCTGGGGAGCTGAAGCGGCCGCAGCGTAGTGCTGGTTACACAAAAGTGCGTGAAGTCTTGCCGTTTGTTCCAAGAGCTGTAAAGCTCGTGATGACTCGCAATAGCGATAAATATAAAATTCTAAAATCTGCGTGCATGAGCAGTTGCATTTTTTTTTTTACAAGAATTGCATTATGTATAACGAGAAGAACTTTTTTTTTTTTTTTTTTCGCAGGTGGGTTTTTAAGAAGCTAAAACCTTAAAAATAATCAATTCACACATTTAAAACATTACAAATCGTTAAACATGTTTTTTACAAAATACCTACTGAAAATCCATAATGAAAATATTGAATTGGTAATTTCAACATGCTAAAAGTAATTAACTCTGGATATTTACTTTCAGAATATATTCAACTGTATTACGAAACCGTCATTTTAATGCAATCTTTTGAAACGAAGGAGAGACATTTAAGGAACTATTCCTCTGAGTTTTTTTTTTTTTCATAGAAAAAATTAAGAGCTATCCAGAAGATAAAATAACTTTATTTGGAAAACTAATTTGAAGAGCTTTTCCATGAATGGCCATATTAATTATTAAAAGCTGATCAGTTTATGAGGTTAAATGATGAGGTTCTTAAAGTTATTATGTTTATTTAACCCAGATCAATTGTAATTTCCTTTCCATTTTACATACTAAGAATAAGTGCCGTGTCACTTTGACAGCCTCTTCTGCACCCCGAATTGCAGTAAGATTAGTGAAAGGATATTTTAAGTCACCATTTTGTATTTCATTCAAAAGCAGCAGTAGCGAATCGCGGAAACATAAAGCCGAGTCCACAACTTTATTACTGTTAAAAATAGATAGTAAGTTTTTAGAACCTTAATAACTAACACCCAGTATATACAGCACGGACAGCTTGTGTTGGCATCTTTGATGCCCTTCCACCTAAAATCCGGCTCCGAGTTGGCTTTACGAATAATTCTCGATGATTTCATTAGATGAGCTTTATCACTGCAGCTGTATTATATTTTGCTTGTGTTGCATGTGAAAGTTACGGATACGTTAATTGAAATGGAAATCGTAATGAAAATGCCCTTTTTTTTTCAAAATATATATGAATTCCCGTATCTGATATTGAAATAAAAATATATTTATATTAAATAACGCATTAATTATATCTGGTTTCCGTTTTGATTGTTTATTAGTGGTATCTAAATAATGGGAACCATTACTATGGTTTCTTCTTCTCCTATTTTCTATTTTATGTTAGCTGAGAAAGTATAGCAACTTTTTAAATTTTAACGTTCCCGATATAAAAAGTCTGTCATGCCGGAGCTGCGTAAACTAAGCGAATTTCTCATCAAGTGCAGTAACTTTAAAAAAGAAATAAAATCCAAATTATGGCCTTATTAATTAATGAAATACTTATGACATTACTCTGTGATATTTGAGGAACAAAATTAGAATTCTTGCAATCTATAACTATCACAAAAGAGGAACCACATTATTATTATTATTATTATTATTATTATTATTATTATTATTATTATTATTATTATTATTATTATTATTATTATTAATTAATTAAATGAAATATAGCACCACTGATAGACAAAGCTTTACTCTGTGGATATTTTTAAACATTTTAAATGTAACCATGCCTATGAACTAAGTCCTTGCTTTCATCATTACATTCACTAAAACATAGAAAAATAACATAATTTTCGAATTACATTATGTATTTAAGAAGATGTTCATGTGTTTCAATAAAACATAAACGTGTTACTTTTTAAAAACAATTACATTTTACTAAGCAAATATACACAATCAATAATAAGCGATTGACATTTTCATCGATTTTCATTGACTTTGAAATTTAATTGAAATATTATTGTAGTAAAAACATGTAACGCAAACTTTTTCTGAATGTTATTATAGTGAGCTCTTACATGCAAATATTATTTTCAAACACATATTGCATTAATATTTCACATTTGTTATCTTCACGACAATGATTTTGTTAAATATAAAACTTACGCTTCGTTATAATTACAGTTTACATGATGAATTAATTTCTCCTTTTATTTTAAAACCATATAGACAAAATTAAACTAATGAGTGGCTTTTAAATTTTGGTTTTCAAGTATACCCCTACTCCTAATGGTCCAATTTCCCCGATTTTCATAAACTGTTTTTCTTATTTTATTTGAATGGTACGTAGGTCCATAAGATTCCGGCCTCGCCGATAAGGATTATTACTTTCACAAAATTCTCATCTGGTGCCATACCCTATCTGTTAAATAATTAATTGCAGCTGTAACTTCCGCTCCTCTGCGTTCAGTTTATCAGATATCTTGCGCAAAGAAGAATATGCAGAAGATTGTGACCTGTTGAAAATGAAGTTTCGAGCTGTTGTTAAGTTCTTCACAGAAGTTGAACTTAAACAACGGTTAGATGGTGTGTTTGGGAAAACATCCCCCTCATATTCTACCGTAAAAGAATAGGCCAAACTTTTTCAAATGGCTCGATAAAGCATTGGGGACGAAGAACATGCAGGTCAGCCCTTGGAGGTGTTCACTCCTGAAAACATCGCTCTTGTGGAAGGAGAAATTATGGAAGACTGGCGGCTCAAAGTTACAGAAATAGCAGCAAGGTTGGGTCTTTCTAAAACAACAGTCCTTCGAATTATTCATGAACATTTAAACATGAATAAGATTAGTGCAAGATGGGTGCCTAGACTTCTTTCCTCAGTCCAAAAGCATCTGTAGTCAGGCATTTTGGAGTTCTGCCGTGGCAACGAGAGAGAAGTTCTACAAACCATTGTTACAGAAAATGAAACTGTGGTCCTCTACTACGATCTCTTCTCCAAAAGAGAATCAATGGAGTGCCATAAACCTGGCGATGTACTGCCTATAAAGGCCAAGGTCACTCAGTCAACCAAGAAGATCATGGCCACAATCTTTTGGAACTGTGAAGAAATACCCTTCATTGACTTCAAGGAGAGGAACACCACAGTAAATAGGGAGCACTATGCTGGCCTACTGCACAGACTACATGCTTCCATCAAAGAGAAAAGACGAGGAAAGCTGAGTGGTGATGTGCGCCTTCTAAACAAAAATGGGCGTATGCACACAGCTCTTGTTGAAAAGGAAGCTGTGAAGAAACGCGACTTCAAGGAGATCGACCATCCACCCTACAGCCCAGATATAGCTTTCAGTGACTATTTCTTCTTCTCAAAACTCAAGAAGGACCTTCAAGGAAGGAAATGTAAGCGTAACGAAGAAGCGATGTATGCTGTTTGGGCGCATTTTACAGTCAAGACTTCTTATTATTTTTGGGGAGGATTGAAATGTTAATTCAAGGATGTGAGAAGGTATTGTAATAAAGGGTAACTATATTGAAAAGTGAAATATTGTTTTTGACTTTATCATACCTAGAAAATGGTTAGGCCAGAAACCTATGGATCTACCCTCGTATATACTGAATTTTGTTGTGAAGAAACAAATGTTGATGTTCCTAGAGGGATTTTTAAATTTTGGGTTTCAGGTAAACACCCACTCCTAATAGCCCGATTTCCTTGCTTTTTAGGAATTATTTTTCGTATTGTATTAAAATGTTACATACACAGTTTAGTTACGAAAAAGCAAATATTGATGCCGCTAGAGTAATTTTTAAATTTAAGTTTCAGGTAAATCCGCATTCCTAATAACCCGATTAGCATGATATTCGGAAATAAATTTCATGAATATATCTTAAAGAAATATACCGAGTTTCTTTGAGATAAAACAAGCGGTAGCATAAGCGACTTTAATTCTTTTAAAAAAAGTTTGTTTTAGGTTAACTTCCACCTCCAATGGTTCAATTTTGCGAGTTAACGAACTCGAGAAATTGTTTGTTAATTGATGGTCATATGCCGAGTTTCGTTGAAAGAAAATATAAATTCCAACCGCTAGAGCGTTAACAACACACATACGCTTATATAACATGGGTACATATATGTATATAATAGACGACACACGTACAAATATATAAAAATAAAAGGATAACTTAAATGTCGCGGCCCTACCTTCCGCGCACTTCATAACCAGACTCTGAGCACGCCGAAGCTTATTTCACGTTGTTTTAAGAGTGAGAGTATTTTTTAAACTGCCGGTTCTCTTTCATTTTTTCACAAACAGACACGTTTTTAATTCATTTCGGTGCGTAGTGGTGTGTATTATTGGTCCAGCATTTTTTTTAAGCTCACCTTTGCGTATAGCATGTTAATTTCAATGGTACATAGCCTTTCCGTTACTTTATGTAGTGTAAAGACGTCACAGCACTAAGTTATAATGTTTTATATGCCTGGAATTTTTTTTACATATTTTATATTCCATTCATATTTTCTACAGTTTCAACGTTCAACGATTTTTTGCTTTAAAATCGTGAATTGAAAATTTGTAGGAGAATGTGATGCAAAAAGTTTTTTTTTGTTAACGAGGTTAATTATCATTTTTTGTTTAGTGTAAATTATGTTTAATTACAGTAAATGTATGTTTAATTTGTGTTAGGTGCCACTTTTAGTCTATTTCGATATATTTATGATAGAATCAATCTATTGTGAAAGGTGTTTCTAATGGCATGCACATTTCCATATACCCAAGATGTCCGAGAGGAAAAGTTTGTTCCGTCATGTTAGCGATATTAATGAGCTTGATATTCAGTCAAATGCCTACATAAAGTTTTACTTGTGCTGGTTTAAAAATAAAATTACAACACCATTTGTTAAGTTTTCGGAGCATCCAGCCAGTTCCACCGTGACGTATACTCCCCCCCATCCCGCCAATTTCAATGGCACAGCACTTGTCACATCACATGTAATTAAGGTATTTGCGACACTTCTGATATCATTTTATGCAATATCGAACTCAGTTACTTCAAGGTATAACATCCACATTTCATTTTCTCGTATTAGTAAATCATTGTGTGAAAATATTTTAGTTGCAAAATAACATTTTTCAAAGTTAAATATCTAATTTTTCCAAAATAGCATACCGTACATTGCATTCCTTTTAACTTTATATGCCATGGGAAAGTGTATATGTATGTTTTCGCCCAGTCCATTATCAGTAAAAACCTTACTTTCAATGAAATATATAAAACTGAATTTTCATGCAAAACTATTTAAAATTCAAGACAGTAGGCTTGGAAACTTTACCTTAATTTAAATAAAAGTTGAGCCCTCCTGTTCTCCAGCTCAGTAAAATTTATAATCCCCTTTTCATTGAAGTCTTCGTTGGCGGAAATGTATATTTCCCTATTGTTACAATCGAAATAGCATTTAGTCTGTCCTGCTCCATTGTGTTTCTTAAATACGTTTTCACACGCTTTAGGGTCCTGAAGAATCTTTCTGATTCTGCTGTGATTACAAATGTCACATGGTTTTACCGTCTCTGAGAAAGTGTCTTTCAAATCACTTTCTAAGAGGAAAAAATGCAAGGCAGTTACAGATCGCACATGCCTAGGTTCCTCACTAGAGTAGAATTTTTCATTTTCAATGAACGGATAGAATTGAACACAATGATTACACATATTATGGGGAGATTGTGAGTTAAAGTTATTGACATTTGAAGGATCAAGTAATTTGAAACAATCCAAACTTTCAATAGCACCAAATCTTTCTTCCGTTTGACAAATTATATCACAGCATTCACTCTCACGTGACACACTCTGTTCTGTTAGTGTCTCTTTTTCTATTTTTTGTGAAGCTAGAATTGTCTAGAGTTATCTGGAGTTTCAGCTAGTTCCTTCATAAGTGATTTAACTGAAATGCGTAATGATAGAAGGTGTTGTTTTACTGCAGTAGAAGTGGTAATTCTTTTGCAGAATGTAATAGAAGGTGTGGACTCAAGTCATTACTCTGTAGAAAAAATGCAACAAATAATTGAATTGAAAGGTACAGGGGAAAAAACAATCAAAGCCTACTTTTGTGAAATTTGAGATTTTGGTGCCAATGGATTTCAGGTATGTGGTACTACATTCCAACACATTCATATAGGGGAAAAAAAAAAAAACAAAAAACAAAATCACAGTCCTTTGTAAAATACCTACGATGAGACCATAGCAAGAAAAGGAGCAGATAAAGTTGCATCAATGTTGTTTGACTTTTGTATCCACCATTTAGACCCATTAGTTCGAAATTTGCACATTTATGTTAGTTTTTTTTAATATTGTTTAACGCCCGTTTTTATTACTGAGGGACCACAGGCGGTGGACACTGATGATAAATGAGATGAAATGATATATTAGGAATGAATTTTTTTAAGGGAGTAAACGTTCACTTTTTTTTTTTTTTTTTTTTTTTTGTGATTCGTGAGCCGGCCAAAATAAAAATTATGCAATTATTTGCCTCATTTATATTATAGTTCATAAGTACAACATATTTGAATAGCTGAAGTGATTTTTCTCATCAGAGGCCGCAGTTATATGGAATGTGACTAAGATATGGGCTTAATAAGTCAAAAAACCCATGCTGAAATTGTGATTGGAATGAGCACATCAGAAGATGCCGCGTGAAACCACCTCTCTTCAATATCATTGAGTGTTCCCAGGCTATTTTTAAATCATGGTTTTCATTTCTTAATACAGAAAGACTTGTCCAATGAAGATAAGAGAAATACGAGAAATTGTAACTGACAAAACCTATTCTAGTACCATAACCATTCGAACAACCTGGGAGTCCCATGTTATTGTTGACAGACTGATGAGCAATCTACTCCTTCCTAATCAAGTTTCATTCCACTTTCCAAGGCAAAATATGATGAATCACAATGCGTGAAGAAATTCTGTTTCGAAAAATACTCAGTTCTATATTTCATAATTACCTGTAATAGATAATGGATAATTTTGATTGAGTGATTATTTTCATTAATTCTTATATTTTCCTCGGGGATTATACAGAATAATTTTGTACATTCCATAATATAGTTAGTGGACTTCCATTGTTATTATCTAGAAGTATGTGTATTTTGACTTTTTATTGTTAATTAACATTAATAAGTAACACATGACACTAATTTCAAGAGAAGAGTCTGTTAGAAAAATACATTTAGAATTATTCCAGGCAATACCATTTCTATATATCTAATGTGCTAATTTTATAGCGTTTTTAAACTTTATATTACATTCCTGTGAAAAAGTAAAAAGTGTACTTTTATTATTTGTTCCTTGTGCCCTTCAATTCAATTCATTATCCTCTAGAAGCAGCCCGCAGGATTCGCTTATAGAAAATGATTCCCATCCGCTATAGCTTTTAACAATTCTATCAGCAGCTCTTTAAGGTGAAAGACTGAAACCACACACCAACTCCTATTCTGATAAGCTATCTTTATTGGGGCACAAACACCAATTACATATTTCCTGGATGAAGAGAAAAATTATGAAAATGCTATAAGCTGATGAGCACAGCAGTGTGTAAAACATGCGAATGAATAAATTCTCTTACATGTTTCTACAATCCATCATTGGTACTTTTCATAACAGCACAACAACAACAACAACAACAACAACAACAACAACAACAACAACAACAACAACAACAACAACAATAATAATAATAATAATAATAATAATAATAATAATAATAATAATAATAATAATAATAATAATAATAATAATAATAATAATAATAAATACATAAATACTTGCATTTTACACAAAAGCACAATTTGAATAGGCATCAATTGTTTCTCACCCAAGACAAAATTGGTAAGTGGTCCTTTATTTCTTGTAATATTTCCCTCGTTTCATGCAGCCACCGAGAGCACTTGATCCTGCTAATAGTTAAAGAACTCTCTCTATAGGTAGCGCTAGTTTGGCAAAATCCCTCGTAGGCTTTCTGCTGCTCAAATGCTGTGTGAATTTGGCAGCTATACATGCCGAGGGAATAGGTACGTTTGCAGATATTACCGGTTTAGGGTGCCAATTCTTGGAGTTTGCGTTTGTAACGCGGCTAGTTAATTACAAAGTGCGCAGACATTCTGGTTCTTTTGCTAGAATAATTAAAAAACAAAGATGTTTCTGATGGATTTTATTCAGTAATAGTCACAGTATAAAAGTCTAATTTAAACAATAATAAATTGTGTAAGGAAAACAAGTACCAAATTACGAATCCTATTGCAATTTACGTCAGAAACCCACGAGGTGAGTTCATCTAGTGTAACTTACAATTATACATTAAAAATTATTTATTTTATTTCATTTAATGCAGGGATATTCATTGTGGATTTTAGAAATAACTTTACAACTGAACGAAATGGATTTATATTAAGAGAGGGAGAACACCATTTTGAACTTTCTAAGGAGGCCCTCCACTTTCCACATACACACCAAAAAATACCCCCACTCCAAAAAAAAAAAAAAAAAAAAACCTGAATAAAGTATAATTTTGCAATGCAAACTTAATTTTTATTTCAAATTGGCATTTAATTGCACCCCCCAAATTTTAACACATTCACAACTGGTAACACAAGGCAAAAATACAGTGTGAATCACATATGATATATCTGTGTTTTCTCAGGAGGCACTAATTTTCTTCTGTTTCATTGGGAATGACTCTTTCAGACTTATAATTAATTAGCTGGTAGGCACTCCCTAAGAAGTGATCTGTTTTTCCAACATAACATATGACTTGTGTAGCTGTTATTATTTTTAATATAAAAACATTTTTATTGCTCTTTTATTACTAATGGAGTTTAGTATGCTCAAATCAAAATATTCTTACCATAATTAATTCCCTGTAATAAAACTTTTGAAGTATTTTGTGTTTTTCAGAATTGGGAGACAATGGCTGTCAACACTATACTTTTGGATTTTACTGTACCATCATCTAAGATTACTGATGCAGGTAGTTATCAACACATTTTGTTAAATTTTCCATCATGATTTAAAGAGATATCTAATCAAAACAAAAAAAGAAAATGCAATTATGCATCTTTTTTTTATCTTATTCTGTAATTGAGAAAAGGATTAAAAAAGAACCATGCACTGTGTAAAAAATAATGTTCATTTAGCTCTTGTCTTCTTTGTTTATAAGTAAAATTCTTACATCTCTCTAAAAGTTTAATTTACCACCTCTTTTGTAATTATGAATGATATATATGATTGTTATAGGTTTTACCTGGAATATTTTCTCTCCCTGAATTTAAGTCAGATTTCCCTTTTGGTTTGTTGAGTGCAGCACTATATGCTTTATATTTCAGAGATCTTTACTGCTAATGCTAATGTTTTGGTATAATGTTAAAATTTAATGTATGTGCACAAACTGAAGGCAGGAGAATTAATTTTATTAATCATTCATAGGGGCCATTACCTTTCAAATGAGCAATTGCAAATAACTTGTTTTGTAATTTATTTTTTCATCTTTGTTTTCCTAACATAGGTGAGAGCTGGTCTATGAGCTAAAGAATTTATATCACTACATTTTTATGTTATGAGTAAATACAAAATTTATTAAACTGCATACGTTGGTTGCAGGAGTCTTTGAAAAAAAAAAATTTGCTGGGCCAGTAGTATATATAATTTCAAGGAAAACATTTAATTTTTTAGGAAAAGTGGTTTTGATTTAACGACTAGATCCTGGAAGTTAAAGAATTCCTTTTGAGTAAAATAAACAAGCAAAAAGGATATTAAAATAGATATGTTAAATAGACAACAAAAAACAAAAAGTCTGTCATGCAGGAATTGCGTAAACTAAGCAAACCTCCCACCAGTTGAATAATTTCAAATAAATATGAATATAAAATCCAAATTAGGCTTTATTAATGAATGAAATTAGATAAGTTATGGCATTACTGTGTGGTATTAGGAGAACAAAATTAGAATTGTTGCAATCTGTAAGTTTTACAAAAAAATAACCACATTTTACAGCTGTTGTTGTTGTTGTTGTTGTTGTTGTTGTTGTTGTAGTTATTATTATTATTATTATTATTATTATTATTATTATTATTATTATTATTATTATTATTATTATTATTATTATTTTATTATTGAGATTCAATCACAAAAATTAATGGTACACTATTAATTAAATGAAATGTATGACCCCTTTGACAAACCTATACTGTGTAAGTATTTTTAAACATTTTTAAATGTAAGTCATGTTTACGAACTCTTGGTATCATCTTTACATTCACTAAAATAGAGAAATAACAGAAATTTTCCAGTGCTTTTTTAATTTCAGTTTTCAACTATATCCCCTACTCCTAAAGGTCTGATTTCCCTAATTTTCAGAAACTATTTTTCTTTCTTTATTTAAATAATATATACTGAATTTTGTTGTGAAGAAACAAATATACGTGCCTCTAGAGCAATTTTTAAATTATGGGTTTCAGATAAACCATCACTCCTAATGGCTGGATTTCTCTGATTTTGAGGAACTATTTTTCTTATTTTATTTAAATGGTATATATAGAATTTTGTTGTGAAAGAACAAATACCATTTGTCAAAGGTGAACTCCTGCTCTTAATTGCATGATTTTCAGGAACAATTTTTATAGTTTTATTTAAATGGTATGTACTGAGTTTCGTTGTGAAAAAGAAAATAATGATGCTGCTAGAGCTATTTTTAAATGTTGGGTTTCAGGTAAACCCCCATTCCTAATAATCTGATATCACTGATTTTCAGAAACTATTTTCCTTATTTTATTTCAATGGCACATACCAAATTTCCTTAAAAATGTTTTTAAATTGCAGCCGCTAGAGCATTTTTTAAATTTTGCTTTAATCTGCACTAGGTTTTGGGTATATCCCCACTCCTAATGACCTGATTGACCTGATTTTCAGAAACTATTTCTATTAATCTATTTGAATAAAATATACTGAGTTTCTGGGAGAAAAAACAAAAATTGCAGCTGCTAGAGTGATTTTTAATAAGTTTTTGCTTTTGCTTAACCCCCATTCTAAATGGTTCAATTTTGCTGGTTAACGAACTTGACAAATTGTTTGTTAATTGATAGTTATATGCCGAGTTTCGTTGAGAAAAACCAAAAATTGCGACTTCTAGAGCATTAAACACAAACATTGATATATATATAATACATACATTTTTTTCCGTAGTAATTTTCCATGCCTAGTAAGTAGAATAGATGAAGATATGAAGAAATTTTTCGAACATCTTTTCATGGGTACAACTGCAATAGCTACATTATTTTGGAATTCGCTAAAAATATATTAAGTAAATACAAATATAAAGCATTTGTGTATTTGCATTTAATTTCATGTTTTTATTTTTCATTACAAAATTGTAATTTAACTCAAAATAAAATCTTTCTTACATAATTTCCATTATTTTCACTGATCATAACCACAAGGTATTTTTTTCGAGTTCTAAGTAATTTTTATTTACAATGTTAATTAACTTTTCACCATCACTGATTAGTGGGTCCTGGTGGTGTAATGGTAACCATACTTGCCTTCTAAACCCAAGGTCACGGGTTCAAACCCGGCCAGGATTGATGGATTTTTTTGGGCATAAAAATCCTAAGTATGGCTTCCTTCTGAAGGGAAGTAAAGCTGTGGGTCCCATATCGTACATTTGCAGCACGAAAAAGAACCTCAAGCCTGAAAGAAGAGGCCTCTGAGCAAATTTTGTCGGACGTATCACGCTTGGAACAGAATGGGACACTGGTGACCTGAGATGTTAAGGAGCATTCTTAATTGAAAAAGCAATAAACCACCATCACTGAAGTGCAGCATACGTAAAACAGATTACTATAACTAGACTCTTGTCAGTATCAACAAAGAGCTTACACTTTAAGAAGGTAATAAATTTGTTTAATTTTTTTCTTAATCCTTGTTACTATTCATTAAATGTTTGCATTTTTAAGCAATGGCTAATACCTTTTCTCCTGGCATTTCTATCAGCTGCTCCTCCGATTCCTAATAACCTTTTAAGAGGCCAGTTTTGTAATTGTTTCTGATAAGCCATACATTGCACTAATTAAATGGAAGATTGTTACTTAGTTCAGAACATTATTACCTCACAGACTGAAGTATTTTCATTTTCTGGAAGAGCTTCAATCACCTCATGGATCTTTTCAAAATTATTAGCACAATAAATGGCACCTGATAATTGGGTACTTCTAGTCAAAACTGGCTATGGAAATAGAGTAGGACCAAGAGCTTCTTTTAGAAAAAATTGAGTTTGAGAAGGATGTTTTAGGAAAATTTTGTTGGGTTTGAAATTAACTTCCCTATTTCTGAATATAATGTTCTTACTGCTTACTTAATGGCAATTCTCTGATCTTGTGGGCTAAGCATTTGGGATTAAGTTTTTTGGAAAGAGTACTTTAAGTGCTTTAGCAAATTTCTTCATGTAGATCCTTAAACAATAATCATCATCATGTAGAAAACAGCATCTTTGATGAAAAATAATTATGGTAAATACCTTCTGGACAGAGTAGTAAGAATAGTGAATTTGTGAGTAATCACTGTTGAAGAACCATTTGATTTTTCTAATTGTTTCAGCATCAGAAGAAATGCTGATGTCTAGTGATGGAACATTTGCTACTATGGACATGAAGTTGACTTATGATTAGTATGAATCATACAGTATAGCTGACCTAGCATTCTGTCGTAAATAACTTGTTTCTGCATTGCAGCAACAAACTCTAATCCCCTTCCTCTGATGTCATGTGCACTAGTTCATGTCAGATTTATGGAATTGAATTTTTTTTCCACTAACTTTGACACTTGATTCTACTCAGCTTCTTCATAAAAGATGTTCAAATAATGTTTTCCTTAGAGCTGACTTGAAGGCACCAGTTAATTTGTGGTTTTTTTTCTAGTAATACTAATATGTTATTTTTCAAAAGAAGTTCTGCTTTCACAAGCACATTACATAGGTCAAGAAAAAACTGAGATTGCGTGCTGAATGTAGCAATTTTGTTTAAAATAAGAAATATCTTCTTTTGTCAGACCATTTTACAATCATTTTTCATGTTGAGGGATTTTTCAAGTATCTTGCAGAGGAGAAGAGGCCATCAATAGAAAATGTCTGTTCACCAAATTCACAGATGACCATGTAACTTACTACTTAATGGCACACTGTTTCATTAAGTTTAATAGTAAATATTTATTAAGTGTTAGGATTAATACGTAATTCATATTAACTATTAAACAAATATTTAATGTTGTTTCTTTGAGACAAAATTTTTCTTAATTTAAATTAATTGTTACAACAATATACTTTAACGGTTGTCAGATCACTATTTAAAAACTATCCTCGCACCAATGTACATTTACAGTGCTAGATGGATTTACAAGCTATTATTAAATAACAAATATTTAAACTCTTAGGTAGATTAAAAGTGAAACTACTTAAAAACATGTTAACACATTAAAACACTCTTGACTTTCCACTCTTAAAACTTTTTTTGGAAAAGCTGGTACATGTTTTGTGAGACCTTGCTCACATTGTCAACCAAAATTACTAACAAATCAACCTAAATTGGTGGTGTGATTGAGTGCTCTGGTGGTCTATTGATGAACTTATACAAAATGTTGTCTGCTTCTGGGATATTGAAATACATGAGTGTATGTTCATATTTTATGAAAATTTTTTCCCATATACTGAGCTCTTTTGGGTGTTGCACTGCTTTTAATAAAGTGATATCCTTCTCGATTTGATGGTGTTCATTCCAAAAATATGCTGGAACCGCTGATTTTTCTATTAGTTTGTATTTAATATGTATATTTTTTGTATTTATCATGCATTGACATGATTTTAAGTAGTTTTACTTTTAATCTACAATGATTTTAAGATGATTTCACTGTCTTGATTCCTACATTCATCATTAACAAATACTTAATTTATTCCAGGATTCTTATACTTTATTAAATAAGAAATTATTGTTGATCTCACCTAAATATACATAAAATCAAAATTTGATTTGATTTTTAAATTATTTAAATAGATATGAAAATCAATTTCATTTTATAATGGCAAAAAAGGCATTGAAGTTAAGAATAAGGCAGAAGGCAGAGGCATGTTTTTCTGTTAAGAAGCTATAAATACACACAGTAAATTAAAAAGTGTTTTGTGAAACTTCCAGACTTTAATAATGACTGTGTACATCAATTTTATATTTGAGTTATTACTGAAATAACATTTTAACTCTTTTTTCTTTTTATAGAAGTTGACATTTTTCAACTGTTGGTATCAAATAATGTAACATTAAATTCACAACAAATTCAGAGTACCTCATAATAACATAGTATAGGCCTCAAACGAGGTCTCTTCAAAAAGTATCGCGAATTTTGAATTTTCGCGGGCTACGTATATTCGATTGTTTTGTGGCGTTATGTTGGTACTCATGTCCCTCACTTACGTTGATAAGCTCGGCCATTTTGAATGTTCAGTTAATTGTTGACAGCTGTTTTGCTTGGACGTGTTTTGGCTCGTCTTCGATTTTTGCCTATTCCAAAAAATGGAACAAAGAATCTGTATCAAATTTTCAAATTTTGTGTGAAAAACAAAATTAAGAGCGCGGATGCATTCCGAATGTTGACTGTGGCATATGGTGAACTAAAGCAACGTTTATCGCCCGAGCTCGTCAACAACAGACGAAAATATTGAAGAAGTGAAAAAAATAGTATGGCTAATCGTCGAATCACCGTTAGAGAAGTTGCTGAGGACCTAAACATATCGATTGGCTCGTGCCATTCGATTTTTACCAATGATTTGGGCATGAGACGAGTCGCCGCAAAATTCACACCAAAGTTGCTCAATTTCGACCAAAAACACCATCGCATTAACGTTGCTAAGGAGCTGTTGAACTCTGTCCGCGACGACCCAAATTTGCTCCAGAGGGTCATAACTGGTGACGAATCATGGGTTTATGGTTATGACGTGGAAACTAAAGCTCAATCATCCCAAAGGATGCTGCCACACGAGCCAAGACCGAAAAAAGCGCGCCAAGTTCGGTCGAATGTGAAGGTTTTGCTTACATTTTTCTTCGATTGCAGGGGCGTGATGTATCATGAGTTCTTGCCACAGGGTAAAACGGTCAATAAGGAATATTACCTGCAAGTTATGAGCAATTTGCGCGAAGCAATCCGCCAGAAACGCCCGTATTTGTGGAAGAACAAAAATTGACTTTTGCACCATGATAACGCCCCTGCTCACACATCGTTGCTTGTGCGCGAATTTTTGGGCAAAAACAACACACTTATGATGCCGCAGTCACCGTACTCCGCAGACCTGGCCCCCTGTGACCTTTTTTTTGTTCCCAAAACTGAAGAGGCCCATGAAAGGACGACGCTACGCCACGATTGAGTAGATAAAGACGGCATTGAAGGAGGAGCTTAAGAGGATCACAAAAAACGATTTTTTAAAGTGCTTTGAGAATTGGAAAAAACGTTTGCACAAGTGTATAATATCTGGTGGGGTTTATTTTGAAGGGGACAAAATAGTTATTCATGAATAAATAAATACTTTTTGAAAAAACACAAAATTTGCAATACTTTTAGAACAGACCTCGTATATCTTGTATATATTTTATTTAATTTAAATAATTTGATTTCATTCTAAAAGTAAATCTGAATCATTTGTATATTTGCAATGATTTTTTTCCAAAACTATATCTTTTTGGATCATTGTAAGTATGTATATATGTGTACATGCATAGAATCTGTTTTAATTGGAATACATTTAGCAAAAGCGCAAGGTAAACATCAATACATGAAACAAGCATTAAGAATTTTATTCCACTTGGAAACTTTGTAACTAGAAATAATAATTGATCATAAAGAGTTTAAATGTTTTCTTTATAAAATACTTAATAAAGAACAGTAAATACTGAGATCAGAAACAGTTAATCAGATCATTAGTGTTTTGATCAAACCCCAACATTCTTCATCTGTTATATAATTGTGTTAGGACAGTACGGGACCAAATTGTAACTGGATCTAGATAGTAAGGACTGAACAAAATGGAGAATTTGTGAAAACTGGAAAACAGTGGGAAATTGAAGAGTGGCAATTATTCTTTATTATTTCTTGGTATTCCAAGAATAAGTTAAAATGAGAAACAAAGGAAAGAAGGCAGATGAAGAATAAAAGAGAATAGGAAAGATAAAAAATATGCAGCAATAAGTTGTAGAGGTGAGGAAGGAGAGAAGTGCTTGCAAGCTATAAAAAACCCATCTAGATATGTACAGAAAGAAACTAAAAGTAAATGTGAGGAATATCAAATGAAGAGAAATGCTAAATATCTATAAAAAAAAAAACTGAAAACATTAGAGAAAGAATATCCAAGAAATATAGAATTAAACCAGAAGAGTGAAACAAGAAGTTCAAGTACTGGAAAGAATGAATAAAAGAGCATCAGCTTATATTTTTTATTGAAATTTGTTGAAAGTGCTAAGGGAAAAAAAATCTACAAGGGGTCTCCACCTATCTGGCCCAGGACACTTTAGGTGTACCTCCTCTCGATTATATAGAATTTAATACAATGATGATTTTACACTAAACCTTTATCTAAATTTTTAATAAATAAAGTGCAAAATTTCCACTTTGATTCACACTCCAGTCCCTGGTTCATCAGCAGTAGCCTACGGGAATTTCAGGGCACTAGGATGAGATCCAGCCCAGAGGACTAAAATAATATATTCCAATTACTATCCCTATACTATTATTTTATCAGCTAGTTACAGTCTCTATAAACTACTAGTTCTTTTATTTCTCAAACATCTACCATAATGAAATTTGAAATTTATAAAGTGCTAAGAAAAATTCAAGAACAAACTACAATGGGGCCTCCATCTATCTTAAGGTGTGACCCCTCTCAGTTACAATTGTTGAAACAATAATACATTTATGTTAACATCCTTACCTAAATTCTATATAGTTAAATAAAGTACAAAATTTCCACATTGATTGTGTCAGTTCCCAGTCCCCAGTTCATCACTAACATCCTACTGGAATTCCAGGGGAATAGGCTCCCACACCAAACCAAGGCACTAAAATAAATATTTCTCTTACTCTACGTATAACAATTATCTTGTCAGCTAACTACAGTCCTTATGTACTACTAATTCCTTTATTTCTCAAATACCAAATATAATGCTACATGTATTCACTTTCTAGAGCAATTTCCAGTATCTCAAGCTCAATAATTCAATAAATTTATTATAATTTCACTCCCAGCCATTCCCAGACCGACATATTTCATAATTATATAGGGATTCTTTATCATCTAAAATTTATCTAAATTATCTTTCAACTGACCATTTCCATTTCATTTTTACCTTCTATAATAACTGCCCTAATTTGGGTATCTGCTCATGATCTTCAAAGAGCTTTCTCATTATAATTCCTTTATTCCTCATTAACCATTTCTTACTAATTAAACTTTCCCTCTCAACATTTGTGGCTGTACATTGGAGGATAATATGAATTTCATATTCCTTCTCCCCACAGAATGGGAAACATTCCTGAAATAACATCTCCCCTCATTCCCCTTAATTTCCAAACACCTAATTGAAACCCTGCTATTCCATCTCTTTGATTTTTCTTGTAAATTAATATATACTTCTCCTTTTCTGGATTATCGTTTAATTCCTTATAATATGCTAGTGCATCAGTTTTAAAACGTAAATGTGGCATAAACATGGAAAATATAAGGAGAAAATATTAAGATTCTATGCAAATGGGTCACTGAATATTTTAAAGAGAAAGTTAAGTAACAAATGAGCAAAGGAAAAAGAATTTTAAGAAACAGGAATCAGATATTTTTTTTAATAGTGTTTAACATCAGTTTTTATTACTGAGGCACCATGGGCAGTGGACACTGATGATACATGAGATGAAAAGATAAATTGGGAAAAGTTTTTTTTTATTTTTAAGTAAGGAAGTGTTCCAGGCCTAAGTTTTGGGTACCTCCCCAGCATTTGCCATTGATGAGGAATAAGGAAAACCTGGGGAAAACCTCAGTCCGGGAGGATAGTCCTGGTGGGAAATTGAATCCCAGAACTCCTGCTCACAAGTCAGCACCTTAACAATCTTAGCCACCCATGGCTGTTTTTGGGATGTGAATATTAGTATTTCGGAATATGAAAAAGAATAAAATATCTGTAGAAAATGTAGTGATAGCTGAATATTTAAGTAAATATCATGAAAGTATCAAGATAATTATATATGATTTGATAATATTGATATGAAGATGGAATAAATGCCAGAAAATAGGGAAATAGATGCAATTTGTCTAATATGCCAACAAAAAAGTACTGTGAAAATTATAGAATTAAATGGTTTAATATAGCATATAATTTATTAAAAAAATAGCAAGCAAAACATAGTCTTGATTTGTTTTATTTACGGATGCTCTTTAGCATCTCAGATCATCAGGCGTCCCATTCAATTCAGGGTGTGAAACGGCCAACAAATTTGCTCAGAGGCCTCTTTTTTCAGGCTTGAGGTTCTTTATCATGCCATAAATGTACGACACGGGACTTACGTCTTTACTTCCCTTCCATACTTAGGAATTTTATGTCCTGGCTGGTATCAAACCCCTGGTATCTTGGGTTTAGGAGGCAAGTATGGTTACCACTACACCACCAGGACCGACAAACATAGTCTAGGGGAATATCAATGTGGTTTTAGAGGATAAAGGAGTACAATAAATTAGATATTTGTTATGTGACAAACGGACAAGTTTTATGAATATGAAATAACCTACACTTTTTATTTGTGATTTTAAACATTCATTTGATGTTGTTGATAGGGAAATGTACTTTAAAGCTCTAAACAAATACTTGATCAATCCAGTAATAATTATGAAGATTAATTACATTGATGAAATATACTAAAGCAAATGCAAAAATAGTAAATAAGTGCAATCAGGACTTTGGTTATAATAAAGGAGTAAGGCAAGGAGGTGGTTCATCCATAACTTTTTGTAACGCAACCCTTCATAGAGTTGTAGGGAAAATGGACTCTAAAGAAACCTTTTGTTAAAACCAGTAAAATCTATGCATGTGCAAATTTTTATTTATTATTACAGTTTAACATTCCTCATGACAATAAAGATCTAAAGAGGAGATGAATGAATGTTTATGAAATGAGTTCATAAATGAGCTTGGAGCCCTGATCTTTTCTGGGTAAGGAAAAAACTATGGTAAAAAACCTTACCCAGACAACTGATCTTACAGAATATGAATCTGGAACCTCCTGATTTGCAGAAAGATATGAACACAAGACCATGCACACAATAATATGTCAATAGTTATAAGTGATAAGAATAAGCTTATTGAAGTATATAGGATTATGTGAAGAGACATTTAAAAAAAATTGGGATCAGTAGTTAATGATCAAGAAATTAAATATATGAGAATTTCAGCTGACAAAAAATAGAAGAACATGCAAAATCTTATAGCAGGAAGGGGGAAGGAAAATAGGAAGAAAGATGTAAAGGAGTATCTCATTTCAAATATTTAGGATCTCTCATAATCGAAATGAGTACGTAAAATAAATAATCCAACGTAAGAAAAGCTCATTTTATGGACATTTAGAGTACTTTAAAAAAAGTAGTACATTAGTAAAAGCATTAAACTAAGATTTATAAAACATTCTTAAGACTAGGGCCCTTCTTTGTAAAACTTGACAGAGGCATGGTAAATACGACATTTGCGTCAAATCAGACAAATTTATCAGTATGTTATGACAGTTTTATGTTTCATAAATATTATATGTTTGCTGTTTATGACAGGAAAAAATTATAAATTATCAAACCTATAAATATGCATTTCATAAATTTCATAATTTAATGCGAAAATTTGATTAATGGCAGAATTAAGGCCTTAGGGCATTTTCTTCCACTCAACCGGTTTTATATATTCATACATATTTTATTTATTTTCATCCAAATAGTTAATTAATGACATAGAACAAGTCAACTAAACTACAATAAATGGACGAACAATATTTTTTATAGTAAAAAAAATCAAGGGTATACAGACATAAGTGCAATAAAAGAAAAGGCACATTGGCAATTATGTATTCATATCAAGTATATAATAAAATACATGAAAAAGGAAGTGCTATATTCAGTACTTTTGAAGAGTCACAATATTAAATCATATTACAGCATAGAAGATCATATTTCACTGAACAGTGCTCACAACTGGAACAAATAAGAAGGTTACCTTATGAATCTAAACTGAGGTAAGGTTAAGATAAATGCTTCAATTAACATACTGTAAATTATCTACAGTCAAACATGCTAAATTGATATTATGACTGCAATTATTATCAAAATTATTGATGAGTTGAGAAAACTGATTTTATAATTTAGTTAATACTGTCAGTATGTTCAGCAATTTGGACAAGATTGTGACTCTAAACATGATACAAGAATGAAAAGGAGTGTTTCTTGGATGATTTTCTTGTGAGATCTCCAATGAGCAGAAAACTCGAGCATGGGAAGATATTGCTGAATAAACAAAGTCTATCAGAACCTTCTTTAAAGACTGGAAGTATTTAAGGGATACCACTTGGCAGAACTGGCACAAGAGGACTTTATCACCATCATCCTCTTATTGATATTGAAAGGTATCTATAAAGGAAAACAAAATAGATGCTTTTCACAGGATGACGTCATGTGAGAAAAACAATAATTATTTTCAACTGATGAAATAAGCTTTCAGCTTTTTTCTTATATTGTCTCTTAATGAATAGTTTACCATGTCTAATTCCTGAAGCTTAAATCCAGGTTTTGTATTGTTGTGCATTTAACTAGTTGTTAATAGATTCTCTTATAGAACAGCAAACAGTGCATGCTTCTCTCTCTGACTCAATACCATTTTAAGTTCAATTTGGTAGTGAAATTAGCATCCATTTGTGTGAAAGAAATTTAGGCAATCAATAGTTATAAAATGCTCACATTTCTCCATATATTTATTTCACCAAATTATGGAGTTATTTTTACTACAATTAACCTTTTAAGATAAATGTGCAGATTAACTGATTTTAATGTACATGTACAAATCTGATTTATTTATTTGTGCATGTGTAGTTTTTTACATAGCAAAAGATATTTTTAACTACAAAAGCTAATACACTAATGTTGTGGGCACTGGTATGTAGGTTTAATTTGCTTACTACTGAGACTAACATGGGAATTGAAATGTTGATTGAAAAGATTCTAAAGGGGAAATATTTTCTCTCCTCTTTGGTACCATTTTTATCTTATTTCAATGACACTAGTTGCACATATGTAAATCATGCTGGAGAATTTAGTCCATAGACAGCATGAAATCAGTCATGCTGTCCATTAAATTGAGAGGAACTATTACTGACAGTAATGAGAATTAGGAATTTAGCTTGCTTTCTGCCTCTAGACTTAGCCTTTCTTACAAACGATGTATAAAAATTAAATTTATACAATATTAGCATTTAAAATATCTTGGGGTTGTGCATACTTGTTGCCTAGACCTAACCATCATGTGTCATATCTTATTCACATTCATTATGCATTCAGAAACTAGTTAAGTAACTTAAAAATAAAATGTTTAGTCATACTGCCAATTAAATGTAAGCCCTTTGACCGAAAAAAAAAGTGAGTCATTGTCAGATTGTACATGTTGATCAGAGAACTTGCTATACTCACAAACTGAAGCAGCAAGTGGGAGCTTTGCCTGTAAATATAATGGTGACAATCATAAGCATCTGGAAAGACAACATTAGGGTAGAGTAGTGGTGCAGTTTAGAAGGCTTTGCTCTTTTGCATAAGCTCCTGGATTCAAACCCTAGTTTATATGTACATTGTGTTATTTAATATCATATTATATTTTAAGATATTATTTGAATTTTATGATAATGCCCTCTACACACAATCTAATGTATTCTTTGCAAATAACTAAATAAATACATGAATAGAAAAATTTATTTTCTAAAGTATAAACACACATAGATATCATGTATGAACCGTCAACCTTTTGGGCATAGACGATGTTAGATTTCTACAGTAGTTTGGAAGAGAGGCCACAACATTCCAGGCTTCTTGAATTTGGCCCATAAGCTGTTATTCTTCTTGCATGTATAGCAAATTGTGTGTGCAGCATATTGCATTTAGATAGAACATATACTGAAAGAAATATAACATTCATTATAGTATATATTACAAAACTAATTTGTCATAATTTGTTACAAAGGTTTATTAAAAAAAAAGTGTTTCATGCAAGGAGACAAGCCTGAGCTCTTAATCACGACATCACTACAAACTCTGCTACAGAGGTAACAGAACACACACATTAAACAGCATCTTTAGTGCATGCGATATAACACAACAGCTGCAGTGGCTACACAGCCTTGCTCGTTACCTTGTGAACTGCAAACTATAGACTAGGACTCTTCTTCTTCTTCTTCTTCTTCTTCTTCTTCTTCTTCTCCTCCCCCTCCCCCCTCCCTCCCCCTCCTCCTTCTTTTCTTCTTCTTCTTCTTCTTCTTCTTCTTAGATAATATTTAAAATGAAGAAATATGTGTATACATAATTATACCTCAGTTTGCACATATATGACCGCAGATCATTTACATAAATGATCAATTTTAACATTTTATACTTCCCCAAAAGCTTTAAAAATAATGTGCAAAACTCCTCTAAATAAATTTTTTTTTAATCCACAGTTTAACATCGCTTATAACAATGAAGGTCTAAATAAACAATGAAATGAATGCTTCATGAGCCCAGAGCCTGCAACATATTGTTACCTGGCACTCACCTGTGTAATATTTTTTTAATCCACAGTTTAACATCGCTTATAACAATGAAGGTCTAAATAAACAATGAAATGAGTGCTTCATGAGCCTGGAGCCTGTAACATATTAAGTTACCTGGCACTCATCTCTGTAATCTGCAAATTGTTTCCTCCAGACCTATATTTAATTTTTGATTATTAAAATCATCTGTGCTAACTAAATGAACAGTTATAATTATGTTAATTTATATTTCATTGTATTATAAAATGTAAAACACAGCATATTAAGATATTATAATAATAAAATAACATTGCTACCTCTCATGAAGTGAACCCAGGTTCGATTCCTGCTCAGATTAATTTTATGGGAAAACTTTTTATTTCAATAGCATTAAGTTTATCTTAACAATAGAAAATTTACTTTCTTGCAACTGGTTTTATTACAAAAAACTGATGCAATAATGGATAATAGTAAATAAAAATGGATATAGGAAAGAAGCAACATGATTGGTACTCAACAATGGAAAATAACAAGTGCAAGAAGTAAGCAAGCATGGGACCACTAAACTTTATAATTGTATCTAAATCTGAACCTGTCCATTACATGTTCAACCTGGTGTTAATTATAATAGCATATGGAAGGAATGCAGCTCCATAAATTGAGGGGATTAAGTGGACAATTTAAATGTTTTAATAGTTGTAAATTTATCTGCATTGAGAATATGGAAATGTAAATTGTATACTTTAATTTTAACATATTTATTTGTTTGTGAAAACTGCAAAAAATTGGTTGTATCTATATGTTAAAAATATTATGCATGCAAATTGAAAATTGGAAGAAACAAATTCATTCATGTATGCAGTGCAGTGAAATAATCCTTCACACCAGCTATACCTTGAAGAGATACATGTTTTCATTGGCATTTTGTATTTGTCTGGATGTGTCATATATTTGCATTGCATTATTATGTTTATGCAAAAAAAATTGTCACTCAATTACTTTTAAAATAAAATTATCTTAATTTTAAGGTTCAAATACAGCATTTATTAACCAAATATATGTTAAAATTAAAAACTTCCAGTCTGTAGTGCTGTGGTCTTGAAAACCTGTTGTTCATAACAAACAGTCCTCCTTCCCCTACTCCCTCCAGCCATCTGCCCATCTGTGCCAATATCAGTTGTTCCGATGGTTAGCCCAAGATGACATTCTTATTACCACACTGATGATGCTGGACATGGATAGCTGGTAAAAGCTCTGTTTAGCTTTTAAAACAAAGGCCACAGCACAACACCTTGGAAGTTTTTTATTTAACATTATGAACACAAGCCATGAAAGCTTAAGATATATTGCAAATAAATGCTATTTCTTCATATTTTAATTCACTTGTAAAACAAATGACATATATGTAATAAATTTGATAGATATGTAATATGTACCAACACTTGAATCATGAAAAGTAATTTAACATGTAGCCTGTAACCATAGACTTGTGCCCAGTGATTTGTCCTTTTTGGGTAAATATGTAAGCTCAAAATTTTTTGTCTTTTTGTTTTAAAAAATTGTTACCTTATGCCTTATTGTTACCTTGATGCCTTATTAAGGATAAGTTGACTCCAAATAATTTGAACACAATAGGTTTAAGAGAAGGATGTAAGTTTAACATCCATTCTGTTTATCAAATTTATTAATGATATTTTAGAAAAAGTAGCAAAGTTAATGCCCACATGCCGAGAATTGAAAGTGTTGAGATTCCAGGACTATTATTTGTGGACGATTTGGTAGTGGGGGCAATTATTAATATTGGTTAAGTGAATCAATTGAGATAATCGCCAAATTATGTAAGAAGTAGGGACTAAGAATAAATAATCGAAAATAAAAAATTATGGTATTTAAGAATGGAAACAAATTACACAAGAATGAGAAATGTTATTAGGAAGGGGCAGAAATTGAGGGGTTAATAAATTTGACTACTTGGGTATTAGGCTTAACAAGAATGGAAGGTTTTAGCAAAAGGTAGGTTAGCTTTGAAAGCTATTACTACCTGTAGGTTATAAAGTGCAGGTATAAATGCATATAAAGTGGTTGGAGAAAATATGAATGGTTGCAGTAGAGGCTAAAATGATGTTTCAGGTAGTGATGGTGATTGACTAAATGTAGACTTGATTCACAGGAATTTCTGAAAAACAAATTTTGGGCCTACCTAAAAGCTCACCAAACAGGGTTGCACAAGCTGAATTAGGAAGAGTAGGGAGTAAAGGAAAAATAATGACAAGAAATCTGAAATATTTGTTTAGGATTGAGAATTTAAAAGAGAATTGTATTTTGAAACACTGTCTAGTGATGCAAAAGAAACTGAGGAAAGAAAATGCTTGGGTTAGTAGAATCAATGAGATTATGGAAAAAATTGGCTTGAGTATGTTGTGGTATGATAGAGGAAGTAAAAAAAAGAGAAAGAGGTTTTTGAAGAGAAATAAAACAAAGAATTCATGATATGGAAAGACAGGAGATATTAGATAGTTTTAGTAGTAAAAAGTCATTGAGCATTTATAGGGGGTTAAAGGAAATATGGGGTAGAGAGAATTATGTGGATGAAGGTGATAGGTGGACAAGGAAGGGAATCGCATGGGCCTGGACAGGAGTAGTGAATCTGAAAGGAATAAGTGGAGGTTTAAATATAGAGGAATGTGCGATGTGTGGAATTTAAGATAGTTACTGGCATACAGTTGCGGAATGTAGAGAAACTAAAGAAATTAGAGTCAAACTTAGGATTGAGAAATGAGATAACTTACCAATAGAGAGGTAAGGGGAAACAAATTGGTGTATATGAAAACAAGGCAGAAATTCTTGGAGTTTGGGAATTACTTAGGTAAGGTTAAAAGAAAATAAGTAAGAAAGGAGGAACCAAATCAGGCAGAAACATAATTTAACCTGGTTTTTGAGTTAATTTTGTAGATGTAAGTTGCCTGATAGTTGAGTAATCGCAAGGTTGAAACTATTTGGGCCACTTAGTTACACGGCAACTCGGGAAGATTTACTAGAGTGACTATGGTTGTATTTTCTTGTACGACTGAACGATTGTAAAAGAGTACTGTGGAAGTTTGTTATGAAGTGGAAATAAATTAAATTCAAATCAGTTCATGTTGTTTTTGGATTTGCTATAATGGCTATAATAATAATAACAATAATAATTATTATTATTATTATTTTATTTATTTTTTTAAATTTTTCCCCATTATGAAACATACCTTATTTGCAGTTGATTCCTCCCAGAATATTATATCATACCTCAGCATATGTGAAGTAAGCTATTCTAACAGTCTCCACCCTTATACATCCTGCTAGTATCCTTATGATTTTTGCTTATGTGATTTATATGGGTGTCCCATTGTTTTGAACCCATAGGCTAAGAAATATGGTGGATTGGGATTCTACTTTACTAATTGTCTGGTTTAGGAGTTTAATTTGTGGACCTGTATATTCTTTATTATTTTTTTTTTTGTATGAATGTGCATTGCTACTGTTATTTTGGTATTTATTATGAGATTGTTTTCTATGAAATAGTTAACATTTTGATTTGTTAGTTGGTGAATTGATTTTAAGAAGTTTTCTTTGTACCAGGATATTTGTGTCATCAGCAAAGATGAGAGACTGCAGAATCATCAGCCATGATGAAGTCATTAATGAATAGCAAGAAAAGGATAGGATCTAGTATAGAACCTTGAGGTACTCTATGATTTTCACTAGTACACTTGACCGATACTTCTTTATTTCTCTAATGTCTCTCTTTAATTTCAACAATTTGTTTCCGGTTATTCAAATATGAAAGTATCCACTTGTAGGGTAGTCGTCTAATTCCAAGTTTTTCTAATTTTACGAATATTTTTTTATAGTCATTTGTGTCAAATGCTTTTGACAGACCCAGGAAAATGGCTAAAATATGTTCTTTTTTATGAATAGCTCTGAGAGATTCACTAGCAAAAGAGAAAATTGCTAATTCTTTAGAGTGATTGCTTTTAAAGCCATGTTGGTCTGTGGGTAGTAAACTGTTCCTTTCTAGGTAGGTCAACAGCCGCTTGTAAAATAATTTTTCCAAGGTTTTTGAGAAATCTGATAGTGGTGCTATGGGTTTATAGTTTGACATATTATTTCTGACCCTCTTTTATTATTATGACTTAACAATAGCTATTTTGAGGCCAGTAAGAAAAATGTTTCTGCTGAAGGATTCATTGTAAAGGTATATTAATGGTTGAGCAATTAGATGTGTACACATTTTAACGAGGAAGTCAGGTGTGTCATTTATTCCTGCAAAGCATTTTGGTTTCAGTTCCTTTATTATTTGTAGTATTTCCACTTCATTTGTTGGGATAAGGTGCATTGAGTCTTTAACTATGCTACTAATTTCACAAGTAGGCAAGCATATATTTTTTGCTTGTTTGCTATCTTTTATTAGATTTTCTGCTATGTTGACAAATTAATTGTTGAAACTATTTGCTATTTTGTTGGGGTCTGAGATGTATTGCAACTTCTCCATCAGAGTAATGTTTGCAACCTGGGGTATATTACTTGTTTCTCTCTTAATTACACTCCATATAGCTTTGATTTCATATTAGCTATTTTGATTGCCTTATCATTAGCCTGCCATTTTGCTTCTCTTATGACTGGGTAGCATCATTTTATATCTTATATAGTCATTTTTTAATTTAAAACTAAAAGGATAATTTTTTAATGAAGTATAAAGTTTCTTCTTCTTCTTGCACGCTTTCTTTATCTCTGGTGTAATCCAATTCTATTATTATTATTATTAGGATTTTTTCTAATAATGATTTTCATGGGGAAGGCCATGTTTACATAATAATGGAAAGCTTGTAAGAATGATACAAATTTGCTTGAAACATTATTACTATTGTAAAATTCTTCCCAAGACATTTTACTAAGTAAATGAATCAAATAGTGAATGTTTTGGTCATTGATTATTCTTTTCTTTGTAACCTCTGAAGCTTAAGTTGTAATAACTACAGCAGGAAGTTTAGTGTTTGTGCATTATTGTCACTAAAGTCCAGGTCAAGAATCTGGTTCTTGCATTTATGAGGGTCGAAATTTACAAAAATTTGATCTGTTAGTGAGGATGAGTGTTGTGTGACTCTTGTAGGTGAGAATACATTTTGTTTTAAGTTATAAGCTGCCATGAGGTTTATTAATGCTGATGCAGAGTTTGATTTACTCTTTAGATCTGTATTTAAATTTAACATATCATTAAGTGTAAATTATATCTAATCTGTCATCTAACACATTACAAGTGGGTTGAAGATGGAGAAGATGTCTCTTCGAAACCTGTCCCACCATATTTAAAAGTAAGTGAAGCATAAGAGTGTGTTAGATGACAGATTAGATATGATTTACATTTAACATTTGTGTGAGTTCAAATAGAATTTTTTAAAAATGTCTTATTTTTCGAAAGTTCTTAAATGATATTGTTAAGTTTTTTCTTATGTTTAGCAGTATCGTGCTTTTTCAGAAAAATTTTTGGATCACTGCCTGGAGACCTATATATACATATTGTGATATTGGGATTTATCAATTGGATACCTGAGTATTCAAATTCTTTTTCTTTTACTATGTTTTGTAAATTTCCAAGGACATTAAAAGCAATACCATTCTATACAAAAATAAATCAATATTTTGTACAAAATAAGCTAATTATGAATAAAATTAATTTTACATGGATTTTAAAATGTATTTATATGTATATGTTTGTTACTTTTAACATATAGCATATTGTGATTAAAAACTACAACCAATAAAATGAAAAGGTTGAAAGTAACATTTTTAATTTGCATAGTATGTTCAGTACATGCACACTACAATCAGCATTTTTAGATTGTTAGATATAAGCAACAATGTTGTCTGCTTTAAAAAATCTAATAGTGTTGGTCATTCTAACAATCATAGAAAGTATTTTCATCTTTTTGTTAAGTTTTCAGTAGCAAATGATTCTGATACCACCAGTATTCTTGTATTAGGGATGTACAAGTTGCAGAAGCCCTAAAGCAGAATATCAAAACGTAGTATTATTTTAAAAAAAATTTCCTGTGATAAAGGTGTGATAATAATAGTAGCAGTGGACTTAATGTAATTGACTGTGATTGTGGAACACAATTAGAGAGTACAAAGAAGAGTTATTTCCTTAACTGTTCTATTTTATAAAAACAGCTATAAAAGGCAAATTATAATTTTTCTCTCATTCATAATCTCTAATTTGAAAGAAAGGCAGAGTGAGTGAGTGAGATATATTCACTTGCTCATTCACTCACTATATTTGGTTATTGATCTATGCTTTTAAAGGATATCAGTTGGGAATTTGTGAGTCTTGAATAAATCATGTTATTTCTTTAAACTAATAGCATATTTTAGAATATGTTTCAATACTGTTGTCATTCTCAGTTCTAACTTCTGCATGGTTATTCCTCAAAGATGCAATTATATTATGATTTAATGAGATTGATAGTTCAACCTTTCTTGTTATCTCATTAATGTTGCTAATAGCAAAATGCCTAATGTTACAGAGGATTCCAGAGTAATCCAGGATGAAATGGAATCTGTATTATCTAAATACATTCCGGGTCTAAAGAGACAACAGGTGCTGAACTTAGATGGGAGCTTTGTCACTTTGTTAATGGGAGATCGAGGCACTCTTATTACACTCAGAGGCTTTCATCAAGGTTTAATAACATGTAACATAGAGTACTATAAGGATGAAGAGGAAAGGCCATTGTTGCTTTTTGAGGTGAGTAGCTTTGGTGACAAGCAACAGTATTACATTAAAATAAAATTAATGTTATACCTATAGCAGTTTTGTATGGGCTTACTACATAGTAGTACACTAATAGTAGTACTATTTGTATTATTAATCGAGAAGAACAATGATGGCATGTGCAGATTAGTCTGGGGGAGGCGCTCAATATATAAAGTAATTTTTAGTGATGGGCTGCAGAGTACCAAATGTACACATGTGCAGCTCTAGCTTATGACTAAAGAAGAAAAAATTTTTGAATACTGTAGTGCAAATGGTTGCCTTGTGAATTGCTTGTTTCAAACCTATGCCAGACACAGACACTAGGTTTGCCAAATTTCTAAATAAGAAATAAGGACTACTTTTCACTAACAAACAATTTTCTAGGAAAAAAATGCTTTTTATTTAACATTAGAAAGGAGAATGTACAGTATTATATTAACTAATAATATTATATTCAATTATTAATAATCATTACTACATTTCACTCTTTTCATATGTTTCACATATATTTCTCACTTGATGATGTCATATTTACCAAATTTATATCTGATAAAACCACTTTGTAATTTTACAACTTGAGTCATAGTTGAAGTATAATTTGAAACTCCTGATCCTTTCATAGATCTTCATTTTACATTCATTACTGAAAATATTCAGTTTTTATTACAAATTTTTCCATAAAAAACAAATAGATTGAAAATATTCATTTACTCTGCAAATGCACTTAATGGGAAAATTCTTAATAAAAACTTCATTATAATTTAAATGTTTTTAAGTTATTGTGGACCAATTAAACCTACATAATAAGCCTATCTCTCTGGTACTGACATATTGCTAAAAATTTTTTGTTAATATTTCAGTTTCTTTTCCATAAAATAAATTTAACTCGGTTCCCTCTGAATACATTTCACCAGCATTCAGATCTTTAGATTTTCTACTATTTTCTTCTTAATTTATTTAATGTTTGGACCAGTTAACAACCAAAGAATTGATACTTCACTCTTTCTTCCAGTAAAACTTTCACAACATGCATTATATTGTATACTTTTACAATTAATGAACTTATTTTTTTCTATGTTTAGAACTGATTTTTTAAAAATTTCAGCAAGCTATAATACAAGCAAAAATGTAAGTGCAGCTCATCAAGAATTTGCTTCAATTTGTTGTTTAGTAAGACTTTAGAATGAAAACAGGACAATCATCTACACTTGAAAATTATATTTTACCTAGAAAGTTCTTTAATAATCTCTCAATAACAGGTTTTGTAGATAATAGTCTTATTGGCGCATGTCTTAATAAGTTAGTATATTCTACAGAGAGTTTGCATCAGCTTTCTTGAATCAAGCACTACTCAAACTATCCATATATCAAAGAACTCTTTCAAGTTCATAATACTCTTGCCTGCATTTGAAAAAATAGTAAATTTCTTAATTATTAGCATATCTACATTAAAAGAATGAAGTTCATTTCAGATTTATATGCATTGTGAAAAGTGTGAGCACAACAGTTTGATTTTTCTAAAGTGGAGTTTTGTTGTTGAATTGAAAGTAAAACTACTAAAATCATATTAATGGATATCATTGTATGATTAGTTGAACTACACACTCTTAAAGCTTCACTTACTTTTTATAAATGTATGGAACCGGTTTCGAGAACATTTTGTTCAACTCAGTTGAACCTTAGCATGGCTGAAGATGGGAACAAAATGTTCTCGAAACGGGTTCCATACATTTATAAAAAGTAAGTGAAGCTTTAAGAGTGTGTAGTTCAACTAATCATACAATGATATCCATTAATATGATTGGCTTCACTGTGTTTAAGTTCCAATTTTACATTTAAGTACTAAAATCATGTCAACATATTAAAACTCTCTTGATATTGCACATTAAAACTTTTAATTTCACTTGACGTTGAAGTTTTAATATGAAATGTCAAGAGTTTTATTATGTTGACATGATTTTAGTAGTTTTACTTTTAATTCAACAAGATTTATGATAGTTTCACTGTGTGGATTCCTACATTCATTCATTTTTAATAGGGTTTTGTGTCTTTAAGTGGACGGAATACAGAATTATTTTTCCCAAAATTTGCATTAATATTGTTTATGGTATAGCTTTAAACCTGGAATAATTTCAATGATTTGCAATAATGGAAGAAATTTGTTCCTATTAGGATCTTTATAACAATCAAGAAAAGATCTTGAATGGAGCAAAATTGGATTACAAATAGAGAAATTCTCTTCAACATCTAATAGCTATAGGAAAACATTTTTGTTCCCCTTATTTGATGCTTTCCAAAAAATTGTCTTGCAGTTTATTTTTAACACACACTTAAAATTTTGTACTCCTAATACATTTTTCACCAAAGCCTTGCATTTTGTCTTCCCATAAGTCGCTTTATTTGTTATTGCAGAACTTAAAAATAATTCTGGCAGGAGTTTCATGCTGCATTCTGCATTGGCATAACTTGAGTTTTACAGCATGATATGCTAGTGGAAGTTCTGATAACATTAATATGAAATCAAGTAAATTAGACACATTAATGTGTGCTCATTAATGCTATTTCAAATCAAAGAATATGAATACAGATTTGTTTGCAGAAGGTGTAGAATTTGATCCCCACCAAAACAATCCTCTCTGACAGATTTGTTTTGTGTTTTCCTTAGTCCTCATAAATGGAAAATGCTGGGGAGGTACCCTAAACTTAGGTCTTGAATGCTTACTTCCTTAAACAAAATTGTTTCTCAAATATAACATTTAATTTTGTGTCGGAACCAATACAGTGAAGCAACTATTATGTTCTCAATTATCTAGTGAGTCGATTTGATAATCTTATGCTCTACTTACTGTTGAATTATGCAAAACTAGTTTTGCAGGCTTTTGCATCCTCAGTTGTGAGCTGTCTGTCGGCTTCGTTGTTGGTTGACTGGACTTGTAGCTCTTGTGGACATTTTATGAACTTGTGGATTAATTTGTCTTCTGTTCAGATCTCAAAGTTCATAACCTTTTCCTCATATTTTTTTATGTAAATTTTTTCCCATATTCCCAGCTCAATGAGTCAATTTAAGAATTAAAATAATTTCACTCTGTTTTCTATACCATGCACATCACTTTTGGAGAGATGAACAACCGCTGATTTCTCTATCTGATTGTTTCTCAGTTTATAATTTTATTTCATGTATCACCAGACTTCACCGCCTGTGAGACCTCAGCAGTAAAACTTGGGCTTTTAACATACAAAAAAACCAAAAACCAAAACAAAACAAAACAAAAAACACATAGAGTATAAGCTACACAATATACTGAAATATTCAAGCCGAGCAGTTCCCTATATTGAAAGCCATGGAACAGTTGGAAAATGTAGACAATGTAACCTTTAACAAGCAAACAGTAGCAATCCACATGGATAGTCGAATTACACTAGATTTGATTAACAGTCGCATAAAACATATACTACTCTGTGAAAAAATAAAGAAGTTAAAATCACTCCAATGAGAAAACTGTGAAATATGTTTTACTTGGGTTAAAACACATGTTGGCAATGAAGGAAATAAAATAGCAGACCAATGCGTGAAAGAATGTGAAGTGAGGAATGAATTAAGAGAAGAAAGTCAGCAACTATGGGAAACAGAGTGCAAATGACGACTACGGAGCAACTACAAAATCATATTTTCTGACTGTAGCTAAAAGGTTAAAAACTAATATCCTTCTAAGCCCTAATATTACGGCAATCCTCTCAGGACATGGGAAATTTGGAGCCTATATTCATCACATCAAAATAGCAGAGAATCAATCATGTATGTCTGGAGCATATACAAATGGTGGAGCACATTTTGTGGGATTGTAACATCTTCAAGAAAGAGTGAGAAATATTCTGGAAAAATGTAGGAAAAGTAACTAGTGATGGCCAGTAGACAATAGTGCACTTGATCTAAAATATAATTAACAGTTTAAAAAAAATTTTAAACAGTATCAATTTTGACAGTTTTCAAATTAACACAATTTGACTAATAGGCTAGAAAATGGGGTGTAATAGTGAAACAGTCTAAAGAAATGGCCATTGGTATTTAATTGTGAATAATATAACTATTGAGATTTGTAAATAACTGATTAAGAATGTTAATGTAATTAATGTAAAATCATTAATTTGCATATAGTACCAATTTTGATAATCTTCAAAATATGATGATTAGGTTAGAATGAGAATGTAACAGTATAAAGAAATAGTATTAAGGATAACATGTAACAGTAAAATGATAGCAATGTATGCAGTATTACTAATTATTATAGTAATGGAGCATGCATTAAACAAAGAAGATTAAAAAAAAATTTGAAGAATTTTTCTTGAATAAATTGTTTATTAAAATTATCTGTAATGATGAATTCACATGCACAGAACAGAGTTTGTGTTCATGTTTTGTCTTCCCACAAGTGACTCTATTTGTTATTTCAAAATCTGAAAATACTCCTGGCAGGAGTCTCATACTGCATTTTATGACAGCATAACTTAAGTAATGTCTTATAGCATGATATGCCAGTGGAAGTTACAATGAACTAATCTAAAATCAAGGAAATCTCGTATCTTCAAAAGAAAGGAACAAAAGGATTGAGGTACCTATGGTATGGCAGAAAAATCTGATGGCATTAATATTGTACTCTGGGCAGACAAATTCTGTGCTTGCCATAGTCTCAATACATCATTAAGTTCAGCCAGCTTCTTTAGTATCAAGATATTCATTCACAAGCAAGAAAATGAAAATTACAGCAATCTATTGCCTTTGAACGTAGGAATAGGCAAAGAGTCTAATTATAATCGGGATCCATGGAAAGAAATTATGATGGTCTCTGTTCACATGGTTGGAGGGTGTATTGATTCACAATTTCTTATTACTTTTGGGAACAATATTTCAATCTCAGCTGTGTTGATGTAGTGAGAGTTGGTGAACATAGAATTTCTGTTACTACCTGAATTAGAAATTTGAAGGTTAATCCAGTGAAAACATAATTTCTGCAGAAGCCGTAACTTTATTCTCTTTGTATTCCAAATTCTGTAATAGTCTACAATGTATTGTATAGTCCACATTGTTTGTAGTGCTTGTATTATTTGAATGCTTATAGTTGTATGCCACAGTTAAAAGGCAAACAAATAAATAAATACAATTTTAAAATATATAATAAATTAAATGCCTTATCCTGAAATTAGACAGTTTAAATTTTAGGGGTACTGGGTAGTGAAACTTAATAAAATACAATATGAAATAGTAAAATGTGCATATATCAAGTTTGTATTTGATAAATTTCAGTCCTGTAATTGTCTATTTGATATATTGATACATTAACCACAATAGATTAAGATCTTCAAAATATAAGTATTTCCCAATGTTGTCAACACTGTCTTATAAGTTGAAATGTATTAAGGATTATAGAAAGTTGTATAATATATATTTGTATAAATAAAAGTATTGTGTCTGTGACATGGAGTGAAGGCAGTTACAGTTGAGTGGCACTTATGAATATGCACTTTACTAGCATTTGTACAATAACAGTGAAATTACTGGAAGTTCCAGGATAAAATTTGGTGTATTAATAGAAACTATGAAAGCACATTTCCACCAAATTTAAATAAAATTGAAGATGCTATATTTTAGAAAAAGAAATTTTAAATGTTTCTAATACAAATATATATTATCACAGTACTGAAATGCAGGAAACCTTTTTACTGTGTCAAATGAAAAGTCATTTTATGCAGTTTCAAATGGTATATGTACAATTTCTTAACTTAAGTGCAAATGTAAATATTTAAAAAAAGAATAGCATCACTACGCAAATTTTCAATTAGAATGCTCAACTTTCACACTCTGTATTGTCTACACTAAAAGCAAGAAAACCAAACTAATTTTGGTGGTATTATGTAATGATGGCCAAAACATGCACACTAAATTTGAAAAAAATCTGAAATGGTTAAGGTCAGTTTTATGTTAGTTTTTCAAGAAATGACTCATTAGTAAGGATAATATTTGCAGCATTAGGTGTAAATATAATCCTTGTTTAACTATCCATATGTGGAAGATTACGATTGAAGAGTAATTAAAGTTTAATATTCTATATAGATCTGAGGTTTGCCTTTTGTTGGTTTTGTATCAGCAATTAGGAATACAGCAGCCAGTAATTTATGTCTTTAAGTTAACTAGCCATAATTCACCAATAAGAATAAGAGTTTTCTATGAATGTGTTCTTATAGGATGGATGTGCTGGGGCCAATGTCTTGGTGAGAGCTGAAATATCATCTTCATACATGCATCTTTAGAAATATTTATTCTTATTTACTCCATTAATTTGTGTTTAGGGACTAATATTATAACTTATTTTCCATTCGCTATTTATAAGGTATTTTGATGCATAAAAATGGTACATAAAATCAAGGCTTCGGGTCTTTCTACATTTCCAGGAGAATTTTCTGTGTCAGTTTCTGTGTCAATCTGCATAAACATGCAGAAAAATGTTTTGTAAGTATGATGTTTAATTCACAGCAAATTCGATCATTGGAGTTCCATCTCAAAGATAGACTATGTAGTAGTCGCAGCAAGATTTTCCCACCGATCAAGCGGGGAGCTTCCCTCGACGTTTACCTTACAACTTCAGGTAATAGGGTAACTTCCTCCTTACCCATGTTCCTTCCATTCTACCCTTAGCCTGCTGGACTGCTGCATTTCAACAAGGTAGTTTATAGCTGTTTTATCTGTGAGATGAAGTGACATTGTTAGAAAAAAATTGTAGATAACATAATCTGTCAGAATAAAGGATTGACTGGCATATAGACACATGCATGTATTAATTATCTTAAAATTATTATTGAATTTTTCCAAATGGGGGTTTAGAGGAAAGGGAGCAAGAAAAAAGGCAAGTCAGCAAAGTACAGTGATCTCATGGTGTAAAGATCCCTGTATTCAATATTATATTGAACAAAATTATAAAGAATTATCAAAAAACTTCTACACTGGATAACAAGACAAATTAGACAATACTTGCTAATTCACAAAGACTGACTTCTTTAATCAGTAACAGAATGATAATAGTGCATTTCAGAATGTTTAGTTTCTAAACAATGTCATTTTATTTACTGTTTTATTATATTTCTGCTTTATTTTGCTTAATTTTTCCTCCCAATTTGCACGTGATATTTTGGCATGCCATTGTATTTTGTGTTTCTTTTTATTTATGCATCTGTTATTTTGTTTGGGGTTTTCTCCATGCATTTGTTCCAGTCATTTCGCAAACTTGAAAAGGACATAGCCAGGAGCCTTAGAGCAAAAAGAAGTCATTCAATTCCTGCTTTGAAACGTGGGGACAAAGTTAATAGATACTTCCCAACAGCAGGTTAGTAAATGCACAATTTATAAAATTTAAAGTACTATTCCTATGTCTATCTTATCTAGTCATTCTGTGAACTTTTAAAAGAATGCTAGCGATAATTGCAACATAGACCATCATAATTTTTTGTACACAATTTGCTTGTGGCAAGAATTATTTTTTCATCATTATCCTCTGTATTTTATGGTCAGTAGAATTTGTGACATCTCCTTTATTAAATATTCATTGATTCTGATGCAGATTCATTTTTCACACATGTATTGATAAAGTTTAGTTTATCTTCAAGAGCTTATTGTAGATATTCTTTGTGTACTACTGTATATTTGCACTTGTGTGAATCAGATTCCTAAAGATTTCACTTTGAAACGTCATAAAATGTTGACTTGGCTTGCATACTAAAAACTATTTCAAGCATGATGATCTCCAATGATATAGCTCAAGAAGTGGAGATGTGTTTTGTTTCCATGAATGGATGCATGACCATCATCATGTGATTAAGAACTCATTATTAGTTTAACAGCATTGTAAATTAAAATATTTATTTAATATATTTCATTAATGTAAGACCGTACCAAATAAATCATACAGGCACAAAAAAGAATATTGTTACTATGTGGTCATGTTTGTTCATGCTAAACTTTTGAGAACAATTTTTAATTTAAAATGATAAGTTTCATCAATTAGTTTCTATGTTTGAATTGCTGAATTAGTTAAGAACACCTAACATGGACTCTTTTGAATGAAAAAAGGGGGAAAAAAAAAAAACAAAACAAAACAAAAATTAGTTGTTCTAGTTGCATTTAGTTGAAAATATTTGCTCTCCCTCATGAAACTAGAAGTATTAATTAATGTCAGGTACTAAGTTGTCTGATAGGAAGGAACTGTTTGCAACTGTGTGGATTTTAGATGGATTACATATATCATTGGAATATTATAATTATACTATTTAAAAAATAAAATTGTGTCCTGTTTTGAATCTCTTCTACAAGCTAATTGAAGAAGCTATAGTTTACAAAAATAAAATATTTAAGAACTATACAAAACAGGAACTCCTTACATATATTTAAAATTCAGACATAATTCCTATCAGCTCTTGACCAACTGTGTGGGTGATCTTGACTGGCTGGTAAGATCCTTATTGGTTCTTAAATATTCTGGTGGTCTCTCAAAGGGCTGGGTCAGGAATTTGCTGAGTTTGCTCTTAGATTGAATGTATAATTTCATTTATTTTTCTTGTTTTCTTAATGATTCTTTCCCAAGTAGACAGTTCTATTGGAATATGCAGCTCTTTTGACAAAATGGCTTCATGGTTGTGTGACCAAAATTGTGCTGCTATTGCCACTTTCTCCACCTTTTTCTAAAATGTTCTTTTGGAGGAGTTTCCTAAATTTCTCTTTGTTTTTACTGTATATTTTAATTCACAAATTAAAAAACAGAAAAATTAATAAATTCAACATTCCATCTCCTGAACTCGGCCAGTTCTTGTCCCAGGCAACCATGATTTTACCAAATAGTTTGACAAAACTGATGATGAGAACAGTGAAGATATTATAGTCAACAGCTGAGGATGAGAATGTTGGTTCCCGAAACATGTCCTAACAATAATACAGTAAGTGAAGAGTAAGAAATTTACCCACATTGTATTAATTAATATATATCTTCTTCACTGTAAACAGCTTCAAAATTAAACAAATATGTTACTTATGTAATGTTTTCACAAATGCAGCACATAATGTTGCAGCTTTGTAGGGATCTCAAATGCAATCTGTTAACTTTGATATACTATTCTTAACAATTTTGACAACTAAATTGATGTGATGTTAGATGAGGTGACAATTATTGTCAGATTTTTATCATCTTTTCCTGATGAGGGAAGGAGTATAAGCCAGATTTAATTATAGTCTCAAACTTCTTATGCTTTTATATATATGCAACTCTGATCTGTCTTTTCATTCTGTGGCATTTGCATATTCTTGCCTTGTTGGTACTGAAAAGCAAATAATTATATATTTTTCTCTTGTGTATTGGTGTAAAATTGTGGCAAAATGTTGTTTAAAGTCACTAATTAATCGACTACAGAATATTTCCAGGATCATTTATTAAAGCAAGGCTGTGGTTTTGTGAATTAATGCTGTTTCAAAGAGCTACAGTGTATAGTTGGAGCTTGAGTTGAGATTGATTTTATCTCCTTTATTATCAAGGATGCTCATAATGTAGCAAATTTTGTCTTCACTGGCTATATTTATGCATTTTACCTCACAGTGGAATTCAGCTTGTGGGAAGCATATATTTGTGCAAAAATGCTGAAGTTTTACAGTAACATGCATGATTTCCATTCTCTGGCATTGTTGGGAATGAATTAATTTTATTTTGTAATAAATCAGATAGTAAACATTAAATGAGGTTCACTAGATGCATTTTGAGATGTGCAACAAGGAAACAATAAGAAAATATTTATAAAGTACTCTTCAGTTTATTTTATGCATTGCTGCATTTGCTGGAACCGATTCTGGACACTATAGCATTCATTCCAGTATAGGTTCAGCTTCTTCTCTTTTCCTTCTCTTAGCAAACCAGTGGAAGATCATGACATGTAAAACAGAAAAGTTTATGTCAGACAAGGGTTTATTTAAAGTCATGCATAATCATTACATGAAAATGTCCCTTAAGTTCCATTTTGCACTTGCTGAATTTGAACATCCAGACTACTTGAACAGTCTTCTATTCAGAGCACATTGAACCAAACCCACACTAACTACTATTGTAATGATATGCAGGGAAAGAGCTTACAATGGAATATCAGTTTATGATGCGCCTATCACAAGGTTGCTGTGTCTCGTAACTCATCTAATGATTCTCAAATTAATTTAATGAGATTTCTCAGCTTTAGTTTTTTAGAAAGCAGAATCAAGATTATGGAGTATCTTAGTAAAAAAATAACCCCTGATTCTGCCAGAAAAGTGACCAGTTAACCATAGGTGTTTTTATATTACAAAGGTAAACAATAGGAATAATAACTGGTACAACTAATAGAAAATCATGGAAATATCTATTTTCGAAAACAAAACTTTGAATATTTCTTGAAGACCCATTGCCAATTTATTTTATTACCAAAAAGTAGTTTATTACAAATGCATCATGCTCTCAATTACTCTCAAATTATCATCGCCCGATAATAGGGAAAGATTCAGAATATTACGAATATCTATGCAACAAGATCTATTACTTAGTTAATGAATTAACAAATAAATAATATATAATGCTGAAATAATATTCAGACATATCTAATATAGCAAAATATCACTGTATAGCATACAACAATGTATTAAAAGTACTATTTTTGTTAATGGTGTTGCAGCTTAAATAATTTTTGTTATAGCTATGAAATTACTGTGTATTATATACTTAGAATATTTTTAATGTCCAAAAAGATATGTATGTAGCTTTGTACATCTTGACTTGTTTCACGTTCTTTAGTACATTTTTTGTACAAAAACTAATGACATGTTAATCAATTTTAATTAGTTTGGGATAAGGAGACCATACTGTCTTACCATTGCAGAAGATCAAATTAAGTTTTTTACTTTTATTAATTGAAATAATTATGCACAATAAAATGAAGTTTATTAGATCTACAGTAAAACATAAAATACTTGTAAGTACTACTTAGTAAAGAGCAGAATTTAACTGCTATGCTATGGTAGCAAGTGGAAACACAATTTAGTAAGTACAAGGAAAGAAGGAAATGCAGTCACATTACATCTGAGCATGTGTTCAAAGAGTCAAACACAAAGACTGGTATACATTGTTATAAAATTTTGTGATAAAGAGAAAAAAATTATTTTAAAATACCATATAATAAACCAACAGAGTGTGACATCAGAATGTTAGATCTGAATAAAGTGCCTATAGGTAAAAATTCATGAAGAGGGAAGGAAGCTGAGTGGCAAGGTAATCTATTTTCTATTCCAGAAAGATAAAAAAATCATAACCTAAAAAGAATGATCAATTAATTGTGACCAAAGTATAATATGAAGAAAATGTTTTGAATATTGTGAATACTACAAAGAATGTGTTACATAAATTCTTAAATTTCTGCAAGTGGAAATACAGTTTAAAGGGTGTAAAGAATTAGAGTGAAAATGTTAGGGTTTCATTTTGCAACAGCAACAGATTTTGCTTAATGGAATAAACTAACATTGCAACTATAAGATAAAGATACCTATACACTTTTTGAAAAAAATGAAACAGTTAATATAAGACATGTTATAAATATAGATGAAATTTGGATACACACGTTATACATTATTAAAAATGTTGGCAGAATGATACTGTTAATAGTGTATACTGCAACAGCATTGCTGGACAGAGGTTGATTATGATGCATGGAGAAGGTGAGATGGTTAGATTTATATCAATTGCAATTCTAAAACAAAAGCATCATCTTATGATGACAACATAAACTTTGAAAACTTTAGTGTGTTGAAACTCAAAGGATGCTACCTAAGAGGTGTATCAAACATAAGTGTACCTGTGATTGATAATCCACTATAACATAATAAATGCATAATAAACCACCAATAATTAAAACTTTGTATAAAGATATGATTACATGGCTTAGAAAACACAGATCAAATCTGAAACTTGACAGTGGCCTGATGAAAGCAAAATAGCTGATACTGGTAGCCCAAACAATTCTGATCCAGAGTACCAAGTTGATCAAGAGTTGTCAAAATATGGGTTTATACCTCTGATGTTACCAACATTTTATCCTGATTTAATTCCTATCAAGCTGATATGGAATTTAGTAAAGCAAAAAGTTGAAAGCATTACATGAACTGATTGACAGAAGGCTGTTGCCTATGTGAATAAGATAGAGAACAATTATTGGAAGAGAGACGGGCTAATGGAAGATTAAGCAGAAAGAATATTTCTTGACATTGATATTAAAAGCAGTGAAGAATTGGGGCGGGAATGTGGGTGATTATTTAAAAAGGTGGTATAGAATTTGCTACTGAATAAGATTCCAGCTCAACAGCTAGTGCTGAAGAGATGATGGAGTTCTCAATAGTAACTGCTGAGAAATTAAGATAAAATAAATTAATTAAATTAAGTTATTAAAAATAAATAACATCTCAATTTTTTCACCTAAAATGTGGAAGGAGATACTAATAAAACAAGTTTAGTTTTGATCTTTGTTTTACCATAAGTTTTTTTGTTTGTTTGCTCAATTATTGGTCCAAATTTAACTTCTGTTTTATTGGAATAAGATAAATTAAGGAAATAAAACATGTGAAAATTATGAAATTGAAAGATAAATATAATATAATCAAAAAGAAATAAAAACAAACATTTTAGTTTTGATCTTTATTTTACCATAAACAAATGGTCTTTATTGCCTGTACATGAGGTACCAGTTGTCATGTCCACCTGAGTGTACCATGGTTTGTTTCCTTGTCACAATTCCACAATGGTGCTGCAGCTGTCGGGTAAAGCAGTTGCCTTAGCCAACTTATAACTGAAGATCATCCTTCAGCATCAAGAAAAACCTGCCAGTGCACATGTGTGCATATGCGAGAAAATATGTTTTTTCATCCACATTGATCAGCTTAATCAATAATTCAGTAAAAGTTGCTTGTTGCTTTAATAGTTTAGATAGCAAGAGAAGAAACAAGACTAAGAATTATGCCCTACTTGCTTTCATATTACAAAAGATACTAATGTTTTGTAAAATTGTTAATATGAGTTCTTCAAGATCATAAGCAACTATTCTCTTCATATATAAGTATTTTATTTATTATGGCATAGAATGACTAAAGTAGGGATGCAGCCCTCTAGTTATTTTATGATCCTTTTGACCAACAAGTATATCTTTCAGGGTCTGAAATATATTTTGTTGATTTGGCAGGTATGTGGTAGCTTAAATAGCTCTGATTTGAGTTGTTACAGTCAGAAGAAAGGCATGTCTTTGCATGGTACTTCATAGAGGGTGTTTTGAATTAGAAATAGAGATTATCCTAGTTATTCTAGTTAGCAGATAGATATCTCTAGAAAACAACACAGATGCACTTGTATTGAAATAGTGAGAATCCCATCACATGGCACTGGTGCTCTAAATAGATGCACCATTTAGCTGCCAGCAAGGAAAGCTCAAGATGTTGATTGTTGCATACAAATAAGTAAATATGACTATAAACCTGTTCCTACTAAGAAGGTAATATGAATGAATATATATTTATTAAAATTTGAATACTAAACAAATTTTTTGATCAAAATAAACGTTACAACATGCATTAACTTTTCTTTTTTTATTTAAACTAATACAATGTGGGTAACATTTTTACACACTTCACTTACTATTTGTAAAAAAATTACCCACATTGTATTAGTTTAAATAAAATATCTTCACTGTAAACAGCTTCAAAATTATATAAGTACGTGCATTAACTTACTATATTTTAACATACTAACCAAGTTCATCAGTAGATTTCTACTGGAATAACTGGAGGAATTTAACCTAGCCCACTCTATTTGTTGCTCATAAAATAAACTACAATATACAAAACTACTACCTATTATAATATAATGTAGCATTACTTTAATTTCCTATCTACATAATTACTGTATATTTAAAAAAAATTAACGCCTTTATAACTAGCTCTCCCATACTATAACCCCCTTGTTGTATGTGTGGGATAAAACTTCTATAATACCTCTGTATCCATTTACTTGCCTCTTTCTTAAGTTCCTTATCCATTTATCTCTTGTCTTTTCTAAAAATATCCTCATCATTTTAAACTTTTTAATCCTTAGGTTTGCCAACTATATTTGCTACTATATCTTTGTTTAATTTACACCACTTTTTGTTCCATATCTCCATCTTTTAACCATTTCACACTCAAATAAACTGGGAACGCACCCTCTTTTCACACATAATACATCTTCCCATTCAGTTATTTCCTGTTTGTTTTAAAAATAATGCTCCTATGCACATCCATGCAAGATGTATGCTATCAAATTGATCACATATCTATATATATTTTTTCTCCCTTACCCAATTACTTTGAACTATTTTATATGAATGAATGGATATTTATTTATATCATTTAAACACAAAACACATTTTTTAATTAAAGTAAATTTTACAAACAGCCCCAGTCCTCAGTTCATCAGCACATTTCTTCTGGTCATAGACACAAATAAAAGGGGGGGGGGGGAAAAAACATTACCTTTAAATATAACAATTAGAAACATTGCCTTCGGCAATTCCAGAAGGCACTGAATCCATTGAATTTGATTGGCTCAGCCCTCCAGTCCCCGGTTCATCAGCAGCTACCTACTGGAATATCCAGGGGACCGGGCTTCGATCCATCCAAAAACAAAACATAACATTGAAAGTAATTTTTACATTCAATACAATATTAGTTTATATTTCTTACAATACTAAACCTTTCTTCTTTTTTTTTCTTTTTTCTTTCTTTTTTTTTTTTTAATTAAACCCATTTGGCCAAATTTATATCCTTTAGAGTTGCTTATTCCTTTGATCCTTATACACACTAACACCTGGTTATTGGTGTATAAGGATCCTGTTTAACTAATATTAGATAACTAGTCCCATTCCCTCCCCTACTCATTCCATCCTCCATTCGCTATCTGACAATTTTATTCTCAAGCACATTTCAAGTATTTTATACCCATAACCATTTTCGTCTTATCTTGCCTATGTATTTTCCTAGTTCCTTAATGTTTTCATCGAACTTTAAATTTAAAATTCTTCTACCTCTTATTTCATCTGGTAGGTTTTCCCATTTTCTTATTATGAACTGTTCTCTCCAAAACTTAGTTTGCTTACATTGTAGTATACAATGCCAAGTACTATCTGGTTCTGCACACATAGGACATTTCCCCTTAGTGTGTCCATTTTTTAATCCACTTAAATATTTTACTCCTGTTCTAAACCATGCCAACCCTTCCCTTCCTACTTTATCACAAATTTCAACATACCTTTCTCTTCCCCACACATTTTTAGTGTACTATATCATTTCAGAGATTTTTTGGTGTTAAGATCTGCTCATATTTCCTGTTTTTCTATATCCTCAATTCTTATTGTTATCTCTTTCCAAAATCCTTTACCCAACCTTTCTCCCTCGTACTATACTAGTCCCATGCCCGCTTCTTGTACGATATTTTGGATTTTAGATAACCAAGTTTCTCTCCCCTTGTTTTTACCTTGTGCTACCAGACATTGATTAATAATATTCTCGTCCTCTAGTTTCCCTATTCTATCCAATATTTCAATACTCTTTCCATGACCTTGCTTTTATAGGCCAATCTTCCTAGTTCTACAAAATAATCTATCATATTTATTCTTTTCCATCTTTCATCTGGCCCCCAAATTTCTATTCCATACATCATTCTATTCTCCACGATTGGACCATATATTCTCTCTAACCATTTTATTTGCATATTTGGTATTTTGTTAACACAAGATCTAATTACACTCTTGGCTACTTTTCCTTCTGCTACTGCTTTCCTTTTTTGATCACTCCATTTCCCATTGCTAGAAAATCTAACACCTAAATAATCAATTTTCTTAACAACTTCAATTTCTGTGCCCTCCCACCACCATTTTTCCTGTTTTTTTTTAATTTGAAACCATTTTTCATCACCATAATCTTAGATTTGTTTTTATTTATCTTAAGTCCCCATTCTCTACAAAAAGTGCCTATAGTTTCTAATGATCGTTTTAATCATATACTTGTTAGAGAACCTGTTACCAAATCATCTGAAGAGCGACCCGGTATCTCTATATTATTTATAGTTGGAAAAATGTACATTACCTTTGCTAATTTCTTCTAAAATATCATCAATAAACAGATTGAAGAGAACTGGATTTAATTTAAATCCTTGTCTTAGACCTACATTGTTTCATATTTTTTCTGTAACTCTACCACTCTCATATTTAACATAAAATTCGTTTTCCTTATAAATATTCTGAATTACCTTTATAAAATTCTGCTTTACCCCTTTCTTTCTCAGTTTAACCCAAAGTGCTTCTCTAGAAATTGTATCAAAAGCTTTCTCCAAGTCCAAAAGCAACAAATAAATTCAACCTCTTTTGTTACTAAGATATTTTTCAATTAATGTTCTAATTATAAAAATATTGTTAACTGTTCTTTTACCTTTCCTGAAGTGCGATTGAAATGCTGAAATTTTCTTTTCTTTCTCTGCCCATTCTTGTAATCTTTTTGCTAACACTCCAGTGAAAACTTTCCCAATAATTGAAAGTAAACTAATTCCTCTACAATTTGCTGGGTTCCTAATATCACCTTTACCTTTATAAGTTGGTGTTACAATTCCCACTCTCCAATTTTTTGGTATTTTTCCTTCTTGAAAGATTATGTTCAGTAATCGCCCCAGTATGTTTAATCTGTTAAGGTCTTCTACCCAAGTTTTCCAATATTCTCCTGGTATTCCATCTATTCCACATGCTTTGTTAGGTCTTAACTTTTTAACTTTTTAATTTGTTCCAAAGCTTCACTTGAAGTTATTTTGCTATCTAGCAAGTCTATTTTCCATAAATTATCAATATTAAAATTATCCTGAATAACCAAAGTTTTTACTCCCAGAAGGCCCTGAAAAACTTATACCACTCTGATGGTGGTACCACATAATCTCCTCCCTTTCTTTTGCACATTTTACCTATCATTGCCCAAATTGTCTTGTTGTCATTCTTCCTAGCTGTCTTATTTAATTTCTGGCTAAGCTTCTCCCCCCACTCTTCCTTATTTTACCTCTAATAAGCACCTATATCCCCATCTTACTACAAGGTAATACAAGGTAATTATCTGTCTCCTCTCCTGTTTGTCTCCAGTGTTTTAGCTCCCTCTGTACCCTTCTTCTTGTATCTGCACATTCTTTATCATACCAGCTATCATTTGCTTTTAACTTTCCCTCAAGCACTTTCATTTTGTTTCCTGCTTTTTTAACGGACTCCTCTATACTAAAAATACATTCTTCAACTTTTCTATTCTCTAATAATGCTAACAAATATCTATCCCCCATACGTTACACTTCTTGATTAACTTTGTATGGAACATTTCAGCTAAATCATTTATCCATCTGTAGTGTTTTAATTGTCTACCTAACAAGAAATTTTTCTCCCTCCTACTATGTTCTATCGTTTGGATCTCTATTCTTAGTGGGAAGTGATTACTTGCACTTATCATTCAAAGTCAACTATATACCTATCCAGACCTAAGGTATATAACATATAATCTGTAACACTTTGCCCATTTTTATGTACAAAAGTGAATTCTCCCCTCTCATCATTCCCTTTCACTCCATTACACATTAAGAAGTTGTTCTCTTCACAGAACTCTATTAATTTTTTCCCCTCATTATTGAAAACTTTATCATTACTACAACGCTTTTCTAAATTTGCTTCTATTGGACCCCAGATATTAAAATCTACCCTAATCTGTTCTTCCCCTATTCTTGCATTTAGATCCCCCACTAGCATTAATTCTACATCTGTATATTTGTCCTGTAGTTCTTCAATGTTTTGTCTCAATTTAATGAACAAATTTGAGTCATAAAGCTTGAAGAGCTAGGTGGATTATAGACAATGTACTACATATGTACTTCTTCCACTGAATTTACACCACAGTACTTTATTACCTCCTAAATTCTTTCAACCTTAATTTTAAAACCTTTATCTCTTTTCACAAATAACCCCATGCCACCAAACACCCGATCTTTTCCTTTAACTTTCACCCCTTTTTTTCCATAATAATCATACCCCGTGACATTGATGACAGAATCGTTTAATAACCATGTCTCTACCACTGCTAGCACATCTGCCCACTTGATTATCCGATTAATGTCACCGTTTCGTATTTTCGCTATTAACCCTTCAACATTCCAGCATACTATAGATAAGATACACACTCCCTACACTGAATCCTTTCTCCCAAACTTGGCTTTGCTTCTTGTAAGTCTCGCCTCTTTATCTGACGCGACTCTTCGTTCCTCTACCTGCATAATACTTCCCCCAGGCGTAGAAACTGCACTCAACCCCGCCTCGTTCCACATATTTAGACCAGCCATCGCACCGCGCGCTTCTCTGTTGACGTCCTCTCGCAGCTGTTGAGGAGACTGTACAATGCGTCGTGGTGATGTCAGCTATTCATCTTTCCCCAACCATCCCCTTTTCTTCTTCTCCGCCGCCACATTCAATTCCTGGACTTTGATCCTCTCTGTTAGCTGAGCCCACAACTATCGTATTTAGTCCATTCATGTCCTGTTTCTTTCCGTCTATGAAAAGGTTCAAACCCCTAACGTATGCAAGCTCGCCTTTTCTCTGGATTTTTTCATTTGCTGCAATAAAGTAGCCCTATATTCCCTTTCTTCTTTCCCTTAATCTTGCTCAATGAATATCTCCGTGCCCCTAAGTTTTTTTTGTACTTCCCAGCACCATCCATTTAAATTTAATAGTGGTGCACTTGACAAGTATCGGCCTCGGTCTAACTCCTTTTCTACCTATTCTAAAGGAGTCACATATTTCTCAACCCTCTTTCCTGTATTCCAAAGATAATAATGTTTACATTCCTGTTATTTGCCTCCGCTTTTCCCTATCTCCTTATCCTTCGGTCATGGTTCACGAGATCTTGTTCCACTCTGTTGATAGCTTGCAACAATCTCTCTAATATCTTCGGTTAGTCTGCTTATTCTCGTTTCTAGCCTCTTCTCCATCTTTCTCAATTCAATAATTTCTTCTGATATTCCCTTTAGCATTCCGACGACCTGTTCCATTTCCGGGGTTTAATTTCACTCCGCCGATCACCAATAACGCCATCAACACAAAACCGTGCCAAATCATGGTCACTTGATCATTGAAACCATTTTCTTCCGTCTTAATTTTCCTTTTATTAAAAAGGCCGCGATAGATTTCTGTGGAAACACGGAGCGCGTGTAGGCACGTCCGTCCTCGATCAGCTTCCGCTCGCAACTCCACTATCTTAAAGAGCTTTTATCCTCAAAACTACCCACATTTCTTGTTTCTCTGTATCTTCTACCTTCATTCTCATTTCCTTTCGAAATCTATTATATAGTATCCCATTAGTCAAATATTTTCATACCATTTATTTCTAACACATTTCCCACCTCCCCAATCCTATTACCTCTCTTTGAAACTTCATACATTCTTTTATTATATTACTATCATCTAAATTTATATATCTGTACCAATACTTCAGAATTCTCTCTACTATTATGCCTTTTCTGCTTACTCTTCCTAGCTTTGCCAGTGCTGCTCCCCTTAGTGAACTCTTAGGTAAACACAAACTTCCCTACAAAACATTCTATGTCACTCTTTAATCATCTTTTGACAATTCCCAGATTTCTATTCCATAATATCTTTGACTCCATTACTGCTTCATAGTCTTTTCAGTTATTTCATTGTCAGTGTGGGAGTTTTATATAAACATATTCTAGCTGCTTTCTAGTTTCTCCTTTCATTTATGCATATTTAGACCCTGCCCCACCTCCAATTGCTTGAGAACATTACTCCAAGTAATCTAATTCATTCACTACATCTATTAAATTTTCATTTTAAACCATCTTTCACTTTTTAAAATGTATTTCCTTTCTTAAATATCATTATCTTTAACTTTTAATTATTCAACCTTAAATCCCACTCCAGCAAAATCTGACAATTTCATTATAACACTAGGTTACAAATGAAAAATTTTTTCTTCTGCAGTATGATTAAAAATAATGGCTTTTACTAATTTCGGTGTGCAGAATTAAAAAATGCATTCCGTTTTTCCATAGCACATCTCGTTTTGGCAATATGGCAATATTCAATGAAAGTATAATTCTAAAATTTGCAAAAATATTAACCTACTCATATACAACTTTTAAAGAAAATAAAAAAGAATAATAACATCAAAGCATATCTGAATTTGAGAATGTATGTTGGTTATCTTGTATATCCCTTTTTCTTTTCCCATGGAACTGCAGTGTAAGTGATTTTCTCGAGCGTTCTCTGGTAGATTTGTTGCTTCAAGACACCAGCAGTAATCGACCATCATATGTATGTCCCAACTTCTCTGATAATGTCATTGAACATCTTTCAAGTCCTGGTGAAACCTTCACCTTGCTCTTCACTAACAGCTCTTAAATTCGACAGGAAGTAGTCAAAATGTGACTTGAGGAGATGAAGCTTCTAACTCGTATTATAACTGAGCAATCTGAAATTTTCCAGCACATTTCTGACAATTTCTTTGTATTGAGGGTCTTTCATATTGCCCAGAAATTTCTTAACATCCTCTCTGAATCCATTCCACGCATCTTTTTCAATTTCATTCATAGAGCTGATAAAATTAACATCTTTCATTAATTGATTTAATTTTATGTGATCTAAGTACACTTAATGCTTCACTTGTCATAAAATGTGGTACATGTTTCAAAGATGTTCGTCTTCATCCTCGGCCATGGGATGACTGATTGGAGACTCGATTGGGCCTGTAGATGTACGGTTTTGCCCTGGTGGCACCTTGATAAAACTAAAGTTTGTGTTTCCTTCTTCCGGAACATCAAAGTTCATTACACGATCTTGGTGTTTGTAAATGTGAATTTTTTCCCATGTAGCAAATTCTGTAGATCCCTGTACTGCTTTTAACAATTCTACTTTTTTAATTATGTCATGATTTCCTGTCCAAAAATGATATGCTACAGCTGACTTTTCTATCCGTTTGTATTTTATGTTCCTAAAATGTTCTTATAAACGTGTGCCTATATTCTTTTTTGTTTTTCCAATACAAATCTTAAATAATTCTGCACAAGTTATCTTATAAATACCTGCTTTTTCTTTATGTAGGGTACTTTCATCAACATGTCCTTTAGAATATTTTTCAAACTATATCTATTGATAGGTGCCAATCTTATATTATAATCTTTAAAAATATTTTGAAACTTCTTCATTGCCCTTGGATGAAATGTAAATTTTTTAAAAACCAATTTATTTTTATCTATTTAAAGTGTAATGGTATCTTTTATCAATTTCTTCCTTTGAAACTTTTGTACTTTTTTGTGTACCAATTTCTTATTAAAACCATTTTGAATCGCAATTTCTTCTATCTTTTTATATTCTTTAAGAAATTCTTCTTTACTAATTGGTAAGTTCACCAATCGATGTGTCAAGCTATTAAAAACAGCATGTTCATGTGTTATGGGGTTAAAACCATCTGCCTTTATGTGATTTTCTGTATGTGTATCTTTTCTGTATATACCAAAGCTCATATTTTCTTGATTCTTCATGATTTTGATGTCTAGAAAGGCAACATGTAATCTATTTCTGTTTCATATGTAAAAGAGATATTTTTATCTTGTATGTTCAAGAGTTTTAAGGCATCATCAATCAATTTTTTGTTCACTGTGGAAAAAATATCGTCCATATATCTATACCAAATTTTAAAAATACATGGAAAGGCAGAAGTGATATGTATCTCAAATCTACTCATAAACAGGTGAGCTAAAAAGGGAGATAACATATTCACAAAATAAGTCTACATATGGTAAGTCCTGTTTGCTGTTTGTAAAATTTCCCTTTGAAAGTAAAAAAGGATTGGTTTATGCAAATTTTGGTGAGATTAATATATTCTTCTATATGTACTTCATTAATTCCAATTTCAGTGAGCCATTCACGTAAATAATACAGAAGTTTCCTTTTTGGTATGCTCGGAAACAATGAAACTACATCAAAAGATATTAATGTGTCAGAAGGTAATAACTTAATGTCCTTTATTTTATCTATTAATTGGAATGAATTCTTTATACTTTTACTTTGAAATTTTGGCAATGTGTTAAATCTGTCAGCTTAACCATTTTGCCAAAAAATATGACGGAGTGTTAATATTGTTGATAATGGGTCTCATACCCTTTCCAGGCTTATGAATTTTTGGTAATCCATATATTTTAGCTATAGTGGGATTGTTCTGTTTTAATTTGTATTTAGTTGAATTAGGAATCACCGTACACGTTTTTATGGCATCATTCACTAACTTATTACACTGTTTCAAAGGTTCTGATTGAATTTGAACAAATTCCTATTTATTTAATAACTCTATCATTCTAGAAACATAATCATCTTTATCTAATATTATTATTTTGTTACCCTTATCTGCCTTTTTATAAATCCCATCTTTTTCATTTAATGATCTGATAGTGTTCCTGTAATTCTTGATTGCTGATGATTTTCTTTTATTAATTTCTTTAAAACCTTTTTCAGATTTTATTCTAATTTTTTCTTTTTCTTTATTACTGAAATTTTCCATAGCAACTTCTAAATCTACAACATAATCTTCTGTGTAATTGGAATAATTCACGCAAGTTTTCAAACCTTTATTAAGGAAAGCTAGTTTTTCTTTATTGAAGCTTTTTTGGGATAAATTTTCTATATGATTCTGCTTTTGTTCTGTTTTTGATTATTTTTGTTTTTTTAAATTTAGATTCATAATATCAAACTTTCTTTTTTGAATGCCTACTTTTTTCTTTACTTGAAATTGTGTGTGTTCTAAAGCATTTCTTATTAAGTTATCCCATATAATATTTCCTAACCTCTTCGAAATTAGCAGGTATTTATCATAGAGTTTAATATCTATGTTTGTCAATTTTGTGTAATGTTTTGCTTTTTCTATTTGGATTACTTTCTTTTCTGGTGCCAGTTGTTCTCTACTGTTGTGGTTATGTTTAACGGTTTTCCGTACAAATTTCGAACATATATTGTGTTTAAGGCACACGTTTAAGAAGCGAATGTCCGCTGCTATGAGTCCGCTTTTTTCTTTTAATTTTATGTATTCTTTAATCTCTTTTTTCAAATTGCCAAAATTAACGTTAAAGTTACCGTTATTATCTGAGTTCTCCATTTTGTCATAAAGTTTAACAGTGTTCCTGTCGATTCGAAGACCTATAACTTATTTAAAAATTATATATGGAACTAAACACAGTGAAGCAAATCATTTGATTTAATTTTATGTCATCTAAACACTCTTAATGCTTCACTTACTTATCATAAAATGTGGTACATGTTTCGAAGACGTTCGTCTTCATCCTCGGCCACGGGATGACTGATTGGAGACTCGATTGGACCTGTAGATGTACGGTTTTGCTCTGATGGCACCTTGGTGAAACTAAAGGTTGTGTTTCCTTCTTCCGGAACATCAAAGTTCATTACACGATCTTGGTGTTTGTAAATGTGAATTTTTTTCCCATGTAGCCAATTCTATAGATCCCTGTACTGCTTTTAACAATTCTAATTTTTTAATTATGTCATGATTTTCTGCCCAAAAATGATATGCTACAGCTGACTTTTCTATCTGTTTGTATTTTCTGTTCCTAAAATGTTCTTTTAAAACCGTACATCTACAGGTTCAATCGAGTCTCCAATCAGTCATCCCTGTATTTTCTGTTCCTAAAATGTTCTTTTAAAACCATACATCTACAGGTCCAATCGACTCTCCAATCAGTCATCCCTGTATTTTCTGTTCCTAAAATGTTCTTTTAAAACCGTACATCTACAGGTCCAATCGAGTCTCCAATCAGTCATCCCGAGGCCGAGGATGAAGACGAACGTCTTCGAAACATGTACCACATTTTATGACAAGTAAGTGAAGCATTAAGAGTGTTTAGATGACATAAAATTAAATCAAATGATTAGCTTCACTGTGTTTAGTTCCATATATAATTTTTAAATCTTTCATCAATTTCCTTATCTGTGGTCCATCAAATACTCCCTCTGATTTTAGCCTGGACAATGATGAAAACTTTGTGCATAAGTACTGGAAACAAGGGCAACTTTTGTTAAGTGCTTTCATGAATTGTTTCATCATGCCAAGTTTTATGTGTAATGGAGGGAGTAGAATTTTTTGACGATCTACAAGAGGCACTTAGTAACATTTTTTGATCCAGGTTCCAGGCCATGCTGCCTCTCAGGCCATTGGTCAGTTTCCCAATGTTTGTCCCTTGCTCTGCTATCCCATTCACAAAGAAAACAAGGGAATTTTGTGTATCCTTCCTGTTGTCCTAGTAACAGACCAATGACCTTCAAGTCACCACATATTTGCCACTCATGGTCGTGGTACTTAATTTTCTCAAGAACATGCTTCAGATTTTCACAAGACTAGGTTTGTAGAATGTACAAGTGGTATTGAAGCTAACTTGATGCCATTATGAAGTAACACTGCCTTAAGACTTTGTTTGAAAGAATCAATAAAAAGATGCCAGTTACTTGACTCATATGCTTCTTGCCCAACTGTTGGATTACACACATTCACACAAAACTCAAGTTGATCTTCTTCTGTGTAGTGCTTGTGGAACTGTATTTTGCGATTCCTATACGAAGAAAATGTAGCACCAGGTGATAAATTTTTCTCCTGTAGTCTTGAGCCAGTAATTCACTTTTTTGTTTTGTGAAGCTTAAATCCCTTACTAAATCATTTAACTCAAATTGACTAAACTGTTGTGGTGAATTGTCCAATTCTTCTGGATCAGAAACCAACTCTTTGTAGGAAGTCATGGAGCTGCTTTCAGATTCATAAAATTGAGGTCTGCTGGTGGTGTAGGCCTGGGTAGTTTGTAACCATGTGGAATAGACCATATAACTGAATTCAGATTTGGATATTTAATTCCTGCCTTATTTTTGTTGTTGTAGCCAGCAACTTTGCACATGTAAAAGTAACAATCATCATAGCAATTCTGCTGCTCTCTCCATATCATTGGTTTGGTAAACGACATTGCCTTCCATTTTCCTTCATATCAATAATGTAATCCCCCAACACAACTGTTAAATGCAATGTGAGATGCAAATAATTATCCTGATCACCAACTTTCTCTTTGAAATATGAGTAATTATAGTTTCTTCGTTTGTAAGTCTATTATACGTACCTTCCCTTCAAACAAGTAAGACCCACAAATGTAACAAAACTTCTGAGGACTTTGTACACTGTCCCTGCATAATCCTGATGTAAAAGTCACACTCGGACCTTTATTTTAGCACTACACATATAGAAGATGAATGTGCGTATTACCACAAGTTTTCAGCTCAACTGAAGTTGAGATCTATGATAGCTGTAAACATAAATATAAATACCTCACAAGAAGTTAGACCTGACCTATAAAACAAAACTGATAAGTGCTGGAAATATAAACATAAACATAAATATCTAGGTGATAAGGAAGGACAGAAGTGAGTCAATTAGGAAGAAAATCAACAACAGATTTACAATACATAATGAAACATAGCAGTAAGCTGTATAAGCTAAATGAATATAGCACCATAGACATATATGCACATGTCATGTAAACTAGATGTGATAGCCAAAAAACAGATTTAATTTTTTAAATCAGGCACTGATTTCAATTAAAGTCACATATTTTCCTTTATACTGCAGAATTAATGTTGACCAGTGTAACATGCTGTAACCCTGTCACAGTTGCCCTGTTATACAATGATCTGCAAACAGTAATCCTGGTTAAATTTTTTTAAAAATTGTAAAAACTATAAAAAATTCATATGGAACTAACACAGTGAAGCTCATGTGTATTGAATCTGTCTTCTAACACTCTTCATGCTTCACTAACCTTAGGTTAGTAATCCTGTTATCTATTTTTTCTCAATAATTGGACAATGTTTATTACTTTTCAGTATCTTCTGTAATATATCATTTATAAATATGTATAATTTTGAACTTAGTTTACATTCTTCCCTCATACCTAGGTTTTGTTCCATATAATCTGTGGTTTTACTTCTTTCACATCTAACACAAAATTTATTCCCCTCATATAGTTTTTGTATCTCCTGAATAAATATGTCAGTCCTGGTGGTGTAGTGGTGTAGTGGTTACCATACTTGCCTCCTACGCCCAAAAAAATGCGGCCAGGATCGATGGATTTTTTCGGGCGTAAAATCGTAAGTATGGCTTCCTTTGGAAGGGAAGTAAAGCCGTGGGTCCTGTGTCATATATTTACGGCACAAAAAAGAACCTCAAGCCTGAAAGAGAGGCCTCTGAGCAAAATTTGTCGGCCGTTTCACGCCCTGAGTTGAATGGGACGCTGATGACCTGAGATGTTAAAGAGCGTCCATAAATAAATCAATCAATGAATAAATATATTACTTATTGCTTTTTCCCCCAATTTACATGTCAATGTGTCTCTTTTATAGTGTTGAAAGCATTCTCAAAATCTGCAAAAAATTGTATACCCTGCCCTTTTTATTTCTCAGATACTTATTTACAATAGTATGGATTATCATATTATCTATTGTCCTTCTTCCTCTCTTGGAACCTGCTTGATATTCTGACATTTTACCTTCCTTCTCCACTCATTCATATAATTTTCCTGCTAGTACACAATATATATTTTGCCTAAGATGGATAACAGCTAATTCTCTATAATTGCTAGGATTATTTATATCTTGTTTCCCTTTATACATACATATGTATATATCCTATATATGTATGTGGCATGTGTGTCTATTATCACTGTAGTGGCTGCAATTTTTTTTTTCAACAAAACTGGTCTTATAATCTTAAATTAACAATGATTCATTGAGTTTGTTAACCAGCAAAATATGACCATTGAGGGTGGGAATTGACCTAAAGCCAAAATCTCCTCTGGTATTACTTTCTTGTCTTTAATTCCTTTTAACACTTCTGTGAACAACTTAATACCTCCTTCCATTTCCCTAATTTTTTTCCAAAATTCCCCTGGAATTCCATCAATTCCGATACACTTTTTCCTTTTCAGTTTATCTCAGATTCTATCTCTCCCCTTTAATGTCCATCCTGGTGGTCTAGTGACAACCATACTTGCTTCGTAGATCCAAGATCACAGGTTCACTCCTGGCCAGGGTCAATGGATATTTTTTCAGGCATAAAAATCCCAAGTATAACTTATTTCAGAAAAGTAAAGCTGGGTCCCTTGTCATAGATTTAGGCATGAAAAAAAATCTCAAGCATGAAAAAAGAGGCCTCTGAGCAAAATATGTCAGTCATTTCATGGCCTGATTTGAATGGGACACTATGGCCTGAAATGTTAAAGATGTCCATTAATAAAGCAAATCAACATCCCCTGTAATCTCTTTGTGTAGATATTCTGCTCCGTTTATAAACTTTCCATTCCTTTGGTGCTATCTTGTTTCCTATTTCTTTTTTCAGGAAATATCCTTAACAATTGACCATATATATTTATTACCTTTATCTCTCACTTCCAGCTTAATCTTTTCTCCCATTCTCTGTTGCCATTTCTTCCATTTATCTTTCAATAAAGTTATAATCCCCCTCTAATTGAAGGAAAGTTTCCTATCCTATTTCTCTTCTGACCTTCTCCGTGTACATAATTCTTTAAAAAATATTTTCTTTGCCTTTATGCATTCATCATATCCACACTGTTTATTATTTTCTCTTAAATTCACTTCCATCATACCTCCTGTCCACCTTACCATTGATTTCAGCCATTCTAATGCCCCCTCTATCCTTTCTAATCTCAATGCTTCTATGATACCATATTTTATCTTTCCCATGTTTTAAAGCAAGTTTCTCCTAAACAATTCTGCATATTCCTCTTTTCATTTATAGCTTCTGATATATTTTAGCTCTGTAACTTCATCTTCCTTATAGCTTATTCTTGATCTTATCTTCATTTTTTTTAAGTCAGTCCTGGTGGTGTAGTGGTAACCATACTTGCCTTCTAAACCCAAGGTTGCGGGTTCAAACCTGGCCAGGATCGATGGTTTTTTCGGGCGTAAAAATCCTAAGTATGGCTTCCTTCGGTAGGGAAGTAAAGCCATGGGTCCCGTGTTGTACATTTACGGTGCGATAAAGAACCTCAAGCCTGAAAGAAGAGGCCTCTGAGCAAAATTTGTCGGCCGTTTCTCGCCCGGAATTGAATGGGACGCTGATGACCTGAGATGTTAAAGAGTGTCCTCAAATAAAACGAATAAAAAAAAAAAAAATTGATCATCTTCATTTTAAAGAGAAAGTGGCCACTATTTGTTTTTACATTAATAACTTTAAAATCATCAAACATCTCATCAACCCCTCCCCTACAGTGTAATCAATTATGTTCTGACCAGCTACATTTATAAATGTAACCTCTCTCTAATAATCAATATCAATTTCTTCCTTTAGACCTATTATACATTATTAGGTTATTTGTTCACAAAATTGTATTAGCTTCCTGCCTTTACTGAGTACTCTGTCCATACTTTTTCTTTCCAATTACTTCTTTTTTTCCCCCATAACCTCCGTTTTCTATATGCATATCCCTACTAAGAGAGTAATCAACCATGCTCATTTTCTAAAGATTTTAAGTTCTGCTGATGAATTTATGCATCTCAGTTTGCAGTTCCTTTTTAAAAATGCATTCATCTCTCAGTTTGACCCATATCATGAGCACTTGTTTATGTAATATTTTACACTTACTGCTACACAACATAAAAATTTGGCATTACCTTTTTTATTGGAAAACTTTGCTAACATTTTTCTTAGTCAGCTCTGGTTTGTTTTACTGCATGTAACACTTGCTTTGGACACTAAATATGTAGATAAGAAATATGATTCAGGTACAAAGCCAGTGGAAGGAGCACTGGGAATGATTCCAGGTATTGGCACAGATAACTGCTCAGTTAAGGTCTCAGAAATGAAGAGGCGTTTAAAATAAAAGACGTTTAAAAGGCTTCAAAAATATGTTCATATAATTCCTATAATTAAACATTCCCTCCAAGAAGATTGACATTTCACCCATCATAGTGCAACTGGCATCATTAAATTTCCTTTGTAAATGTATCAGCAAAGAGAACATCAGTTTTTAAATAGTGTCTGAGGCGTGCATTTATTGACCTCTCTGAAACAATGTGCCAGGAATAGCATGAAATATGTTGCTTTTCAGAATATGTATGACTACCATAATTGAACTTCTCTCAAAAATTTCTTATTGGAGTAACTGAAACACAGGATTGGCAATGACCGGACTAATAAAACTTGATGCAGACAATAGTTTCAACTTTTGTCCTCTGTGATGTACTGGAACTGACCAGGACACTCTTTTTACCTCCAATTTCCCTTAGTTGATCTTGCAACTGCAAATGAATGTAGTCAATTGCAAAAATCATGATCAGATCAAATAAGGGTCTTTCAGGAAGATGAAAAGCTCTACAAAGATTTTGGATTCAGTATTACAACATTCAGAACACTAAAAGTGTCAAAGCTGAAGATACAATTATGCTCATGCAACTCCTAAGGAGTATTGTCAAAAATCAATCTTCATTTGTTACTGATCATATTCTGATTGATATTCAAGAGTTTCTTCTGCAGGATATGCTTGATACTTTCATCTTGAACTTGTTAATACCCACAATGGCAGTTCAAGATGAAGCCTTCATAAAGAAATTGAGACACTTGTTGAACATCAATGATCCTTTCTTGGAAACAAAGCTGAGAATCTAGTGAAAGAGAGAAAACTGGCAAGAGATGTGGTTGCAAAAAATAAAAAGATTTCTTGTACACGACCGCACTAGAAGTGGTAATGAAATGTGATGCTATCAGCTTCTTGAGTACACACCCCATCAAATGTTGTCAACACTTCTTGTAACGTTGAAAAGGATTTTTCCATCCTTTGACATCTCAAAACTTGATTAAGATCACAGATGGAAGATGTGCAACACCTGACAAAACTGGCTATATTAAGCATACTTTTTTTATATAATTGTAGATGTTGATAGAAGAATACAGAGGGTTTTTACAAAGGGCAAAGGAACAGAAGATTAAACTATATTCTCTAGATACATGTTTGTATTTTTGCTATCAAGATCTTGGGATTTTTTCTAAACTTTTATACTTATTTTCTTTTTTGAAACGTAATACATCAGTTTTTGCTTTCTGTTAATTAATTGATTACTTTAACTTTATTATTAACTGTGACAATCATATTTGTTTTAAAGTCTCTCTTATCTTATTCCCCATTAATTTTGACAGAATTGCCCCTCTGAAAATCATCCCTATGTCTGCCAATCTGCCACAATTTGTTAAATAAAATTCCTAGCTATTATTTCACGATACATAAGCTAGTGGAAAATGTTTTGAGGTGGAAAATGCAAGTTGTATAAAGGCAATGGGGGGGGGGCAGTACAATTGGGAATACTTAGAATAACATTGCCATTTAATTTGAAAATGTCTATAAAAACCTCTTCAGTAACAAATTTTTTCAGTGCTAAATGCATCCATTTCTCAAAGGGAACTGCATTGAGTATGTTTAATTTCATAGCATCAGTAAAAAATATTTCGAAAATAAGGTTTGGCAATTTCCGCATATTCTTACTTTTTGGGTGCAAATGTATTCATATATTTAATATATAATATGTTGTAATAGTTAGTTAATATGTATGAGAGATTAAAGTTGCAGGCAAATAATCAGGTACCTGCCAAGAGTATAAATGCAGTTCAGTGAAAGGCTGTGAAAATAATGATCTTGTAGGTGCTGTCCATGGCCATATGTTTTCAAAATATTTTGGATGATTACATATTTTCTTTTGATGAAATATATTCTTGAATAAGATTTGTGTTAAGCCAGTTAATGTGGTTATGTATTACAGATGAACGGATTTTGGAGTATGATATAGATAAGGTGCTATATGAAGAGAAATCACCTTATCAGAAGATATTGATTGTGCATTCCAAGAGTCTGGGCAATCTTCTAGTTTTGGATGATCTGCAGAGTAAGATAATAATAATAATATTTTAATAAGCTATTAAGATCACGGTGTTGCTTCTGGGGTCAATTTGATTTTCCAAATCTATTTTTACAAAAATCTAAAATTCTATTTCAAATTTTCAGAAAACTGTATTCCAAAAGTATATTCTGAAAAACTGTATTCTGAAACTTGTGGAATATTAGCATTAAAATACTAATGAAAATGTGGGTACGGTTTTCAATAAAATAAATTTAAATAATATACATAGATTTACCAAGCATTAAAAAGTAAATTGTGTCCAATATGCTGAAGGAAAACTTTTTTTTTTTCATATGATTTTAATTCTCTTTTGAGTCACTCTACTTCCCCACTCTCCTTCCTTTCAGTGTTCTATCCATTCTGTATTCATGAATCATCGTTTCAGAATCTCCTTGTGCAATCTGTAGCTCTGTTGACCTGTTAAACTGAGATGATACTTCAAATTACTTGCTGAAAATGGTTATGAAAACTTCACTCAGGTTGTTCTATTTTGATTATGAAATGTAATCTCATAATGGTTCCACAGGGTGGGGGGTATCATGGAGGCAATGCATGCCTTCTTTCTTGTTCTCTTCTACCAGATATATAATTCAAATTGGAGTAATAAAAAATTGGTAAACATCATCACAAGCTCTTCCCTCAATTCTTTGAAGAGGTCACTAATGTCCATCAACTGGGACAAAGACTAAAGCCAATAGCATATGCAATTTGTTCCTTAGACAATGATCTTTGGGGTTATTATAAAGTTTTTAGCACCCCAGCCTGAATTCTTCTGTACAAAATTTGAGCAATGTGGAAGAAGCAGAAAAAGACAGTTTAAGTAGGCAATATGACATGTATACTATTTATAATGGCAATTTCAGTCACACATTATTTGGGTAGGAGTGTAACATCAAATATAAAATCATGTGCTACACTTAAAATATAATGCAGAATATTTTTATAACAATTTTGTTCTTTATTTGCTAGTAAGGACCATCTCTTGGTCTAGTAGTCATCATTGCTGGCTACTGTCTGGGAGATCTTAGGTTTGATTCCTGAAACTTGCTGTAGATGAAGGAGCTCTGGAACAGGTTTACTCAGCTCATAAGGTCAATTGGAGAGCCTGTCTGACAGGTAGCACCCAAGATGGAGGTAGAGGACTTAGCAGTCAGTGCTTTTGGCTCAGGTCTATGAGAACTGTACAGCAAAAAAAAAAAGAAAGAATTTACTAGTAAGGAATAAACCAATGGAATACTTATTTCAGTGTTGCCATATTCCAGATTGTCTCCTGGCCTTTTCAAAATTCTTAAAAAAGCGAACATTTGCATAAAAACATTAGGGCTCATCTTGAATATACCATCAAGAACTGTAAGTTTTCTTTCATTCCAAACATAATAACCTGTTTTCTTGCCTTTCTTGTTTAACAATCACAGAGTAAAAACACTTTTCACCCTGAGGGGTTTTGGTGTACCTTTCAGGGCATTTGGAACAATTTTTGAAGTGGTGTGGTATTGCTGGTTGATCTTGCAGTCTCTCTTCTGATGATGTTTTTTAAATTTGTCTCTTTCAGATTAAAAGCTTAAAACACCTAATGCTACTCTTTTAATTCATTTACAAGTATCTGAGCTGATTGAAGTGCTGGGTGCTCTTGAGCAACTTGTTTTAATTTTGTCTAATATCCTAAGCCCATGCTTCCTCTTGATTTGTAGAATGGGAGTGAAGTGATTGAACCATAATATTTTGACTATTTCCAATGATTATTGCTCATGCTGAACACACTTTGCTCTCAGTCTCTTATATTCCTAATATATTTTGTCCTGTGAGCCAGGCCTGCTCTACTTAGGAGTAGCTTCAATTTTTCTTTAATTTTGTTGTGCCAAGTAGAATCTTGTGTAGCAATTTATGTTTACTTTGAAATGGAATGGCAGCAATTGACTGTCAATAGTTATTTTTTAGCCATAAAACTATTGTAGGTTATTGAGTAATATGCAAATAATATTGTTTATTCATAGCAAATACTTTTAAAATATTAAGTAGCAAAAATTCTTAATATAATAAAAACTTAAAACCAAACTTGATATAGCTTTGAAGTGCCATGCTGAGTGCAAATTACTTAAATTTTTGGTATCACTAAGAAAATGGATGCAATAAACTTTCAAAAAAATATGTTATGAAAAAATATGTAGCAGGAAAAAAATACTTTTGCACAATTATTCTTTTAGAATATTGCCTTCAGAAAAATTGACATTTGGAAAAATGGTTGGAGATGCATGGTGTCAATCATTGGTTATGCTATTTTAATTTGAAATATGTAGCAAAGAATATAGCGCTAATAGGAGACTACAGTAATGTAGGAATTCACAAAATGGATTTATAGACAAGAACATAAAATGTAATTATTATTAGAACCCAAAAAATAAATATTTCAATGTATAGAGTGTCACCAAGCATCTCTGGAATTTTCCATGCTTTCCTCTTAAGTTACCAAAGGCATGTGATCTTGTTTTTGTAGATATGTCAGAAAGTGATCTGATCTACACAGAAACACTGATGCAACGAGGAAAGGAGAACTATGAAGATAAAGAGATAGTGATCCTGGGAGGAGGAGATGGAGCACTCTTGTGGGAGTTGTTAAAGGAGAAACCAAAATTTGTCTACATGTTGGAGGTAAGTATATGTTGCTTTAAAGATATTAACAGCAAAGCGTGCAACAATGAGACAACTTGACTCAAGGCAGACAATAAAAACTTATTGCATCATTCCCAGTAATATCATTTTTCCAATATTTTATCTTTCTTTACCCCACAATTAGCACTATTTTTTCTCACCTCCAGCACTACTTAAGCAACAATCTTATCATACTTATCATTGAAAATTATGGCCCTACATACAATGATAATTTTTGGAAAACTGAAATGATGCTCTATGGTGTGCTAAAAGATGTGACAATTTAATTAATTTTAAAATACTAGTATATTTAGACAATATTTTGCACAGTTGCAATTATAAGACATTTCTTCATCCTTTTCTTTTGATGTGTCTCAGCAGCTGAGGTTCTTTTCTTCTATCATTTTTCATGTTAGTGATCAGAAGCCTTATGGGCCTTTTGCAGCTAAATCTACTGGTTTTCACCTTCCATATGAAGCAGATATCTCATGTGAGATAAGTAGGAAATCTAATGCTTTAAAAGGTTACTTGTTGGAACTCTAGTAATTTTGAGGATAAAATTATAGTACTCATTGGTCAGGTATAATAATACTATTACAGAGCAGTTTATGTAGAATATTAAAGATGAAGAAACCAAATGCAGAAAGAAGTGCTCAAGAAAGCTTTGACCATGGGCCAGATATTACCTCAGTGCTTTTTTAACACTTGCCTGTAGATCCAATGTTTGCAGATTTGGTCCCAGTGAAGGTTAATGTTTTTAATTTTTTCCAGGACAAAAACAATTCAGAGTGCAAATTCTCTGGTAGGGATCATAAGCCATGGGTACCATGAGCTTCACTGTATGGTAAAAAACTCTATACCTGAAAAAGAGGTCCCTGAATAAAAATTTCAACTGCTTCACATCCAAGCAATACCTTAGTTCCGTATAGATGATGGAGGTGATTGCCTGACCATCTATCACTGTAACTTTGTAGGAAAATAAGCATACCTTATTAATTACTTGTTCATTAGTATAATAATCTGTTAGAGAAGAGGCCATGACTGAAAATGGGCTATGTGCCATAGAAGAGGAAGAGGAGGAGAAGGGGCTGATAATATAGTATTGAATAATGAACAACAATGTACTGCAGATGCTGCAAGAGACAAGGAGCACAGTACAGTCAAAATTATTTTGACTAGTTAAATATGTTCAAGAATTAATAAAAAGTGTTAAAAACAGCTTGCAATTAAAGCAGTTTGTCAAATGTTTAATATATCTTATAGATATAATTTTGGTGGCATTGATAGCAATCTTAACAGCTGTAAAACAAAAAGCAGGAATTATGTAACTGTCTGTTACTAGTGTATATACTATTTATAGGGCTGCTAACTCTCTCATATTACTGGAAATTCTCATATTCTACCAAATTTTTAAACCAAATACTATCTCTCATTGAAAACATTATTTTCAATGTTACAAAATAGCATAAAACTATAATTTAAATCTGTCACATGCTCCACCTAATGTGGATTGGTACATTGACTTATTCTACAGAATGATTTTGGTTAGTTCTGAAACTTTTCCCTTGATTAGCCAGGCTTCTTTATCAGTTACATCTATTCTCCCACTTTTGAGGGATTTCTGCAGAAAAACTTAAGGTTTCTTGCTGTACTAAAAGTATATTAGCATTAGCTGCTGCAGACTATGTCTTCCATTTTAGCTGCTAAAATCTAAATAACTTTAGAGCCTGTTGCAGTCAATATCTTTAGAGATTTTTTTATTAGTTTAGTTCTAGTGCTGTACCTAGTAGTTCAACTTTGCTATTGATGATTGTCTATTCATCTGTTTTAAGCCCAAATTCCTGGGTTCTCAGAAATGTCCTTTTATTTGTGTAGCAGATATATATGTACAAATACCAGGTTTCTCTTAATGCCATGACTGGCAACCCACCACTCTCATGGCACTACTATATGAATCCATTTGTACAGTAGCGATCGTTTGGCCCACTGTTTCTTCCTAGAAAATGCTAACAATGCAAAACAATATAAATATGTTACACTTACCTTTCATTATAAAAAGGTGTTTGAAATGATACCCTTTGCATGTGTTGAACACATTATTTAACACTCAATGAATTTGTGCAGCTGAAATATTGGAAAATGCACATAGGATACTGCCTTCTAATTCACCAAGATTATGGATTTTTGTTGCATAAACTTTACGTTTAAACATTCCTCACAGATAATAATCACATTGATTTAGATCTGGAGAGTGAACAGGCCAGTCAATTATTTATGTCATCAAAAACGCTTGTAATGCTTCCATAGACTGATTGGCTATATGTACAGTTGCATTATCCTGCATAAAGTAATATTCTGCAGCTGTCAGTTTGCTGAAGAATAATGTCAGTAATTGTTCACATACTTTTCATAGTTAATGGTTTTGTGAAAGAAAATGGGCCCAATAATTCTTGTTGCAATGATAGCACACCATACTCCCATCTTTACTCATGCAATGATTTGTAGTGTAATTTATGTGGATTTTCAGAACTCCAGTATCTATTGTTCTATGCATTCATGACTCCATACATGCAGCCAAGCTTCATCAGAAAAATGTAGCAGACCAGGATCAAATATCACGATGCACAGACTGCATAAGCCAGTTGCAATAATAAAGCCTTGCAACATTATTCACATCAGTCAATTTTTGCACTACTGTTACTTTATATGGTCTTAATTTTAGTTTCCAAACATCTCTATGGACAAATGGAATTGAAATGCTGTTCAAAGTGCTAAGCAAGGCAATGATTTTTTTGAACAAAACTTAACTGGATAAACACATACTGTTCTGTAGTTTACACCACGTACATAAGCACAATCAAGAGACGGGTTCACATAACAATTTTCTCATTATACACCATGCCAAACAACATTAAACTGAATTCGAAATGCCATTATCCTCCATAGGCATGTGAACTAGGCTACCGCAGAGTGAGGTCATTCAACTCAATACCTGCTATGAGTCAGATTCGGTGGCTGCCAGTTGCAGCACTCAAGAGAAACACAGTTTGTGTACATATATGTGTGTGTAAAGAGATTTTAAACCCTTAGTACCATAAAATCCAGAAACTGTACCATGCACTAACCCTGGCATCAAAGGAAACATGCATAAGTGTATGACATCATTAGCTGAAGGCCATAAAAGATCTGCTTTAAAAAGTCCAAGTGTGGAGAACAAACCTCTTGTAGAACCCAGCACATTTGAACAAGGTGCAACTGAAGTAATCCATGGCCAAGCTCTGATTGCACTAAAAAGGCCAATGATACTCGAAAAAAATTTTTAGATGATAAATTGACAGAACAATCAAAATTTAAAAACCTACATTGGAAGAAGTATGAAAATGTTAACCTTGAACAGCCCAGTTTAAGAACAGTATACTAAAAGAGCCTTTTTTTCTTAAATTAATATTGTCTAATGCCTATTTTTACTGCTGAACACTGCAGACGGTGGGCACCAGATACATGAGATGAAATTATAAATTAGAAAACATTTTTTTTAAGGAAGGAAGCATTTTGGGTCAAAATGTTTAGGGTATTTCCCAGGTATTTTCCTGGCCCCAGACCTCCTGCTCATGAGTTCACACCTTAATGACCTTGACCATCCATGTCAGTGAAAGAGGATCTGTACACGTTACTTGTACTGATGAGGATATACCATGACCAATAAAGAGAAGGAAGGGTTAGGAAAGGCTTCTTTAGTCTTGGTATCACTAAGCAAATTGCATGATGACCAGTGTCATTGTGTGGATTTCTACTAAGCATCTCAGAGTGAACGAGCCTTAAAAAAAGTATACTGATAACACATAAACCTCTATCTTTTTATCATTATCATGCACTTTACTAAAATAGTTGGACTTCTGCTATGCCATGATGGTTTAACTTATGTTTCATTTCTTGAAATCATTCCGTTTCCTTAGATTCTTTTTGAGAGTAGGATATCTCCTTAAAGTATAATTTTACAGAAAGTTCTGCAAAAGTATTTGGCCTCTGATGATTTTAATATAGTTCACTTGATATGTAGCAGCAATAAAGAAAGATAAATGCAATGGATATTTGTTTAGATATTCACTGTGAAATTATGTTTATATAAGTGGGTTGCTGCCATAATAATTTAAACCACAACTGTTTCATTCATTTCAAAATATTGATTAGTTAGAAATACATATGATACTAAGTAATTTATCATAAAGTTTTCATCTCTAAAGTAAGGGTGTGTGGTAAACATTTGGAATTAACAGAGTCCTTTAATGGCAGTTCATATATGAGGGTGAGTCAAAAAGTAAATTTCCAAAACAAAAGCATGGAGCTCACTGCAACTTGTATACCTGCTGTTAGTATCTCTTTGCCAGGTGGTGAACAACATTGGCCTGACCTATCCAATGGAACATAGATGCAGTAACATATACAAAAGGCAAGAATAGTACATAGTACATAATGAATAGTCATAGTACATAATGAATAGTCAAGAGAGAATATTCAATTTCTTTAGGCAGAAAATATGGAACCTGTAATCATTCACCAAAGGATTGTGGCTGTGTATGATATGGATGTTACAAGGGAAAGTAAAAAAAAATGTCTGCACTCTTGTTTGTCCTATTTATTTACACAAAAGTAAGGGTTGAACTAAAACATTTTTATAGGTATTCTCCTTGCTTTTCGATGCACATGAACCCAGCAGTACACAATCTTGCATACTCTTTCCAAGAAGAAGGTTTTCAATTGGTTGTGCAACCATTCATGCATCACTCTTTTTCTGTAGAAAACGACAACCTCATAAAATAATCTTGAGTGACCCTAAGAAATTATAGTCTTCTGAAGGAGTGAGATTTGGGCTGTAGGTAAGGTGTTCCAGCACTTGAAACTCAAATAGGAAATGTCATGAACATGTTCAACCATTCTGTGAATCCATAATTCAAGTAATAGAACATGTGAGGGTTGGTCATATTACCACCAAGATATAATGGCCAAGAACAGTCTTGGTCCTGGATTTAGTTCTTCTCTACATATGCACAAAAAATTAACACACTACTCCCACTAATGGTTGAGCTGGTGCATACCCTGATGTTAGAATTCCTCACTTTGACTATTGAAGAACTGGTCCACCTCTCGTATAACCTCATCCTGGAAATCCCTGTCATGCATTGGAGTCTTCATGGGAAGAAAGAGGAAAAAGTCACTGGGTGCCAGTCGGGTGAATATAGAGGATGAGGTAAAATTTCATACCTCAAAGCAGGTGCATGTATCACTGTCTAGTGTGAAGGGGTACTTGTTGTGCAGCAAACAAACTCCCTTGGACAGCTTCCTGCAGCATTTTTTAATGATAGTCTCTCACAATTTCATCAGGAGGTGCTGGTAATTAGTGATCAGGTGCTCAAAAAATCATCAGGATCAGCCTGCAACATTTTGACTGCCGCTTCCTTTGAGTGCAGTTTTTGCCCAAGTGTGACAATGCAGGCAATTAACAATGCAAGAACATGTTCATAAAAAATTATTATAAAAATTGTGGCCAACACTGATCTTTCATTACACTGTAACTTCAACTAGAATGACATTCCTCCTTTTGCTATTTGGTATGTACATTCCCCATTTCATCCTGTTAGGTAAAATTTCAAATCAGTATACTGTAGTCACCATTGCTATTTTAAAATTTTTTGTTAGCAGGAGACCTTCTGCTCAACAGACTTGATTTACGCAGTTATCTGAATTTTGCAAAAAATGACACTCCCCTTTCTCTTCCTGAGTCTTCATATACTAAAATTTTTATTGTGTAAGTAATAAGCTCTTCACATCATTGTCTTTTACAGATTGATGAACTAGTGATGAAAGCCTGCAGCAAGCATCTTCGCAGTTGCTGTGGTGATTGTTTGGATAAGCTGAAAGGTGATAATTATGAGGTAATTTATTTTAAAGGAAGAAATCTCTGATTTTCACTTTGTTTGGTCTATGATGAGATTATATCAATGACTTAATATCTCATTGAAACTGTTTTATATAGTTTTTTGAAAGTCTAGAGAACAAAAGATGCAAATTCAAGTACAAAGAAATGGAGTATCACAACAATTTGACTGTAAGAGCAGCTTGCCTGACTTAATGATATTGAAATCACAATGTTAACCACTTAAATTTCAAAGTCTTAAGGCAAATGTCAACTAATAGCCCATGAGCCACATGTAGCCCTTTAAGTGTTCTTTTGTGGTTTATAGAACTTCATGGAGAAAAAAAAAAGAATTTTATATGAAACCTCATTCTATCTATGAAATCACTGTATGTCATCATTCTTACTGGTCAATATGTTTGACATATATCAGAAGGCATACCCGTATTTAATATGATCTTCTCTATTGATGTGCGTGTATGTGCATGTATGTTATTTCCATGCTATTTCTAATTTCCAGACTGTGTAAATTCTAGCTATTATTTTGCATGCTAAAAGGTAGTTCTATTGAAATTGGTATCATTATATGATTTAGTCGAACTACACAAGTGTTGGACTTTAGCCTGGCTGAAGATGAGAACTAAATGTTCTTGAAACCGGTTCCATACATTATGACAAGTAAGTGAAGCATTAAGAGTGTGTAGTTCAACTGAATCATACAGTGATATCAATTATATGATTAACTTTACTGTGCAAGTTCCAATTTACATTTTAATTAGTTCTATTGTAGTATTAAGTTCATTACACATTAACCAACATTTACTATTACTTAATATTTGTTTCTTAGTTTGTGTTTAATAAACTCATTAAGAAATAGTTTAGAGTTTGAGTTATGAAAAATTATTCAAAATAATTTTGGCATTATGTCACATTCCAAGCTATTCAGAAAAAGAAAGGTTAGCAATGAAGGGAGAAAATCCAAGGAAAGATGAGAGTTAGTTTTTCATGGAGGAAGGAGGTAAAATTGGATATATTGTCTAATATTTGGCAAAATGTTATTTATAAAGTATTTTGTTCTATTCAGTTATATTTTTCATTGAAATAATATATTTTTACAAACCTTTTCATGTTTTGTTATGTTTTATTACATTACGCATTGTAATATTTTGTACTGTTACGAAACAACCTAACTTTTCATATAATTTTGCTTTATCAGATTTTCTTGTATTAAAATCATTTTTAATGATCCAGAAACAAGCGAAAAAAATCAGCTATTATGATTTGTAGGCTTACTAATGATAAAATCTGTAGATACTGTGTGGCCAACAAGAGCCATTGTTATATGGGAAATGGCCTACAGCACAAATTAATTTTATATATTTATTTATTCATTCATTTGATCATCACATTTGATTTGCTTGGTTTTATTTCTTCTAATTCAAACATATAATGGTGAGAATACAACTTAAAAATTTTTCATATTGAATTTAGTCTTTCTATAATATAAAATTTTGTTAAAGTCGTTATAAACTCCCAGAGTTCTCATTTATCCCTCCCGTCCAATCTTGGTATGTTCTTTTTAGGTATACAACAGAGTGAACATTGAGCAAGTCCTAGCAAGATGAAAAAACATCCTAAAGGAAAATCTCTGCAAAGCTGTGAAAAGCAAATGGTGCTGAATGTATTCAATGTTTTAAAAATAAATATCTAACTCTTTATGTAAGTGAAATAGTAAAATTAACAGCAAAATTTACAGGTATATCAGACCATAGTGTTTATAATATATGCCGTGAACACAGTGGAATGAGAAGTGTAAAAAACCCAAAGAAAGGTAGGAAAAGCCTGCATAGTGTCTGAGGTGAAGTGGATGGATTTGTGAAAAGTACAATTCATGGTATAATTTATATATTCTTCTTTGACAATTATACAAAGTGCTTACAGCTGACAGTGATGATATAGTTTTGTGGAGAAGGCAGTGCACCAACATAGAGCTCAAAGGAGGAAATTTTATTACTTAGACTAAATATGGATGAATGAGGGTCACACAACCTCTAAAATATGGATATACACTAAAGTTGTTTCTAAAGAAGGAGCATTCTTGTCTGGACTATCCAGGGACTAAAAACTCCCAGCAGTAAAAGCAAAAGCTTGATAATTTTGTACATTGGAGTTGATAGTGGTTTTGTAGCAGGGGGATTATTTTTTATTCAGTCAAAGAAAACAAATTATCCTCGAGAGAAAATGCATGGGGATTTTTTTCAAAAGCTGGTTCATTTGATGATACTAGAGAAATTAGAGCTTCAAAGTATTATTTTTAAATTGCATCATTCTCCTAGTAATGGGCCAAATAGAACATTGTCAGCTGACTTAGACTAAGGAATGTAGCTTTAGATATAAATGACATGAAAGTAAAGCTGCTAAAGATAGCTCAGGATATAGTTGATATACGTGAAAATAAAATATGTGAAAGGTTACATGACTAGAAACAATAAGACTTTAGGATAACAATGGTGAAGCAGCTGAGACCATCATATCAACAGTGACATTTGAAATGTGTCAGACATTAGGCACATAATAAAGGAAGAAGAAAAACATGTGGGAATTGCATGGTTTGTGTGATAATGTGGTGAACCAAATGTTAATAAATATGCAGGAGACAACAGAATCAAATGGCAATGATTCTGATTTGGAAATGGCACTACTGTTTGGTAATGAATATAAATGCAAGTTAATGATTTGGTTTATTTATGGACACTCTTTAACACCTCAGGTCATCAGCATCCCATTCAATTCAGGGCGTGAAACGGCTGTTAAATTTTGCTCAGAGGCCTCTTGTTTCAGGCTTAAGGTTCTTTTACATGCCATAAATCTAAGACATGGGACCCACAGCTTTATTTTCCTTCCAAAGGAAGCAATACTTATTAATGCAAGTAACCTTGTGACAACAATATAGGTAAATGCAAGTAAATATATCTATTCTTGCACATTCAATAAGGATAAATGAAGGCATATTCACAGCATTGTATGTAAAACTGTAGAAAAATATGTAAGCTGTAGATAGCAAGCCTCCCTACCCTCTTCCTTCCCATGTTAAATAATCATACTCATATGGAAGAAGTTCCCACCATCATGCAATCATCTAATTACATGACATTTGCTTGCAAATGAATACAAAAGTATGTTTACATCTTCATAGTTATATGGAACAGAAAATAGTTGACAAACTCTTTTGGGGTAAGCAGATATTTCAACAATAACTGCAATTAAATAAGTCACATAACTTCATTATTGGAGCACATATTATTATATTGTTTACATTATGAGTATTCAATTCACTTTTCTAGAAGAGGGTATTCATTGTAAGCTGGGCATTCCACTTGAGACAGTTGTTTTGTGGATATTTGAGATTAAAGTGAAGTGAATCCTTGATTTTCCTCTCTATAATTTTCCATTTTTTCAGTTCTCTTTTTTCTTATTTTCATCTAGTGCACACTTAATTGGAGAATTGGTGACTTCATTAGCTGCCATTCTTGTTCTTTTTGTAAATGGTCTTACTCCCTTAGGTTAAGAGGAGCAGATCTAAAATTATTTTGCCTTTATGTACAGGGTAGGTCCATAAGTTTCTGGCCTCGCCAACAAGGATTATCGCCTTCACAAAACCCTTATCTGATGTCATACTTTATCTGTTAAGTAAATTATTGCTGCTGTAATTTCTGCTCCACTTTGTTCAGTTGTTCAGATATAGTAGCATAAAGAAAGATATGTGTAGAAGATTGTGACATGTTCAAAATGGAGTTTCCAGCTGTTATTAAATTCTTCATAAAAGAAGCACTTACTCCAAATGAAATTAAACAGCGATTGGACAGTGTATATGGAGAATCATACTCATATTCTACAGTAAAAGAATGGGCCAAACTTTTTCGAATGGTCGAGAAAGCATTGAAGATGAAGAGCGTGCAGATGGTCAGCACTTGGAGGTACTCACTCCTGAAAACATCGCTCTTGTGGAAGGAGAAATTAGAGAAGACCGGTGGCTCAAAGTCACAGAAATAGCAGCAAGGTTGGGCCTTTCTAAAACAATAGTCCTTTGAATTATTAATGAACATTTAAACATGAATAAGGTTAGTGCAAGATGGGTGCCTAAACTACTTTTATCAGTTTAAAAGCAGCAATGAGTCATCTGTGGTCAGACATTATTGGAGCTCTGCTGTGGCAACTAGAGAGATTGTGCAAATCATTGTTACAGGAAATGAAACTATGGTTCTCTACTATGATCCTTCATCCAAAAGAGAATTAATGGAATGGCGTAAGCTTGGCAAAGCACTACCTCTAATGGCCAAGGTCACTCAGTCAACCAAGAAGGTCATAGCTACAATCTTTGGGGACTGTGAAGGAATAGTGTTCATTGACTTCAAGGAGAGGAACACCACAGTAAATGGGGAGTACTATACTGGTCTACTGCACAGACTATGTGCTTCCATCAAAGAGAAAAGGTGAGGAAAGCTGAGTGGTAGTGTGTGCCTTCTTCATAACAACGTGCCTGTGCACACAGCCCTTGTTGCAAAGGAAGCTGTGAGGAAATGTGGCTTCAAGGAAATCGAATGGACCCTACAGCCCAGATCTAGCTCCCAGTGACTATTTCCTCTTTTCAAAATTCAAGAAGTGTCTTCAAGGGAGGAAATTTCAGAGTGACGAAGAAATGATGGATGCTGTCTAAGCCCATTTTGCAGACAAGACTTCTGACTATTTTGGGGGGAGGGGTTGAAATGTTAATTCAAAGATGTGAGAAGTATATTGCAATAAAGGATAACAGTATTGAAAAGTAAAATATAGTTTTTGTCTTTATCATACCTAGAAAATGGTTAGGCCAGAAACTTACGGACTTACCCTCGTAGTTTATACTTTGTTTGGTTTTATGATGGGGCATGATCATTATTCTGTATTTATTAGGGAATTTGTGATGACTGAGTCCTGTAACAGGACCCTCTCCTTCTTTGTCTGACTGATTGTTAAGCTTCATGGTCCATTGTGACTAATGGGAATACATTTTTTCAGAAAATACCTGTGGATAAAATGATTATATTCCAATGGATTTAAATTCATTCACAGCACTTTATTATCTGATATGTTTTTGAGAATAAATTGCAGCAAGCCCTTTTCACTGATGATTACCTTCAGTAATAGAAGGATTATCTTGAATAAATTGTTTTATTCTACTTTCCCTCCAAAAAATTGCTCCTGTAATATTAATTTCTTATATAATTATCAACAACAGATATACTCAATTCATTATTTTAACCTCAGCTATTATAGGTTCTATCGGAGGCTTTAACCAAACATATTTAATATATTTTTAATTATTAGGTGTGTACAGTGTATCTTCAAACCTCAATTTTCCAGAAACCTCTTGCCAAATCACTTCTTCTTAGCCATAGATCCCCCATTACATTCTTTCTTAACTGTTACTTAACTTTGTGCACCCAATAACAATTACCTAAACCAGACTCTTGGAATATTAAACATTCTTTTAACATGGAAGTCTGCAACATCTGTTGTATCCTGAACCAATACTTTAACACTCTCTCCATCACACACCCTCCCACACCAACCATCCCCATTTCCAACTGTGTCGGGCATTTGCAGAATCTTGTGGGTTTACCAACACAATCTTACAAAAACTACTAAGTACCCTGTCTATTTCCAACTTTCTTTTATCCCCCATATCAATACCATATATCCACCCAGACTCCATCAATGCCCTTCTAACCAATTTACCTACAGCTTGGGTGCAACAAACATGCATTTCTTTATTTAAATGTTAATTGTACTTGCACAGTGAAACCAATCATGTAATTGATATTATTGTATGATTCAGTTGAACTACACACTCTTAATGCTTCACTTACTTGTCATAATATATAGAACCAGTTTCCAGAACATTTCATTCTCATCATCAGCTAGGTTAAAATTCAACTGTCAGATAATTTGTTAAACTGTATGAATGTGTATTCTGCTTTGGTGGTGGTGTGATAAACTTATAGTTTATGTTTTCATCCCCGGCAGTGTCGAAATTCATTACACTATATTTGTAGATGTAGATTTTCTCTCAAGTTACTAGTTCTGTAGGTCCTTGTACTGATTTTAATAATTTTGCTTTATTCACTATGTCGTGATTTTCTGTTCAAAAATGATATGCTACTGCTGATTTGTTTATTTGCTTGTACTTTATCCTGAAATGTTCCTTTAACCATGTACCTATGTTTTTTTAAAAAAATTCACGTTATCCATGGGCTACAAAAAAAAAAAAAAAAAATCAGAATATTCTTAAAGATTTTAATATTAGATTGGCATCGGTTAACAGATTTAATGTTACAAACCTACTGATAGACAATGTTCTCGAAACTGGTTCTATATATTATGACGAGTAAGTGAAGCATTAAGAGTGTGTAGTTCAACTAAATCATACAATAATATTAATTATTTGATTGACTTCACTGTGCAAGTTCCAATTAACATTTTAATTAGTAAATAGGCCTTCGAGCCGTAGAAATACCAACCTGAATTAATTCGTTTAGCAACTACTATAAGATGGAGTACACAGACGAAAGATACAATAACCTGAATAACTTCAATTGTAATTTTTATAACTTGAAACAGGACATTAAAGAGTATAAAAAATTAAAAGAAAAAAGCAGATTCATTTCTGCAGATATTCATTTTTTAAACCAATGCCTTAAACATAAATTATGTTCAAATTTTGTTCGGAAAATCATTAAACATAACCACAAAAGTCATGAGCAGTTAGCTGCCAAGGAAAAAGTTATTCAAATTGAAATGGCAAAACATTATACAAAAATAGCAAAATATTGCTCTTAAACTATATGGAAAACACTTGCACATTTCAAAAAGATTAGGTTGCATAATATGGGATAACTTAATCAAAACAGCTTTAGAACATATACAGTTTCCAGTAAACAAAAAAGTCATCAATCTGAAAAGAAAATTTAGAAATCTTAATCATAAACCAAAGAAAAATCCAGAACCTAAGCAGAATTATGTGGAAAATCTATCTAATGAAAGCTTCAAAAAAGAAAATCCAATCAGACCCATTGAAGGAATGTATTAATTCAATCAATGAGGTTCTAAAAATGTGCACAGTTATCCCAAAGGAAACAATATACAAAATAAAGCAGAGCAACCCTACAATATCAAAAATATGTGATTTATCAAAAATTCACAAGACTGGAAATTGTATGCATCCCATCATTAACAATATCAATACTCCTTCATACTATTTAGCAAAATGGCTAGCTAATAGATTCAAGACATTACCTAAATTTCAAAGCAGGAGTATAAACAATTCATGGTAGTTAATAGAAAAAATTAAGGACGTTAAATTACATCCCTCTTACACTCTAATATCTTTCAACACAGAATTGCTGTTTCTAAGCATACCAAAAGAAAAATTCCTAATTTATCTACATAATTGGCTCAAAACAAGTGGAATTAATGTTGCACACATTAAAGAATACATCAAACTCATAGAAATTTGCATAAACCAAACCTATTTTTCTTTCAAAGGAAAATTTTATAAACAACAAGCAGGATTTATTATGGGCAGCCCCTTATCTCCATTTCTAGCTAACTGTTCATGAGCAGAAAAACACATCAACTCAGCTTTCCCATACACATTTAAGGTATGGTACAGATATGTTGACGATATATTTACCATAGTTAACAAAAAACTCATTGATGATGCATTAAAACTTTTGAATATACAAGATAGAAACATACCATGTACATATGAAACAGATAACATGTTGCCATTCGTGGATATTAAAATAATGAAATGTCATGGAAATTTGAAATTTGGAATATACAGAAAGAGTACACATGCAGATAATCACATCGAAGTTGACAGTTATAACCCCACAGCACACAAACATGCAGTTATGAACAGTTAAACACACTGGCTAGTTAACCTACAAATTAGCAGAGAAGAATATTTTAATGAATACAAATAGAAGCAACAGTAGTTAAGAATGGTTTTAAAAAGAACCAGTATACAAAAAGGTACAGAAATTCAAGAGACCAAAACGTATCAAAGAAACCACAACACTTTCAGCAAGAAAAGATAAGCTAATTTGTAAAAAAAAATACACATATCATCCATGGGCACAAAAAAAAAATTCATTTTATTCTTAAAGATTTTAATATTAGGTTGGCACGGGTTACCAGATTTAATGTTAAAAAGCCTACTGATAGACAATGTTAATGACAGTATTCCACAAGAGAAAAAAACTTACATTGCAAAAACAAAGGAGAAACATAGGCATACGGTTAAAGGAACATTTCAGGAACATAAAGTACAAGCAAATAGAAAAATCAGCAGTAGTATATTATTTTTGGACAGAAAATCATGACATAGTGAATAAAGAAAAATTATTAAAATCAGTACAAGGACCTACGGAATTAGCAACCTGGGAGAAAATCTACATCTACAAATACAAAGACAGTCTAATACATGAACTACAAGTTTATCACACCACCAGAGCAGAATACACATTCCCACAGCTTAACGAGTTATCTGACAGTTGAATTTTAGCCTAGCTGATGACGAGAACAAAATTTTTTCAAAACCACTTCCATATATTATGACAAGTAAGTGAAGCATTAAGAGTGTGTAGTTCAATTAAGTCATATAATAATATCAATTATGCATTCTTTATTAACTTTAAGATAGTAAAATTTTGGTTAACACAAATTTATTCTGTATCTACCATTGACCTGAAGCGCTCAAAATCATCCGTAAATAGGACAATTTTTTCCCTGCTATATACCACTTCTCATCCTTCAACTTCTTTTCCTTTTTAAATATAATTTTAGTCTTTTCTTGATTAACTTTAAGGTCCCGGTGATGTAAAAAGCAAGTTATATGTAACATCTTACTGTGCTGTGCAACAAATTTATTTTTTGTGTACCTCATAATTTCTTAAACTTACTCCTGAGATGAATGCAACCATTAATTCTTCAGTATAAAGTAAGCTCAGGATCTTCAGCTTATTTAATATTGGTTTGTGAATATTCGCTTGCTGTAAATGTACCATTATGTCATCTATAAATAATATATTGAAAAGAATCGAACTCATCTTACACCCTTGTCTAAGCCCCCTGTCTTGAGTAACTTCCTCAGTCACATGACCTTCACCACATCCAACACAGAACATATTACCCTTATAAAGTTCCTTCATCAAAAAAATCATCTCCTACTCATCCCTTTATGTCATAATTTATACCGCTAACACCTCTATATTAATTCAATCATATGCTTTCTCTAGGTCAACGAATACTAACTGCTTATAATCTGCCCATTTGCTAACATTTATCTATCATTATTTTAATAACAAAGACATTATCAGCAGTTCTATGGCCTTTCCTAACAATTGATTGAAATGGGGAGATTAGAATATTTTTTTCTACCCAATGATTTATTCTGACAGTTAAAATCCTTGCCAAAATTTGACAGAAGAGCAATTCCTCTATAACTTCCTGGTTCATCAATAGATCCTTTATATATGGAATAGCTGTGTGCCAACTCTTGGGTATCCTCTTGGTCTGTTTAATTCAACTCAATAATCCCGGCAAACACTTTGATTGGTTTTGCTTCTGACACCATACCTGAAAAAATTCTAATGGCAATCCATCTTTTCACCCCTTCTGAACTGATTCAATACCTCTTCACCTAAAATCATAGTTTTTAAGAAGCACAATAAACTGCGTAAGGATGAGATGGTTCATGGCAGATAAAGAAATTCAGGTGGTGGTTAGTGAAATCTCATATCTGGGCATAAAGTAAAGTAGTAATAGCGACTGAGGAAAAACAGAAAAGAACTGCATTGGCGAAAGGGAAAATTGCCATGACAGCGATAATAAAATGTTTATATGGATGTCAGTAATGAATATCAAGTGGTTTGAAAGGCTTTATTCTGCCTTGGTTGAATCACGATGGATTTATGAAAGGGAAATTTTGTGTACAGAAGAGGGATGGTGTAATATGGATTTAATACTAAGAATTTTCTGTAAATTAATTTTGGGAGTTCCCAATAATACTGCAAATGCAGGAGCTTGATAGAGTTAGGACAGGTAAGCGGCAGAGGGTTAATAATGGAGAAAATATTGAAATATATATTTAGGGTTAAAGAGCTATTGGACACTGACATTGTGAAAATATGCCTGAATAATCAAGAAAAAATTTTGGGTTTAATGACTATTATTTGGTTGAACAAAATTAAAGAACAGTTATTAGAAATGGTTAGGAGATTTTTGGGATAAAATTGGATAGTTTAGAAGAGGTTGTTGGAGGGAACTGAGATCAAGAATGGAAGATATGGATAAAACAGTTTAATTGCCCAGATTATGGAGAAAAGCTCACTAGCATGCAATAAGGAATTAAAAGATGAACCAGAAAAGGAGAAGTATATTTTATTTACAGAAAAATGAAAGAGTAGGCATTAGGCATAGCCTGGTTTCGTTTAGGTGTATGGAAATTAAGGGGAATGAGGGAAAATGTTATTTCAGGAATGTGTCCCATCTGCTGGGAGAAGGAAGATGAAATGCATATTATCTTCCAATGTAAAGCCACAAGTGTTTGGAGGGAAAGTTTAATTAGTAAGAAATGATTAATGAGGAATAAAGGAATTGCATTGAGAAAGATCTTTGAAGATTGTGAGCAGATACCCATATTAGGGGAGTTTCTATGGAAGGTAAAAATGAAATGGAAATTGTCAGTTGAAAGATATGTATTTTAGATGATAAAGAACACGTGTATGATTATGAGAAATGTCATTGGTGTGGGAATGGTTGGGAGTGAAATTATATTAAATTTATTCAATTATTGAGCTTGAGATATTGGAAATTTCTCTAGAAGGTGAATAAATATAGTATTATACTGGTATTACAGAAATAAAGGAATTAGTAGTTTGTAGGAAGTATAGTTAACTGATAAAATAATTGGTACAGGTAGAGTAAATGAAATATTTATTTTAGTGCCTTGGGTTGGGTTGGAACCTGGTCCCCTGGAATTCCATTAGGTTGCTGCTGATGAACTGGAGACTGGGAACTGATGTAATCAATGTGGAAATTTTGTACTTTATTCAACTATCTAGAATTTAGGTTAAGATGTTGTATTAACAATTGTAATTGTGAGGGTTACACCTAAAGATAGATGGAGGCCCCGTTGTAGTGTATATTTATTTTTCTTAGCACTTTATATATTTCAAATTTATTATAGTATATATTTGAGAAATAAAAGAATTAGTAATTTGTAGAGACTGTAGCAAGCTGATAAAATAATTTAATAGGTAGAGTAATTGAAATATTTATTTTAGTCCTCTGGGTTGAGTCAGAGCCTAGTCCCCTGGAATTCCAGTAGGCTACTGCTGATGAACTGGGGATTGGGATCTCATGCAATCAAGGTGGAAATTTTGTACTTTATTTAATTATTTAGAATTTAGATAATGGGTTTGCATATAATCATTATTGTATTAAAATTTCTGTAATTGTGAGGAGGTATACCTAAAATGGCCCAGGCCAGATAGGTGGACCCTTGTAGTTTGTATTTTGCTTAGCATTTTCAATAAATCAATCTACACCTCTTCACAAGAAAACTCTCTATCCAGCACCTCATTGTATCTTAATGGAACATCCAAAAGGTCTCTTATGATTTCCTGGGCTGAATTAGATAGCAAGAAAGTATCATGTGTGTTACTGTAGAGTTTCTCCAATGGGCCAAAAATGGACATGTTGTGGCTGTGCACATTGTGATATGTACAGTGAAAATCTAAATATGACAATTCCCTTTTCATGGCAGAAATTTATATGTGGGATGCATATCATAACAAGCAAGAGGATTGGAGCATCAACAAACAGCGTCATATGTTTGGAAAAATGTTTAATACTATGTGGAAATTTCAGCTCCGTAAGTAATGTGCATACACAACAATATCTAGCAACTTTCGGTTCTAGGTTCTACTTTTCTGTGGGAATATAGAAATCCAATAGGCATTCATGGAGCATATCACTGTAACACTTTTAATGTGTTTGCTAATTACATGCCTTTGCTTTTCTGGAGACAAAACTGCAGTTTTGTAGGCAGACTGATCCTGGTTTGTCCATATTGAGGTATAAAATTGCTCTTTTCTGGAATCGAGTGTTTTAAATTAAAACAGATAGCTCCTCACTTTCAATGTGGTTACATCTAATGAAAGCACAAAAGAACTGGTGATCAAATCAGTGTCCTCCCCTTGTAATTTCAGAAGACTTAGCATAATTAAAGCTATCATTGGCATAATGTAAAATGCTATGCTCTAGCTAGAGTTCAGACTTTATATCTGCATGACAAGTCAAGAATGTTTACTGTTTTGCTCACTTAAATCTCTTACTATGAGCATTATATATCTAGCTGTTAATCAGGAAGGAAATTTAATCACTGTAAACTTTTATCAGCACTATCAGATTTAAGATTGTATGGCCAAAGAATTAGAGATATTTACTTTGAGAGACAGCATACACTTGTAATTTATAATTTTGTTACATGTTTGGTTGTTTTAGATTATCATAGATGATTGTGTCAAAGTACTGAAGCAGTTCATTGCAGAAGGCCGCCAATTTGACTATGTGTTTGGTGACCTGACAGATATTCCGCTTTCTTCAACACCTCAAGGAGAAGTTTGGGATTTTATTCGACATATTCTAAACTCATCATTAGCTGTTCTGAAACCAGAAGGAAAATATATGACACATGTAAGTACATTATGCTGTTTCATTGAAAAAAGTTTGCTAATAGATCTTTGTCCTTTCCTTTAATTGGTGTTTTATATAACTATTTTCAAAATTTAGTTCTTTCACAACTTATATTTAAGATCTGATTTGAAATTATGTTGAATATCTCTAGTACTGTTTGTAAGGCCATAAACATGATGAATTGACATTTTTTTAGAGTGTTAAATATTTCTTGAGTGAGTGAATCATCAATACAGTGAGACTGCCACTTTCACAATGGCCATATCAGTCCATTCTCTATATCTCATGCAGGATTTTTTTTTTTTTGGCAAAACTTCAGATTGCTGACTTTTCTGTCACCAAGAACCCACATTTAGTTCCCTGTGACATCTGGCTTGTTGATTTTCAAAGGGAGAACATTTCAGACTCTGAATAAGATTGTTGATAATGCAATGAGGCAGTCAATAGAGGTCCAGAAAGAGATATTACAAGCATTATTTTGATTTAAAGTAAAACACTAAAAATCATGTCGTCACATTAAAACTCGTCACATTAAAACTATACCTCACGAAACATGTACCAAAATTACTTTTATAAGTGTGTTTGTGAAACTTAAAGAGAGTTTTAATGTGACGACATGATTTTTAGTGTTTTACTTTAAATCAAAATAAGATTAACAAAAGTTTCACTGTGTGGATTCCCAAATTCCGTAAACATATTACAAGCAGTTTTAAATAGTGAAAGGAATGCTAGAATAAGTGGGTAATCCATAGTAGAGAGAGAAGATGCTAAAATGCCATTGTGTTGGGTAGCTTTTATTATTTCTATAGTAAATGGTTGGATACATTTCAAATAGGTCTAATTTATGCTTTGCATTAAGCTAATTAGAATTTCTAATCTAAAAATTAATCTCTATCATTGCTTCATCTCTGGATAAAGGAAAAATGCTTGATAAAGATCTGAAAATGCACAAATCAATCAGAATTTACTCCTTGAAATTTGCAGCCGGCTTTGGATCAGTGCCTACCAGCAGACATGGAAGGATATTTGATTATCTTGGGTTTTCTCACATCACAGAAACTAAGAGAAAGGCAGGAAAAAATCAGCCTGCATGACAAGGACAATAACAACAGCCGTGAATGTTCTAATATTCAGATACAAAAGTCAAACCGTTATGATCATCCCCATGTTATGAAGCTGTTAACAGGCATGTGCAGTTGAAATGAGCTGCAGATAATGAACCAACTGTCCTTTGTAAATTATTCAATGCAAGATGAAAAGAGAACTCCCAAGAGTGCTATCATTTCTAGTTCTATGGGAATTTTCAAAGTAAATATAGGAGATCATTTTTTATTTTATGACACGTATGAATGAGAAGACAGCAGTGAAAAAATTAATATGACCAAATAATTGTGTTAATTCAAAAAATCATTTGAGAAAATTGACACAATCTTTGATGTGGCAATTAGATGGAAATTTTTAAGACTTCATCCAATTTTTGCACAAATAGCAATACATGAAGAAAACATTTCCTTATTTCCTTTTGCCTTTGCCCTGTTTCCAAACAAAGCCAAGCATCATATGAAGTTATTCTCATGGCAATCACATAGAAGTGCTCTGATTATGGTTGAGATGAAAAAAAATCATCCAGGTAATATCATGCTTTGAAATGACTATTATTTGTTATGCAAAGAATATATTTTGGTAAGCTACATTTATTTTAATTATATTTAGGAAGCTATAGACAATGGATATATATCCTATTAGAATTTATTAAATATGCTCACACTAACTCCACCTTCTTATACAAAATTAGTGTGAGCATATTTAATAAATTATAATGGAAAAGCTACATTTAGGCTGAAACAAAATGCATGGGGCCAAGACTTATAAATATAGACCTCATATAATAATTCTACAATCAGAGAAGTAGGGTCGGATTTTGAATTTAGCATTTGTATTTCTTAAGGATGTTGCAGATGCCTTACATATTATACTTCAGATAATTCTAAGGCAAATTATTATATTTTTAAAGTTTACTTTGAAATTCATCATGGTTTGTACAAGAGAAAGTCATCTGTTGTTGAAGCTAGATATCCACCTGATTTATGGAATCATTTCATGCTAATAATAATGAACTTCATAGCAATAATGCATCAAAAGCATGGCATAGCAGATTCGGTATATTGTGTTTAGGAATCACCCATCATTATATACATTAATCTGATTCCTACAGAAAGAAGAATGTTGTAGATATAATCCAAAAACTGGATGCTGGCCACGCTGCAGAACACCACCAGAAAAGGATATATAAAAATTTAAATTTGAGATTGCAAAACATAACTTCCAGATGATATGATTACAAAGATCATGAACAAGTTGGAGAATATTAGCTGATTTGTAGACACAATATGGCAATGTAATATGGTTGTTTTCATTAAATTAAGAGACACTAATTCTTCATTCTTCAGTCATTGAATGACATTACCCTATGTCCCTAATAGATCTTAATTAAATACCTTGAGTAAAGACATGAGAAATCGGAAGCTTTCACGGCCAGAGTCAGACTTATAACTAGAAGTTTCTTCCGGGCTTAGGAGCCGTGGTCTCTTGGAGCTAAGGAGTTCAAACGTTTCATCCTCAACTGCAGAGGACATCTTCAGTGGCGCGGTCTAAGTCTTCTGGGCGAAGGTCCTGCCACAACTGAAATGCCAGCTGGAGGTGTTATATTTATATATGAGCTGCTCGAAGGGGATTGATTCGGCTGGAGCAGAGGGGTTGTACTCGGAGGGCGGGGCATCTCCGTTCTGATTGGTGATTGGTTTGCATGAATTTTGCTAGTGTGGGCTTGTTTTATGTGCTCTAATATTGGATGCCAGGTTTTGCTCAGTTTGAGAGCCTCTTCCTTTTTGTTGAAATTATTAGGATGCTTGTAGATTTCTATGGCTTCGCGTTGTAATCTGGCGTGGTAGTATGGTATTGAAGAGAGAACAGATGTTTCATTGTATTGGATAGTGTGTTCACCGTCTGCCCACATAGCATGTTCTGCGACCGCGGACTTGTCCGGATGGCCCAGACCGGCAGCATCTCTTGTGTTCGGAGATCCGTGTGTTGACGCTTCGTTGAGTGGTGCCTATGTATACTACACCGCAGGAACAAGGAATCCGGTAGGCGCCGGCCGAAACGAGTGGGTCCCTGAGGTCTTTGGTCGAGAGTAGACCCCAGGGACCCACTCGTTTCGGCCGGCGCCTACCGGATTCCTTGTTCCTGCGGTGCTGTATACATAGGCACCACTCAACGAAGCGTCAACACACGGATCTCCGAACACAAGAGATGCTGCCGTCTGGGCCATCCGGACAAGTCCGCGGTCGCAGAACATGCTATGTGGGCAGACGGTGAACACACTATCCAATACAATGAAACATTTGTCCTATCTTCAGTACCATACTACCACGCTAGATTACAACGCGAAGCCATAGAAATCTACAAGCATCCTAATAATTTCAACAAAAAGGGAGAGGCTCTCAAACTGAGCAAAATCTGGCATCCAATATTAGAGCACATAAAACAAGCCCACACTAGCAAAATTCATGCGAACCAATCACTGATCAGAACGGAGATGCCCCGCCCTCCGAGTACAACCTCTCTGCTCCAGCCGAACCAATCCCCTTCGAGCAGCTCATATATAAATATAAGACCTCCAGCTGGCATTTCTTTTTCTGACATCACCATGAACTGTATATATATTTGTAAATATTAACTGTTCAGTACAGGATAGGATTTTTAATTATAGGTCTGTTAGGTTAATTATGTATTAATTTCACCTTATATGTATGTGCCACTAAACAAGTTTCAGCCTTCGCACCATCACAGGAAGCTGTTCCCCTGGGCAAGCTCATTGCCCCCGCATGGGCTTCCAAATAAAAACTTTTTACTCAAAAACTGTCTATGTAAATGCTTAACTTATGTATATTATGTACCTGTAAGGCTGCCCCTGTATCAGCCCAGGGAATTATAGTTCAATAAAAAATCAGTGAACAATGGCATTTCAGTCATGCCAGGACCTTCGCCCAGAAGACTCAGACCGCGCTACTGAAGTTGTCCTCTGCAGTTAAGGATGAAACGTTTGGACTCCTTAGCTCCAAGAGACCACAGCTCCTAAGCCCGGAAGAAACTTCTAGTTATAAACCTTGAGTAAATTTTCTTTGTGTGATTTCTCTGGAAGTATTTTAACAATGTGAGAGTAAACATTGTTGAAATAATTTTGGGTGAAAGTTTCCTGCTTGAATGTCTCTAGCACTGTCATAATTGATACAAACTTATCTTGGAAAGAAAATATTTGTACTTTATGTAACAAATTAAGTCAAATATCTTATGCAATAGGTGCATTAAGTAGGAGGTGCAATAAAAATATTTTGATTAGGTATATTCTATATTACCTTAGGATATGCTCTTTTGGGAAGCTTTGAGTTTATCATATATGATCTTTAAATGGCGAAAGAAAATATTAACAATAATGCAATAAATCCATCCCATACTCTTAGTAAACAAAATTTTAACCTCATTCAGCAGTTTCTTATATTCCTCATTTTTTGTTTGTTTACATTCCTCATTTTTGTTTGTTTATATTTAAATTATTGTATAATTCTAAGAAAATATTGATATAATATTCAAGTTTTGCTGCATTCTTTTCAGTCTTTCAGGTATATACCTATATGTTTACGGAATTTGGGAACCTATATTTTAACTTATTGTTCCTCTAACATAACTTATTGTTCCTCTAACATAACTATCCAAAGTCTTCAAAATTGGAAAAGATGACTGAAAATAAAAGAACATCTTAAACATATCACATTTAAATAAAAACCATTAATATGTGCTTTTGCAAATCATCTAAATGTGATCACATTTAAATTCACCTTGATTTTCCAAATTTTGAACATCCAGATAGCCACAGAAGTATGGTTTTAGTCTGGTATTTATTTGGATTGCATTTCAGCAATGAAGCTCTCACAAAGTTTGCTAAGGCATAGACTCATAAACAGGTTATGCAGTTTGAATCCTGCCAGGACCATCCTTCCTGACTGAGAATTTTTTCTAGAGTTTCTTTAGTTCTTATCATTGGCAAATACCAAGGAAGTATCCGAAACTTCAGCCTAAAATGCATCCTTCCCAAATTCCTTTCTCAATTTATATTATTTCATATATCATCATTGCCCCGCATCTGTAATGGCACAAGAATTAAAACAGGTGTTAAACAATATTAAATAATGTTCTGAAATGGACAGCTTTGGAACAAATGATTTCAATCCCAGCAAATATAAAAGAGGTATTTCTGGAAACGCTATAGTTAACAAAATTGCCCATTATCAGACTAATCTTTAAATTTAAGATCTTGGGCCAAACTTTCTTTTTACTAACATTTTATCTCAATTTAATTGCTGATTTTCTTTATGGAATGTCCACAACACTGTGGTTATCAGGATATTGGATTCACCCTTATAATTAAAAACATCATCTCTAATAATTCCACATTTCACTTCTTCAAATTATTTTTTGATCCCTCTGAATCATTTCTTCCTCACTAACCCAAATAACTTCTATTTATTTACATTTTTTCTCTGAATTTAAATTCAATTTCTTATTCCAAACTATCTTTGTCACACTTTCTTTATATAGATGCAGAGCTCAGCAGTGACTACATTTGTGAGTAATATAAATTGTGAGCAAATATGATTGTTATGGGAAATACTCAGGCATTGTATTTTTAGGATCAAGTCAATGAATAGCAAAAAAAAAGGATAAATGTATAAAATAATAAATCAGCTTCCTCAGCGAAGTTTTTCCTTTTCCTGTCAACTATATAAGAAAACATCCCATTAAATTCAGGATGTGAAATGCCAGTAAATTTTGCTCAGAGACCTCTTTCAGGTTTGAGGTTCTTTTACCTGCCATAAATCTGTGACATGGGACCCATGCTTTATTTCCCTTTCAAAGAAAGCTAAAAAAAAATTCAGCAACCCTAGCCAGGATTGAACCCACAATCTTGGGTATATGAGGTAGGTATGGGGCAACTTTACTGTGGTAATGCATGATTAACTCATGTAACATTTTTTAAGCTGTCCATCTGGAAGACTACAATTGTGCTTGAATGTAGGTGTATTGATTGAACTTTTTAAAAAAGATGATTGAATTCAAATGCATGTGAAGTAGCAACAGAATTCTATCATTTTATAATATAGAGAACATTACTTAACACTGCAAATTTAATACATCATAAAATCAATTAAATGTACTTACAAAGCTGTTGACAATGGAATGGTATATATATACCATTCCATTGAACAAATTTTATTACATTAGTTAAACATCATAAAATGTTTTGTGTAACTAGCATTATTACAAATATATTTTTAAAAATTTGTTTAGATTTGAAATGCACCAGTAAATCCAAGGATACATCATTAAATAAGTTATAAATAAATATAGAACTTAACAAGTGAGAGTACTGATGTGAAAAATACTTTTATTTCTCATCATAATCTCCCTTTACATGGAGGTACTTGTCCCATCTTTTTGCAAGTCCCTGAAATCCAACAGATTCTTTGGATTACTGTCGGAATCAGGTGGTGACTTTCCTTTCTACAGCTTTATTGCCAGGAAAATTTTCACCCAAAAGATGACATTAAGAGGGCCAAACCAATGGAAGTTGCTAGGAGCAAGGTCAGGACTATATGCAGAAAGTTCAAGGACTTTCCACTTTAAATTTCCCAGTGTCTCATTTGTCTTGTTAGCAGTATGAGTACATGTTGTCATGCAAGAGCAATATGCCTTTAGGAGAAATCCTGGCCTTACAAAGTTTCCTGAGGATGTTACAGTAAAAGTTGTCGTTGAGGCTGGAATGTGGTGACCAGTATGTCTTTGTGATCCCAGAAGACTGTGAGCATCACTTGCCCAGCAGGTGGTGTCACTTTAAACTTTTTTTTTGCTGATGACGCAGGATGTTTCCACTGCATTGATGCATGCTTTGGTAATGGGGAACTCAAAACTCATCACCTGTGACAATTTAGGCTAACATATCCTTCATTGTGGTAGTGACTGAGATGTGTAATGCCAGATTCATTCTTTGCATTTTGTGTTGTGCAATCAGCATGTGCAGCACAGTTTGTGAAAACTTAACCTGTCATGCATTATCAGATAGGCCATGCCATGTGCACAACCATTAGCAGTAGCTAAGTGTCTATAGTTACCCTTCTCTCTGCTCAGACTGGTCTTCAATTTTTTTGCAAATTCACCTCTGTGGCAATCTCTTGGTTAGCCAATATGGTGTTTGTCTTCAATATGGATCCACCCTTCAGAGAACTTCCACCATAGATGGGAAACATTTCTTTATGAATATTCTTTGATTTGCACACAAAAGCCACCATCTTAACATTTGCTGTTTCACTATTATAAATGTAAATTATCTCATTTGAATGTCACCAATTGTCACTGGACTAATGCTGCCATCTAGTGACTATAGCCTTGAGTGCTCATTCAAAAATGTAGTACCCCACATCAATTTATGGTGTTTGTCTTCGATGGGTATCCACCCTTTAGAGAACTTCTCACCATAGATGGGAAACATTTCTTTATGAATATTCTTTGATACCATACCTTTTGCACACAAAGCAATAACCTATTATAAATGTAAATTGTCTCATTCGAATGTCACCAATTGCCACTGGACTAATGCTGCCATCTAGTGGCTATGGCCTCGGATGCCTCATTCAAAAATGTAGTGCCCCATATCAATTTGTAACTTAATGACTTACCCTCATATATGGTATCAGATACATTACTAGCAACCCAATGCTAATTTTTTTATATTTGGGGGCATACAGCCTGAACTGATGTTTAGCTATGAAGATAACATTGCCATCTCATTTCCTCGAACTAAGTGAAGGAGTTACCAATTAGTAGCAAATATGTTTGTGTGTATGTCTGACTCTGCTTCCTTATCTCTCCCCCTCCTTCCTTTTTCTTTATATATGGAATTATCTGTATAGCAAATCCATGAAATTTTTCAGTGTTTGCCAAGGATTGTTGTCATAGATCTATTTCTCAATGTTTAGCAAATATTACAGGTAACTTTACTTACCTGATTTATTTAGAAAACTTAATATTATTATTTTTGAACAGGGTAATGGAGCATCTTGTCCAGAATCATTGAAGATGTTTGAAGATCAATTGCAGCACCTTTCTGTTCCAGTAGAATTTTCAAGGGACCATGCATTTGTACCCTCCTTCATGGAGGATTGGATTTTCTACCAAATTTGGAAGAGACAAAACTAGCAGATGGCCTTTAAGGAGATTTCTCACTATGATGGTGCCATGATTTGGAATTCTGCTTTTTATGGCACATCAGACAGAATTGCTGCAGTGAGATGATATCGGATGAATGTTGAAATAAATGCTCAGACTGTTTATCATGGTTGAAGATGTGTTTTAGTCATTCAGAGTATGTTTTTTGTCTAAGCTATTACATTTCTTACCAAAAGACAAATGTTTTTTGTGAACTATTTTGGAGTTAGATAGTGATGTCACTGCCAGAATCTGAACCTGTTGTGTTAAGAAAAACAGAAATAAGTGAAGGAGAATGCTTCATTTTTCCAAGTCCTATTGGATTTTTTGCTTATTCTGCCAAAGGTTAGAATGAGGAAATGCTTTGTTATTATATATAAGATGTTAGTATTATATTTACATCTGAAAGGAACATGTACTCTCTGTTTGTTACCAGTCATAGTGATAAGCTGATCTTTAACTCTTGAAGAGAAAGAGAGGAAGTATATTCCCCTCCCCCTTTCTTTAATTTGAAAGTGAATGTTATACAATATATTTTATGTTTATCAGCAAATACTGTGAGATGCATAAATTCTGTTTAATTTTCTTGTAACTGTTTCTGTTTTGATATAAAGGTGTAATTCCCTTGCAGGATACAGATAATATTTGTAATTTATAGGAATAGTAGCTCTTGAATTAAGAATTTGGTTTTAAGACTGCCACTGCTTTCCTCGGGTATTAAACATAGTTTCAGTCTTGTTCAGTATTTCTAACCTGACATTGGTTGCTATTCCAAATATTCAAAATGTTAAGATAAATAAGGAAGAGGATAGAATGGAGCAGAATATAATTGCCTAAAATAAGAAAAGAAATACACTTATTTAGTGTAAGATAAGGAGTTTCAGATTGTTGTAAATAGCATAAAATACTGAATGCTAAAAATATCCTACTTGTAAACTGGAACTTAAAATATTTGCTGTCCTAGCATAGGAGGAAAGAAAAAGGCTTCATATGCCTCAAAAATTTATTGTATTTATTTATTTTTCATCACTGTTAGTTACATTAAATATGAAATTCAGATGCTTGTTTTAATCTTGTTTCATTAATAGCATATTATTGTACAACAGTAGAAAATTATATTTCATCTATAGGGAATTTATGAATTCTTTAATACAAAGCCCTTGCAATTGGCGTGTGCTGTAACAAATCCAAGCTGGCAAATGCACTAAAGAAATGTGACAAATTATTGTTACAAAATCACTCAAATTTCACTAATTTTGTTCCACTTACTTGGACATATTTCAAAGGCGATTGCCTCCATCTTCAGCTTGGTCCCACTGGCCGCTTCCCAGTATGGTATTAAGATGTCGCTCTGTGACTTTAATGAACTTATTGATGAGGTAGCTGTTATTTGAGAGATCGAAGTTAACTAAAAATTCTTTGTTTTTGTTTATAAATATATTTTCCCATACTATGGGTTTTTGAAGAGCTTTTAATAGTTTTGGTTCCTTTTGGAATTCATGGTTTTTTTTTTGCCAAAAATGGTCTGCCCCTGCTGATTTTTCTGTGTGTTTATATTTAACATTTCTCTTGTGTTCCTTAAAACGTATGGTAATATTTCTTTTTGTTTGCCTATGTATTTCACGTCACAGTTCTTTTTGGCAAAAAAAAAACCATGAATTCCAAAAGGAACCAAAACTATTAAAAGCTTTTCAAAAACCCATAGAATTAACAGTATGGAAAAATATATTTATAAACAAAAACAAAGAATATATAACTTAAATGTAAATTGGAACTTGCACAGTGAAGCTAATCATATTAATTGATATCATTGTATGATTCAGTTGAACTACACACTCTTAAAGCTTCACTTACTTTTCATAAATGTATGGAACATTTGAACTTTAGCATGGCTGAAGATGGGAACAAAATGTTCTCGAAACCGGTTCCATACATTTATGAAAAGCAAGTGAAGCTTTAAGAGTGTGTAGTTCAATTGAATCATACAATGATATCAATTAATAAAGAATTTATAGTTAACTTCGATCTCCCATATAACAGTTACCTCATCAATAAGTTTGTTAAAGTCACAGAGCAACATCTTAATACCACACTGGGAAGTAGCCAGTGGGACCAAACTGAAGATGGAGGCAATCGCCTTTGAAACATGTCCAAGTAAGTGGAACAAAATTAGTGAAATTTGAGTGATTTCATAACAATAATTTGTCATATTATATTTCACTGTGAAAATCTACCAATACAAAATAACTGCACTAAAGAAAGTTTATGCATTCCCAGTTCCAAATATTTGACTACCATTTATATTTAAATTGTATTTTCCATTATCATTGTACTGGAGTTTAGTGTTTGCCATGTTAGTTGGATTACATAACCTCCAATACAAGACAACATTAAGAGCAATAGCTTGAAGCTATCAAAACCATTTCATTCTCTTGTTATTCCTATTTTCAAAGCCATATGGGGTAGAGATGGAAGAGCCTTTTGAAGTTTCAAACCATTGGTTCATTGGAAACACAGATGTTTGGAAATCACTGAAATATCAGTTCATTGTTCAACAGGTTTTGAAAATTCCTCATCAGATGTTTTGGTAAGTTAAAAAAAAATGGGGTGGGAATAGGTGCAAGTACAAAGAAGTAGCAGTTTATATGGATTTAAGGACTCTTTATTATTTTCAAACCTGCAACTGGAAAGAAAATTGTCAGAGCCAATCTTAACAGACTGTAGTCCATAGATAAAGCCTGTAAATCTTGATTTTTAGAGGCATGTGCATTAACAAAAAACAGCACTCTTGGATTTGATTATGGAACCTTCTGATGGGCTGATGGTTATTCAAGCAGTACTTCAGTGGCTTAAAGTTTATCTCCAAGAACAGAAAGTACTTATGAGCATCCAGTTCTAATGGTGGTGGTGGTGATAAATATTTATTGTTTGATTAAGGCCCATTATGATGTACTTTGCATTTGTCTGGGAGGCTCTTATGTTAATTTAATGAATATAATAAGAATAAATTTAGTAATGAACTTATTGTTAGTTATCCAAGGGATATGCTCCATCATGTTGTACACACATGAGTCTCCAAGTTCTTTGTAACATTTTTGCCAAAACTCCAGGTACGATCATACCAAAGGCATCTCATACTGCTTGTTAAGTTAAGTGTTGATTCTGTAGTGACATACTGCAACCTTTATCTTGATAATACTCCACAATTAGGTGTCGTCAGGACTTCTTGTTCAAGTTAAGTGTTCATTCTGTAGCGACACATGGCAACCTTCATCTTGATAATACTCCATGATCAGGTGTTGTCAGGTCAGGAGACAGCTACATGGAGACCATGGGAATGATGCTGGAAATGTTGGGAGCCCACGTCCAATCCAACATCCAGGGAATTTATCATTTAACAAATCATGAACAGTAACAGCAAAGTGAGCTGAAGCTCCATCTTGCTGTATCCACAGCTCTTTCATTAGTCCTCTGTCCTCCAGCTGGGGGATGAGCCAAGTTCCTGCATTTGTGAATATGATATAGCATTCACAGGACCATCATAATGTCGGTTAGGAATGTTGCTGGAAAAGACCTACATGCATCCAGACTTGTTCATTAGCATCAGACAGCTCATTGATGAAGATTGGATGATGTGGCCTCTTCTTTCTTCCACTTCCTGATCGGTCTTTCACACTGCCCATCATAAACACCTTTCTTTCCCAGGAAATTATTGTCCTTTTTGCTGGTGGAGGCTTATTAAATGGTTTTTTAAATTGCTTTTATATGATGCTAATTGTCTCTCCTGTGTGAGGATGTTTGTATATCCATACATTTGTGGCTAACCTCTCTTCAGCAGAAAAAAAAAACTTGTGTCTGCCATTTCAACTTGCAGAATGATGATTGAATGACAATACACCAACACATTATATTACTAATATTTACAATATAATACTATAGTATGATATGCTAATAAGAAACTAGTAAAGTACAGGAGTATACAGACTTCCCAGACATACTGTATAGTATTACTAATATCAGCACAGATTTGGCCTGGCTCTTCATATACCTGTAACTTTGAAACTTTAGTATTTGTATAATTTATTTTATTGCTTAGAAAATACAAACTACAAGGGACCTCCATTTATCTGGCCCAGGCCATTTTACATGTATCCCTCACAATTACAATTTTTACAATAATTATTTATATACTAATGGCTTAATCTAAATTCCATATAAACAGAATACCAATTATGTTCTTAATTATCTAGTGAGTCGATTTGATAATCTTACTCTCCACTTACTGTTGAATTATGCAAAACTAGTTTCGCAAGCTTTTGCCTGCATCCTCAGTTGTGAGTGGACTGTTGGGTTCGTTCTTAGTTGACTGGAGGACTTGGTGTAGCTCTCGTGGACATTTTATGAACTTCTGGATTAATTTGTCTTCTGTTGGGATTTCAAAGTTCATAACCTTATCCTTATAATTTTTTATATAAATTTTTTCCCATATTCCCAGCTCAACGGGTCGATCTACGAATTTCAATAATTTCACTCCCATTTCTATATCACGTTTATCTCTCCAAAAGTGATGTGCAACTGCTGATTTCTCTATCTCATTGTACCTTATGTTTCTCCAGTGTTCCTTCAGCCTGATTCCACTGCTTCTTTTTGTTTTTCCAATACATACTTTGTTACATTCTGAACAATTGATTTTGTATATTCCTGGCTTCTTCTCCTCCGGTATTCTTATCATTATCACCAGAATTGAGCTGATTTTTTAGGCTAAACGTGTTCACTGGGGACAAAGTAATCCCAAACTCTCCGAGTATTTTTTGGAATTTTTTGGTGGCCCAAATATGATAAGTGAATTTCATGTGGATGGTAAATTCTTTTATTGTTATCAATATTGTAACCTGCTTTAACCTTTAACCTGCTTTTGTTTGAATTTCTTGATTTTCTTATCTACAATTTCTTGGTCATACCCATTGAATTTTGCTGTTTGTATAATATGATGGTATTCATTGTTATATTCAAACTCATTCATAGGTATGTTGATGAGTCTATGTGCTAAGCTATTGAGAACTGCATGTTTGTGTGCTGTGGGATTGAATCCACTTGCCTTTATGTAATTCTCAGTCTGCGTGTCCTTTCTGTATATTCCGAATTCCAAATTGTTGCCTGTTCTTATAATCTTTAAGTCGAGAAAGGGAATCATGATGTTTTGTTCTGTTTCGGAAGTGAATTTAATTTCTTTAGCATCATCAAAGAGTTTCTTGTTGACCACTGCAAAAATATCATCCACATATCTGTGCCATACTTTGAAAATGTATAGAAATGATTTGGTGATGTGCATTTCTAAACTACTCATATACAAATCAGCCAGAAAAGGCGATAATGGATTCCCCATAGCTAAAACTGCTTCTTGTTTGTAAAATTCACCATTGTACTTGAAGAAATTATGACTAATACATACTTCGGTTAGTTGGATGTGTTGAAGAAATTATGACTAATTCATACTTCATTTAGTTGGATGTATAATGGTGTACAATGTTCTCCAGTTTTCAGTTTCCTTACAATCAAACACTATATGTTCTTCTTTCCCTCCACATAATGGGCATTCTCCTTATGTAAAACCTCTTCATTCATCTTTTAACTTGCAAACACCTGCTCTTGCTCATGCTATACCCTCTCTTTCCTCCTTATTTGTTTTATCTATAAACTTTAGTAAATGGAGCCAGTTTTAAACTTACTTAAATTACAGATGAGTGGGCAGAGACATTATTATAGCATAATGTAATATCAGGAGAATAAGCTTTTGATTTATTTATGGACACACTTTAAAAACTCCAGTCGTCAGCATCCCATTCATTTCAAAATAGTGGATAAATTTTGCTTAGCAATCTCTTCTTTCAGGCTTGAGGTTCTTTTATGTTCCATAAATCTACGACATTCATGGCTTTACTTCCCTTCCAAAGCCACTAATTAGGCTTTTTATGCCCAGGAGAATGAGTGGAGACATTACAGCATGACATGAACAGTATGGAGTCTGTAGTCCAATGCATTGGCCCTGAGACTTAGGTGGTGTATTATTAATATAGCACAATTTCACACCTGCATGTTTGCGTGTCTCTTCCATTTTTCCCCACCAGGCATTTCTGTGTATCACTTTCAGAGGTTCCTCATTTATTTTTCAGAATGTCAGCCACTATAGATAATTTTACATCATTGAATAGAAGGCAAGTAGACGCTATAGCAAGCCACAGTAAATCATTGGGTCCTCCAGTTTCTAGGATTCATTCCAGGTTAGCTCAAGGTTAACGTGTGTATATGAATTGATTAGGAATTTCCAGTTTTCCAGCATTACTCCTAACCCCTCCTGCTGTGAGCTGCTATCTAGTGCATTTCTTTCTGTTGATATAAATCTAAAGCTCAGCACACTACATTGCTATTTTCTCCTTCTTGGTCCAATTTAGATATAAAAGTTGGCACAATTTTTTTTGGCTTGGTGTACTTTCAATGCATACACATCTAATAATGTTTACATTCACCAGGGCCTGGATTTTGATGGCGTATCATCTTTTACCTACAAAGTACACATTGCTCTTAAGTGTTAAAATTCTAACTATGAAATTTTGGTTAGAAAAAATGAATTTAATATTTTACTTTTTTGTTATGTTTTTTATTTTTCAAGTTTGATATCCTTTTTATTTTTTTTTACTCCCATATTTCTCAAGTCCTTTTCTAGTCAATTTTTGCAATAATATAATAGTTAATAATATTAAATTACATTTAATTCACTCATTTTTAGCAATTATAATAATTGATTATAACAATGAAAATGAGAATAATTCTATGTTCATGTGCCTGTAGGAACACCTACATGATACTAATCTGTGTACAAGTACATGTTTAAAATTGTCTTACTACATATACTATTGCAGTATGCTTTTGATTTATGTTCAATGTCACATTTTGAGTTAATGGAAAATCTTCAGAGAGAAGAAAGTTTCGTTTTCTGATCCAATAGTTCCATTCAGCCATGGCTAAAATTGTGCCATTTGAGACAGATTGTATCTGAATTAGATGTTTTTTCTATGGATAGTGAAGTATTATTTTATAAGATATGCAAAACAAAGTATTGGGCCAAAGAAGACTCGCAGTGCAGCAAAAATGGATTGTGCTAAGCATATAATTGATAGGCAAGGCAAGAAAGAAGAAATCCATACAACTTTTCCTACAGCAAAGGTATTTGTTAAGGACGGCAAATCATAAGGCCTGCACAGAGACTTATGAATCTCTAGTTTCTGCTAACATCGCATTTTGGACACTGAATAATACTAAATGTACTGAAACTACATTTTGCACATCCTATCGCAGATGAATAGATACCTAACCACCAAGAATACCTGTCACAATGTTATGATAACACACAGGGAAAAGTACATGAAAAATCATTATGTGACTAATGTTGCTGATACTTTGGAAATCGACAGACCAGGTGAAGTGTTTCTGCTTACAAGTGAAGTAAAAGAAAATTCACTCCAAATGTAAATTAACTCTTTATGACAATGAGAGTAGGTTAATCTCTCATCTAAAAAAAAATTCAGGTAAAAAAAGTGTGAAGTGGTTCCTTCATGATATGCTTCCAATGATCAAAAACATGTCCTCTCTAATGGGAGGGGGGAATGTTAATGCCAGTGGAGGAAAATAAAAACAGCAAAATGAAAAATGCAGTTTAGATGAAGCTAAGAAGATATTCCTTAGATTCAGACAAGATGCTTATGATGTGATGGGAAGGTTGCATCAAGGGTGACGACTCCATTTCTGCAAATAATGCATTAAAATTATAGCCAAGAACTATCAAGAGTACATACCAAAGCAGATCTTTTCCCTAATTCACAAGAACAATCCGAGAATGACTAGAGCACAATGTTCCAGAATTCATTATAACAGAAGGTTCTCTAGCAGCCAACTCGTCAGACTGTGGTTTATCTGAGAACAGAGTCTCTGCTAGATCCTATTTAGGATTAAAAAGAGGGCAAAAGAAATACTTCTGGATGGCATAAGTGCCAAAATAGAACTGCACAAGAACAGATCTTATGCAAAGGGTAAAAATGTTTATTTTGAACAACTGATTTTAATCATATATCTTGCATAAACTGCTATGCAATTTTTTTAAAAAATGAGATTTTTTATTCAATGGATTTAGAATTTTATAGCCCATCTATTAATATCATTAATTATGGAAGGGTGATATTTTTTGTGTTCAAAACTTAGTTTTGTAAAATTTGCAATGTACTAATGATCCAAAATTGCAATTTTATTTCCAGTTATTGGCATAAATTGATACAGCTGTTTATTTATTCTATGCAATTGTTAACTTTTTAACTGCTATGTTAATTTGTTATACACTCATTAAAGGATGGTGGGAAATGCAGCTGGTTATTTTTTTTGTTTTGTTTGGTCATTGAGATCAACAATAAGACATACCATTTTATTATTTGAAAAAAGAAGAAAATTTTTACTGAAATGCCAGTTTGCTTTTGTTTAGCTAACAGAAGTGTAGTATCATAATGGATATATATATATATATATATATATATAAATTAACACTAATAATAAAAGTAGATAAAGATAAAACACAGAGAAAGAGTCACACTTGAAATTGCTATATTTCGAACTACTGTGAGTTCTTCAATGGCAAGAAGCTAGACAAGTGAAGGTGATAAAAGTAAATATTGAGTATCGAAGGTAACATTATGCATGGAAACAGATGAAACTAGATATGAGAGTGTGGGAAGAAAAAAACTAATATGTAAGATTTAAACCAGGTGGTATACGCGCTTTATGTAAAAATATAGCTGCCATTTCTCTATCTCTGAGTAAACTTTCACAGCATTGTGTAGGTAAAGCATCAATAAGAGTTAGACTAAAAGCATCATCAAAATCCTTACAGTGAGATAAGGCATGTTGGGCAACAGGCAAGGGAGACTTGGTTTTAACAGAACGTCTATGATTGTTCATGCGTAGCGAAACAACAGTAGAAGTTAAACCAATATAAAATGCTTTACAAAGCTTACAACTTACAAGATATATATTTTTACATAAAGCGCGTATACCACCTGGTTTAAATCTTACATATTAGTTTTTTTCTTCCCACACTCTCATATCTAGTTTCATCTGTTTCCATGCATAACGTTACCTTCGATACTCAATATTTACTTTTATCACCTTCACTTGTCTAGCTTCTTGCCATTGAAGAACTCGCAGTAGTTCGAAATATAGCAATTTCAAGTGTGACTCTTTCTCTGTGTTTTATCTTTATCTACTTTTATTATTAGTGTTAATTTGTTACATTGTTAATAGTGTTTCTTTATTTTTATTTTTCATTAATATTATATATATATAATGTTCAAAGTATGGGTTCTTTTACAAAATTCTTGTGAGATTTTTGTATTATTTTGTAAGTGAAATGAATAATATATAGGTATATTTATATTTCTTCACAAAAATTATCAAATTAATATGTTCTGTGTGAAATGTTATTAAAAAGTAATTTAATAGTTAATGAAACATTAAAAGCAATAAACTGCAGTACCACTTAGAAATAGAAAATTACTATGCATTAACATTCAATATAACTCAGCTATGTCCATGTACAACAATAAATGTCTAAGTACCATTTTTATCACTGAATTTTCCTCTAAATCAGCTATATCCACATACAACAATAAATTTCTAAGTATCATTTTTCACTGAATTTTCCTCAAAATAATTATTAAGGTATTGCAAAAGCAATTTAAGGTTTTCTAAAGGGGGAAACAATTTTCTAATGTTAAGATTATTTTGCTTCTGCTGAAAAATGTTATAATTTTCTCCGTCTTTCTATATCTAACAAGTTTAGCCCCTTGAAGCTATGGGGTAGAAGTAAGTATGTGAAAGTGATATATCACAATTAGTAGGAGATCCACTGTGAGCAGTGCTACTCTTTCCATACAAGGCAGGATATAAAAACAGTTTGCAATCACTCAATATTTTAACTCAGTTTAGGTCACTGTATATTCACCTATATATCATTTCTCAGTTTTTAAAAAAGGTACCTAATATTGCAATAAGAAATCTCCTCTACTAATAGAACTTATTTTATGACCATGTGATGAATTTCAGGATATGAATTTAAAATGATCAATGCACAAAAAATGATACTGAGAGGAATGATGGAGACAAGAAAAATGAGTGCTACTCACTACAAATTGTCTAAGGGAAGAGCAATAAAGCATTACTTTTGCTCTGTCCATCTGCTAGCAGGTCAAAAAATGCAGAAAGTCTTTGCAGGTGGCTTGTACATTTTTGCCTTTTTGCTTCATTTCAGACATTGATAATAATGCAATAATTATCAAATGGAATGATCGTGACTCTTTTTTTCACCAGTGCATAGAGTGATTTACAATTTTCAGCAAAACAGGTTTGTACTAAACTGTCATAAGTTAGATATATCACCGAGAGAAAATTAAGCTGTCTGCTACAAGCTGTTGCTGAAAGTTCTAATTAGTTTGGCTATAGTCTTGCCTTGAACAAGTTATATCAAGAACATCAAACAAATTTCATGCCAGGCTAATTTTAAACATTACATAACACATCTAGTATGCAACATGTTAGATGATGTGATTATAGGTTATAATGCTGTTCAGAGAGAGAATGTTAGTTTACAAGATCTAAAATTATTGGAAATAGTGAAGCAACTTTCAGATTACCAAGTTACATCAACATGCACAACTGTTCTTGGTATACAGAGACAAATAGGTTTGTTCTTGAAGGTCAGTTATATCACCTGTTGTTATGGTTTGATGCTGAGGGTTCTAGGAATGTGGTTTTTTGTTGGTTTATTTACTGCAAAAAATATTTGAAAATACTTTCTAAGTAGTTCCAAAGTTAAATAAAATCCATGACAATTTCAAATTTACTTAAAAAAAGAAATGTCTCCTTGAATAAGATCCTAAAACATATGTACTATTTTTAAATTTTATATGCAAAATCAATACAATTGAAAGACGACTTTTGGAGAAAATAATTTAGATTAGACACTGTGCAGAAAAGAATGTTTTAAAAATTCAAGATCATTTCACATGAGCAAAAGGAGTAGCAAAAACAGGTTAAACAGTTTATCATCTGTATATCTTTTTCTTCAATTCCAAGATAATTTGTTCAAGATTTCTCTTAGTATTGTTTTCATTTTTCCTCTATTGACTAAATAAAATGAGAAGCAACTGCAGATTACCATGCTGTATTTTTTCTTTTTGCCTAATAAAGGAGCAAAAATTCATAACTTTTGCAGCAAATCAGCCTATTTGTCCTCAGTAAATGAAAAATGTAAAGTTTGAATCTTTTGAATTAAGAGGAATCATCAACAATTGATGACAGCAATGGAAAAATATTTTCCTCCATTTTATCTGCTTGAAAACTTATAGAAGTGGAACTAAAATACAGAAGAGTTAATTATAAATAAGAGACGAGTACAAGTTAAATGAATAAAACAACTCTAACCCACCAATTTATGTTTTGTGACATCTTTACTGGTTTAATACACACAAAAACATTTACATTAAACCATTGGAATATAAGTAGATAAAATGATTTTAACAAAATATTCTTATAAAATTTAAAGGGGAAAAAAGTTCAACCTCATACATAATTTCATTTTTATAATTTAAACATACACCAGCAGTGGTTAATAAGAATAATCTGAAAATGTTTAAAGAACAAGCTGAATATAAAATTTGACAGATTGCAATATTAGAAATATATAAAATCAAATGCAATTTTCTGCATCAGGCTAAAAAAACATACTAAGCCAAATAAATTAAGTCATTGTCTGGTTTTGGCAAACACCAAAGAGAGAGAGACAGAGAGAGGATTGAGGATTGGTATAAAGAATATAAATTGAACCTCTAATATAAACAAATTAAGAAATTTCCATGTTTGACCATCCAGTCATGACAAAGAAGAGTGACTTACCTCACTACACAGGAGCCTAAAAATATCTGTTGGAGTGGGAAAAGATCTAAGACAGTAACTGAACAACCTCATCTCTTAGGGGTTTACTCTTGCACATTAACCATATAACTAAGAACAATACAATGAAAATAAATCAATATAATTAAACTTTCTATTAATTAAGCCTGCCTTAGAGTAAAAATATAAAGTTAAAGAGGATCTAAAGTCATGCAGATCATTTATTTAATTATTTGTTATTTTATTTTCATGGGCAGAAAAATGCAGGAAAACTTACTTATTTTCCAGAACATGGACTTATGCATTCACAGAGATCATTACGCAAGGTGTATAATCAATTTTGTTTATAGAACAAAATTTTTTAAACATTTTAAGATCAGTGAAGTTATGAGAATTAATAAAAATGTAACTTCAAAATTAATAAAATATATGAATTCTTTTTCTCTGTCTCAGTTTTTTCATCATTGATCAGTTTCAGGTTCTCCATAGTTAGCAGATCAGTTCTCTCAGTTGTTGTAGTAGACTGAACTTGCCATTAACTGCTCTTCAGTTATCTCCATATGTTAAGGCTTACATTGGTCAGATATTTTTAAAAAATTGCCTGTCCTGGAGACCTGAACTTGATCTGCGGATGCAAAGGAACATTTTAGACCACATTACTATAGGAGTATCTCAAAATCAAATCACTGATTGGAACTATCTGCTGTTTAAAGTCTGAAAGAAAGATCTATAAATTGCAGGTAACTGTGAACATTAACCAGTAGTAAAATGCATCTCAAGATTATTCAAATATTTATATTTATAATGAAATATAAGGTATTACAGATACAATACATACATTTGTGCTAACAATATTATCATAATTTTTTAAAAAATAGAATAAATACATAAATTACAGAATAATTCATGGCACGTGGCAGATAAATAACAGCATTTAAATATTAATGTAACTGTTCTTGTTCTGGGTAAGATATAGAACACAAACACACAAGAAAACCCAACCTATTGATATGTTAACAATATATATGAACAAGTAGTTCTGTAAAAGAACTAATGTATGGTATAATGAGATTATTACTCACACCAATATAAATACTACACACAGACATACATCTTTGGAAAGAGTTTGAAAATGCTTCATTATTACATATGAGGCACAAAATCAAGTATCTTACATTATCTGCTGTCTCAAAACCTCTTTATTTTTTAAAATTTACAAATAATGTTATTTCAATTAATTAAATTGTACTTATGAAACTGTAGACAATGGAGTGATAATATACCCTATAAGAATGTATTAAATATGTTCACAGTAACTCTACTTATATAACATTAGGGCATGTTTCAGCGGCAATCGCTAACATCATCAACTGTTGACCAACTACTCGATTTGGTGGCTGGATCCATAGGTGCTTCTGTGGTGGTCACAGTTCAAGTAGGAACTTGCTGAGTTCATTCATGAGTGGAACATCTAAATTCATTAAGTTTTTCCTATTTTTTACAATGAAACTTTTTTCCCAAGTAGATTGCATTGTCAAGTTATTTCAGCAGCTTAGCCTCTGGTTTAATTTCATGATTTTCAGTCCAAAAGTGAGCTCGACTGCTTATTTATCATTTTGCTTAAAATAAAAATTCTTGAAAAGCTCTCTAATTTGAAAAAAAATTTCATCTTAAAAAAATAAGAAAAGCCTAATGAATTCTGATGTTCCATTCATGAATGAACTCAGCAAGTTCCTACTTAAACCATCAGAGACCGCCACAGAAGCACCTTGGGATCCAGCCACCAAATTGAGTACTCAGTCAACTGATTGCTGATGATGTGAGCAATTGCCCACAAAACATGACCTAATGTTGTATAAGTGCAGGTAGTGTGAACATATTTAATACATTCTTATAGGAAATGTTATTTCAATTTTATTATAAGTAAATGAATTTGTATAAACTCAGTATGCAGCACATTCATTATATGATGTAGAGTATGTATTATTTTATGGTACAAAAATGGTTAAAATCATAAGATATCAAACTGAATCTTATGACATTCTTTCACCATGCTAAAGCTTACTTCAATTAGTAAGAATAAAGAGAGAAAAAATCTTTATAAGGTGAAAAACAAATTAAAAACGAAAGCTCTAATTTAAGGTACCTTATTTATGAAAAGAAAATAATTTTCATTTATTTATGTGGTGAAGTAAAATGTTCAAATTGTTCTATGTAGGAGTGGGAAGGGACAATGATAAGTGCTCTGAAAAACATGGGAGGCCTGCATAACATTCTTAAATTCATGCTACCTTGAACTAGGAACTGAAAGTTTGATACTGTAATTATTTGTGATCTCATAAGGTAATCTATTGATATTTCATCAATAATGTTTTATGTCATGGATTGCTACAACATATTCATTTTAAAAATTAGATTATAGTATTAAAAACATTTTAAAGCCAAGCATAGGAACCTAACAAGTAAATCTCATTACCTGAGAAATACCTTCTCAATTTGTTTCTCAGCAAAATAGCAAATGAACAGTATATTAAGAACAATAAGATTTGAAGTCCATTTTGATGTTCCACATTATTACTGAGAATTTTCTCTGAGAGCAATTAATTTACATTTTTCTTGGAAAGGGGGAAATCAACATTTAATCCTAAAGTACAACATACATAAAACCTATCTTATGGTCATCTGATCTACCCATTATACAATCACATTGTAAAAAGCTATGTTAATTGTGTAACTGTTTCTTTGTTTTATTAATTTCTGCTTTTATGGTTAGTATTTTAGCTATGCTGTTTTTTATGAGTTACTTTATTTTTCATTTTTAACGTAAGAGAGCTTTCTATAAAGTAACTTCTGTTTTATTATTACCAAAATATCGATACAGGTACAGAAGTTTTATTAAGTACAACTCTTGATCTATATTTCAACATATTTTGCTACCACATTGAGACATCATAGCATTTAACTAGCTTCATAACTTCATCATCAAATTCTGTAACCTGTGATTGAAGTCAATTCACTATGCTAGATTTTAATTCCTTGTCATCATCAAAGCAACACAATGCAAGACATTTCTTGAAACTGAAGAGAAAGCTCTGAAATGGTGAATCAACAATTCTCTCTAACTCATCAATCATCTGAACCAGAACTTTGGTCGCAATATTCAGCTGGCTAGTTCCCTCCTCATCATGGATGGATACTAGTTATCTAATTTTTGTACATATAGTACCATTGTCTTACACTTGCTTATTGCATTATCTGTATAAACTTAAAAACTGATGATGGATTTCAGCAGCTTTACAGTTTTTTACCAGAGGAAATTTGATCATTTAGCATACTCAAGACTTACAGGATCCTTTAAAGTAGCACACATTTTGAAAGCCTATAGCCCGTGATTTACTGCATTCCAGGGCAGCTTTTGTTTTTACAGATCCCCTTTCAGGCAAATGGCAAATTACTTTGGTGGCTTGCAAATAATACAATGCAGAAGGGTCTAATTTAGTGTCACTTCAGTTGTGCTCCAAAAAGGCTACAAGTAAAGCCATGTAAACAATATCACTTAAACCAAATTGTTTCTAAATTTGGCAAAGATGTATTTGCAACTAATGGTTCATATTACTGTGCAATGTTTGTGGAATAAAAGTGGCAGTAGAGAAAAGAATTTGTCATGTTTGGTGTGCACATATTCTCCAGAATGGTGCCAAAAAGAAACTCTCAGCACAGTTACTGCTAACACAAGATGCAGCAAGTAGTAGTAAATTTTCAGCATTTTTCAAAGAACTGTATGACATTCTACTTTCAGTGAACATTCCTCTATAACTAACGCAAAACTAAGAAACTTCATACAGTGCTACTCTGACCAATCAATCCCCAGTGAGATGGTTTTAATAAGAAACTATATTCTTCAATGCTATATACTATAACAAGAATTAGACATGATTTGATGAAACTAGTATCATTGAGATCACTCAGTAGCCCACATCTTTGTGAGGGCTATGGAAATCAACAGCTTGGGTCAAATTTTTCTGCTGAACACCTAAGTATTGGAAGCACTGAACAACCTGTCGACTGTTGGACCACTCCATGCATCTGCTGTAGCCTGAACAAATAAACATAGATGATGTCTTACTGTTGGTTACCGCTGCAACAACATATATGTTAAAAGCTGCTAAAGCTATTAAAGGCTTTTATTCAAAGATGGTGCATCTATCTTGCCTTCACATTGTATGCAAGGGATCATGCAAGAAGATTGCACCTACTTTCTTACAGTTTACAAGCTTGTGTCTGAAATATAGAAAATTTTTGTTAAAGCTCCATCAAAAAAAGAGATTTTCAAATCTATATCCCCAGATGTTCCCTTTCTTATATGGCTGGGCTCCTAAATCTATGCTGCTGTGTACTATTGCAACAATTTACAAACTTGGTTGAAGCAAAATGCTAAAGCCATCCAGAGAGCTCAGGAGCTGTTTTCTGGCAGTGAAATGGAGGGGGAACTGGCATACTTAATGCAAATTTTGACTTCCTGCCCTCTACAATTGCAAAGCTTCATGAAAACAATGTGAAACTTGAAACCTTTATGGAATTTGTCATCAAAAGTAAAGTTGTGCTTGGCAATGTGGCGAAGTTGGTGAAATGGTGAAAAATAAAATGAAAAATGTGCTAGATAAAAATTTGGGGTACCACTCCATGCACTTGGTTTCTGGAGTGCTAGCTGGTGAAAACTTCCACACATCAGATTTTGAAGAAGAACTGAAATCTGTGACTTAGCATACTTTAAAAGAATGTTCTTGCCAATAATTGGCATTCCTTTACTTTTGAGAATCTGTACATACACTGTAATTTATGGAAATAAAGTGGCTACATTATTACACTGTAATTTTTAAGTTCCTTTTTATTACTGCGAGTGAATGTGTGTTGAAAAAGTGTTTTTGAAAAGGTTAGTACTTAAATTTAATAAAAAAAATATACTGTTTAACCTGAACTACTTTTCATGAATTTTCAAAAATGTTAGATTATTTTTCTGTAATTTTTTAATACTTTTAAGACTATTTTAAAGGTATTTTAGGTCTGGGATATTTATCACTCTGAATTTCTGTAATACATTTCCTGGTTTATGATATTAATATTTAATACTTGAGCGTCAAGAACAGCAAGTTAGTTAATTAAGCAGAGATAAAAGCACAAAAATCAGCCTACTGCTGTCTATTAAACATAAATTTCTGTTTTGGAATTCTTTCTATTTGAGCAGCAAAATTTAATGTTTTGAAAAATGAATTTAATTTCATCCATAAATTTAGTGTAAGATAGTCAATATTTGCATTACCATATATTATATATTCCTAGAGCATTTATATAAAAACTTAAGGGCTTTTTCCCTTTGATAGCAAAATTCTTCAAATAGCCTGAAGAGAATACTGCAAGATATTCAGTTCAAGCGTAAATCAATGTAAACCAAAAATAATAGTTTTCAAGAAAGAAGTTAAGCTGGAAAGATGAAACATTTTGAATAGAGAAACTGAAACCGTAATAGTGAAGTAATTTGTATATGCATTTGGGGATAGGACTAAGTAGCAATTTTTTTTTTTTTTTTGAGTAGTGTTTAACGCCCGTTTTTACTACAGAGGCACCACAGGCGGTTTAAGTAGCAATGGCAGATAGATAGAGCATAATAGAAATACTTTGCAAAGGGGAAAATGGTTATGAATGGGATATGGTCTTGCCTATTCAAGACACCTGAAATGAAAATACAGCAGCTTGAGATGATTTGTATGGCAATTATTCAAGCAAAGATGAGGGCAGAAGTAAGGCAACTGAAGCAGTTGGGAGGAGATTGATGTCATTCATGGAAATCTTGGTAAGTTAATTTTAGGGTTGTCAAGAGCAACATCAAATGGAGTTGAACTGAAAATTGGAAAGAAGATAAGAATGATTAGAAGAATGCTGAAGTTTTGATTCACAATAAAGCTTTAAATGAAGGTAAGTACTAAAAGACTGCATGATTGCACAAGGAAAGTTAAAATCAAGTGCAAGGTGGATGCAAATAGTATGCTAAGCTTATGGAAGAAAGTCAAGAATTAGTATGTAGTTTAAGAGGAAAAGCTCTTTAAAGCTATATAGACAATTGAAAATGGAATGAGAAAGAGAAAAGTATTTTGAAATATGTGATATGGCAAGAAAAGATGTGAAGGCAAGTATTGAAATAATTATGGCTAATTATCTTAGAAAACTATCATTAGTTATGCACAATACCTGAGAATTACCTACAATACATTGGCAAGATATGCATGATGTATTGTATAGCGCTGTCTTTTTATTTTTTAAACACCACATAATGCCATCATTCTCCACAAATTAAAAAAAATCTCCCTGTTGAGTTAAAATAATTTAATAGAGTTAACCTGAATAGGGTCATCTTCAGCATTGTCCTGCTATACAAACACCTAAAGAAACTGACAGATACTGGGAAGCCAGGAGAAAAGTTTCCTATATAATTTAGTTCAATGTAACTGCCATTGGAATAAATAAGTTTATGTACACATATGAGTCAGTATTAGGTGACACTAAAACTTCACTAACTGATTAATTCTTCAGAACATGTTTCAAGAGCATTTGCTCTCATCTTCAGCTTGGAGACAAGGACCAAAGAACACTTCAGAAATTTAAAATATAAACAAGTGGATAAATCGGCGGTTGCAGATCACTTTTGGACTTACAATCATAACATTGCAGGAGAAGCCAAACTGTTAAAAGCTACCACCAATCCCAAGGATTTGGCAATATGAGAAAAGATTTATATTTTAAAAAATAAACATAGTTATGAATTTTGATATTCCACCAATGGACTTCCTGTTCCATTATCTAATGGAACCACCAGATGCCACTATGTCACCTGCTAGAGTTAGTCAATCCCCAGCTGAAGATGAGAGCAAATGCTCTTGAAACATGTTCTGAAGAATTAATCAGTTAGTGAAGTTTTAGTGTCACCTAATACTGACTCAATTGTATATGTAACAACTTCTTTTAAGATTACAAATAAGTTTATGAATTAGTATGAGTCCTTGCATTGTTTGCATTGAAATGATATTGCAGCACTACACTGTATATTACCTGCCAAGTCCCTCTTCTCATTTCCCAAAGCTAGTAGCATGCACTTTCCTTGTATTGTATGCACAGATACATTTGAGAGGTGATTTGAAGGGGCCTGCATTATGTTCAGCTATTAACTGGGATATCTAATGTAATGTATTGAAGCCTTGTCTAACACTTTTTTGTAAACTGTTCATACAGAAATATGTACCCAGGTAATACCCATTAATGACAATAGCATTATTTTTTGTAGTCTCTAATGATGTTTAGCATACTAAGGTCAGATACTAGTAGCTTGTATTGCAAAAAAAAAAAAAAAAAAAAAAAAAAAAAAAAAAAAAAACTGCACTAATACTGTAAGGATACAAATCCTATAGTTGAACACATTTTCCAAGTTAATAACAATTTCTACAGTGTGTCCATAACTTTGATTTTTATGGAAAAAAATTAAAGAATAGGGAAATATTTTCTAAACAGGAGATATTATGTTCGATTTATGAAAAACTCCAACTTCAAGTCAATTCTAGAAGTGGGATTATTAAGCAATGAAAGAGTAATATAAGATATTTTCTTTTGAAAATCAAGGGGAAAACCTCATTTTGTTATGGATAGAACCATTCTTATTAACTCACTCACCTGCTGCAAGCTATGCATGGAAGAGTTTTGCACACTTTTACTAGGTGCTTTTGTTTTTGAGTACACAATCTATGTTGCTTTAATAGAATGTAATTTATTATACAGTGTGCGCGACAAATATGCTGTGTCACAAATAAGTTACATTTTATATTATACAACATACTTTTGTCTGCATGCTCTTAAACAAGGGTTATCTTATTGAAATGCTGCAAAAGCAAACAGTTTCTGTTTTCTTACTGTGGTTGCAAATATAACAAAAATGAATTTTTGATATGACATGTTTTGAAATTGAAAGAACTGCAATCCATTCTCCATCATGGCATCAACAAGTGGCTTATGAGAAGGGTTTCTTGAGGTGAAAGAAATTACTGCTGAGTTAGTAATGGGTCTGTTAAATGCAAACAGTGATGCTGCGGAACATGGAAGGCAGTGATGACAGTAAGAATGAGCCTGTGATGCAACCATGTCAACTTCACAACATAGAGCAGGTACAACTGCATGACTGACATTTGGAAAGACAACATAAACATTCATAATAGGGTGTTTCTTTTAAGGATGCAACTGGAGTGCAACACCATACAGGCTTGACAAGTGGCTGCTCCCCTAATGATGAAATATTTCATCATAAAAATTCATAGAAATAATACAGGATACAATGTCTTTTGTACAAGTAAAAGATGAACTGGAAAGAAGTACAAAATTAGCTCTCTATGTCAGGGGTGGATATAAGTGCCAATAATATGTTTATCAGTTTCTGATAAAGTTAAGGATGTAGTATGGAAACCTACTCTTCAGTTAGAGTTAAAAATTAAACAACAATCACAATTTTATTTTACAGCTATATAAAAATAACTTAATGATAAATAAAAGTAAAATTGCAGCCATTTCATTCAAACTCAGAGTCAATCAAAAGACATTCTCTATAGATATTAACATATGATGCAGATCATGCAATATGTTCCAGGTATTAAATGTCTTACAGTAATTATAGACAAAAATGTATCCCTGGACAATTGACACTTTACTAAATAAGTTAAGTGAGCAATGTCATGGTATTTACTTAAAAAAGAATTCTGCAATATATATCATGCACATTTTCATTCTTCACTGTTATTTGAAATTACTTTCTGGGGAATATTCTTTGAACTGCCCATGGTTAATGAAAATAGCACAGTAGTTTATTGAAGGAGAAGAGGACAAATATTTTCTCACAATGCAATGCCTAGCTGTGTTTATATGGGACAATGAAAAACTTCCTTTTTATACTTCTATGGTAAGTGTTAATTTTTATCTTTCTAGCTAGAGGAGCATAAAAATGTTCACTCTCACAAGTTATATTGACCACAGCACTGTGCTTCAGAAGTGTTTAATGCAGATATATTATACTAAACCCATTTAGAGAGCAGGTTGGCATCCCTTTTTATCCATTTTTTCATTTCTAATGGCCTAATCAGATGCTTAAGTTTAAAACTGAATATAATTTCATATTTTAAAAACAAATATATAAAAATTAGAAGTAAAAACCAGAAATACTCGAAAAATTTAATAAAATGCTCTAAAAATGAAGAATGACCTTAAGGCAAAAAATGACAAAACTTAACAAATAAAACTGTTTATAATTCACTACAAAACATATATGTCATGTGTCAAGTAGTACTTGGTTATTTACGGACGCTCTTTCTTTCAGGCTTGAGATTCTTTTATGTTTGTAAATATATGATATGGGACCCACAGCTTTACTTCTCTTCTGAAGGAAGCCATACTTAGAATTTTATGTCCAAAAAATCCATTAACCCTGGCTGGGATTGAACTCATCATCTTGGGTCTACTAGGCAAGTATAGTTATCCCTTGATCAGCTGGACCCATATGGGTTAAGTAAAAAGACTCTGTTCTACCATAAAAAATATGCATAGTAATCCTAGCCCTTATTTATAATACATCACAAATGCAATTTCACTTTTGCTACATTTTCGTTTTGTATGATAAATCAAGCATGTTTGTTTTCATACACAGAAATGTGGTAAGAGAGGGAACATCATTGAAATATTAAATACATATCTACAAACCTGGTAACAATGCATGGAAATTGTTTTATACAATATTTACGTATATCGGTTTGGGAAAATGTTAAAGTTGACATGCCACAGGGATTAGTATTTGGATCACTTCACTTTCCGATCTGTATTCACACGCCTAAATCTATTACAATATTTTACCATATGTGGGTGACTATCCTTGGAGTTTAAAGTAGAATCTGTAATTAGTCGAAAATGTAATAATGGAACTAACCCCCAATATTTAGAGTTATTTAACAAGCAATAACTTAAATCTTAAAAAACACAATATATATAATAATGATAATAATAATAATAATAATAATAAATTATGTGAGCAATGAGATAACTATAACAATAAATAGTGAAACAGTAGAGCAATTAAAAAAATATAATAACTTCTTAGGAATGATCATAGATGAAAATTTTACTTTAGAGACCATATTGATTAGATAGTAAAAAGTTTACTTCAAATTGGGGAATTTTACAAATAACCTGAATTCAGATAATTTAAAAATAATTTATTATGGCTTAATCTAACCATATTTTCAATGTGCAATTGAGATTGGAGAAATCTGATGATTTGAATAGTGTTAATTCTTCCAGAAATACGTTTGAAGTGTACAATGGTGTAAATAAGAGACAGTCATGTAGCAGTATTTTTACAGAAGCTAGAATGTTAACAGTATCAGTATACTGTTTATACATGTATAAAGTAATTTTTTGAAAACAAGGAAAAATATAGGAGTCTCAAGAAAAACTGCCATGCCAGTAGCAGGAATAATTAGGTGGCATAGATATATAAAAATTACACGTGGCTATTCCATCAGTTCTTATTTACAAAAAAGGAAGCAAGGAAAAAGTGAACTTAAAACTGCTAATATTGTAAAGTTATAGTAATCATAATTGTGATTTGTATTATTTTGATATATTTGGTACCAATATATATTTTTTCTGACTTACAATTTTTTCAGGAGTTTCCCCTAGCTCTTAAGGTAATGCCTGGGAAACTTGGGGGTAAAAAGGCTTCTGATGTCATTTGATCAAATTATCATCCATCAATCTCAAGGTCACAGTCCCATAATAATAAAAAAGTTGTGAGCCTTACAAGTTGGCTAATTCAAAAGCATTACATTGCACTGGGCTCATAGTTTCATATTATTTTACTTTTAAAGGGAAAAGAAAATGAAATTCACTAAATAATTAATTTCAAACATATAAGAAAAAACAGATTAATACATCCTTTGTAGTTCATTGATAACTTCCTGCAATGGCTATCCCTTAGAGGAATTAATATCATTGCAGTTGGCTATGACTAAAGGTGTAAGCAGTTATATAATGAGTAAAACATAAAAGGGGAGGGTTTCTTTGATCAGAAATGTTGACAATGCAAAACAAAATTTAGTTAAATGGAGAGAATTAGAATATTTTTCCTATGTAACTATGTGCACAAAGTAAGAGATACTACAATTAAATGTTGGAACTGAGAATGAAGCAAGTAATTTAATATGTATCATAAAGGAAAAATATAAATAAAATATGAAAAGATATAAAATTAAATACAAAAATATGTCACTACACCTAATTTAAGGCAGAAAGAATGGTTAGATTATTTTAGTAGTTTATATGGAATCAGTTCTATGGGAAGTAGAAATATATTTTGTCAGAATTTTAGACAGGGAAATAACTGAGGAGAAAGTAATGAATAAGAAGAAGAAGAGGAAGAAGAAGAAGAAGAAGAAGAAGAAGAAGGAAGAAGAAGAAGAAGAAGAAGAAGAAGAAGAAGAAGAAGAAGAAGAAGAACTGGAATAGATGGCATACCAACAGGAATTCTAAAATGGTGGAGTGTTAAAGAGGAACAGTTAAGGCTATTACAACTTAGTTAATTTAATAAAAATCAAAAGTATGTCCCAGAGAATTGAAGAAAAGCATATACCATATGGACAAAAGCAAGATTAATATAGACAAACCAAATAGCTAAAGGGGTGTAGCATTACTGTCCAATACAGGAAAAATGTATAATGGCAATTTGGCATTGATTAGAGAAATACAATATATTATCAGAACATCAAGTGGACTTTCGCTAAGGGAGAATGATTGGCAAAGTACTTATTATAAAAATTCTATATTTAAGGAACAAAAGAGGCAAGTTGTATTCGGCTTTTGTGGATTTAAAAAAACCCTTTTATCAAATTGAGTTATAATTATTATGGTATAAAACAGCAATCAAGAGGGTTCATAGTCATATGATAAAGTTTTAAAAGCTTTAAATATGGGAAAATGCTTTTTACATTTGAATTGAAGGAGTAATAACCAATGGCCAGTAACAAAGGAGAATGGGCTAAGACAAGGTTGTAAGCTGAGTCCAATTTTGTTTAATTGATGACATAATGCAAAATATAAAGAAAAAGAATAATTTAATGCCAGTTATAAACAATACACAAATGCCTGTTTATTATAACAAATTATTATTGAGAAAATCATTCAAATTTCACTAATTTTGTTCCCCTTACTTGGACATGTTTCAAAGTCTGTTGCTTTCATCATCATCATCATCATCATGATCATCATCATGATCATCATCATCATCAGCAGCCTTTGAAACATATCCAAGTGGAACAAAATTAGTGAAATTTGAGTGATTTCCTCGATAATACTTTGTTATATTATATTATATTTTACTGTGAAAAATCTCCCTTGTCAAAACTACCGGGTTTATTATTTGCAGATGATTCAGTGGCTGGTTCTATTACAGTAATCAGTTTAAAACTAGCAATACAAGAAATAGACAACTGTTTCACAGAATACAGATTAAAGGTAAATGAAGATAAAACTCAAAATTGGTTTAAGGAATATTTGGAGAAGGAAAGAAGCAAATAGTAAAGTTTTAGGAAAAGATAATATTATAAGTAAAAGGTATACAAAAACAAAACTTGTTTAGAGGCTTAATAGGGAGGAGTTCACTGGTCTCTTATGTTAAGATGAAATATTCATGAAACACAGAACTCTATATTGATAAAGTACGTAATGAGAGGAAAGGGAGAATACAGCATGGATAAGAGTGGAAGTGTGAAACTTAAAAGGTCAGAGAAAGGTTTTATTCAGGGAGTGTGTCTGTTATATGGAGGGGAGGAAGATTTAGAGCATATGATGTTGATTGCAAAGGAACTGAAAATTGGAGGAATGAACTAATAAATTATAAATGGTTTGAAGAGGATAGAAAACTAGTTGTATATATAATATTTAGAGAAGTAAGTAATAGTGTGAGTCCATATTTATATAAAGTAAAAACATAAGTGGAAATGGTCTGTGAATAGAGGATAACTCAATTGTAGGAGAAACCAGTTAATAATTAAATTGATATGAGTGAGAACCTGTGTCTTATAGAATTCCAGTAGGGGACTACTGATGAACCGAAGACAGAAGGTAGCAAGGATTGAAGAGGTTAGATATGGGTTAATTTAAGTTGTTATTATTGGTAATTGTAATATTATGAGCATTCGAATAAGAATAAATTAAAAGGCTTACTTTAAAAACATAGTTTAGGACATTATTGTATATAAATTGTGTTGTGGGGGGTCAAACCAAGAATGACCAGGGTCAAAGGGGTGTTGACCTATTGCATTTTTGTCTTAGTATTTCAATAAATTTCAAAATATATAATGAGTAACAGGTTTGTCCTTATTTAATAACAGAAGATTTCATAAGAACAGCATTTAAAAGCAAATCATTTTAGCAAAACATTTTTTATTCAGGCAGTTCTTTACAAGACTCAAGAGGTGTTATCAGTCTTGTGTTTAGAACATTTGTTACCTTTAAATGACTCAATTAAATGTAAAGTGAAAAGGCCTTAAATAATAAGTTTAAAAATGATTCTTTATGCTTTCACAGCCAGTGTTATTCAAATTGATCATTATGGAGTTATTTTGCTGTGGTCAATGGTTTAAATGAAATTTAAAAGTCATTGTCTACTGTGGCGAGTATCATTAAAGGACTGAGTGAAATTAATTTAAACTAATGACCATGGCAAAATAGCCTGAAAATGATTAATTTTAATAATAAGTTTAAAACATTTTTGTAAAATGAAAGAGAAAATACACGAAAATAATGGAAATACAAGGATCACTATGTAAGTTTTGAGACACTCAATAACTAAGAGCCATAACATTCTAAGGAGCTTTGTTCATCATTAGTTCCAGGTACTGTTATTGGCATTATATACAACAGTCCATTTCAGGTGCCATTCTAGAGACACCACTTATTTTCTGGCATTGCTGCTAATTTCTTTTCATAGACCATGTACTTCTTCAGGGCTGGGAAATTACAGACAACAAAGCCAGGAAAAGGAATCAATTACATGAGCCTTGGTCTAGACTGTAAGGTGGATGCATAAAGCATTTGCTTCTGTGCTCTCTAAAAATGTCAATGTTGTACAAACATATTATAGAAGTAGTTTTGAATAGTGGGAATTTTTGGAACCAAGCTGATGATGAAGACAACTGCCTTTAAAACATATCCAAGTAAGTGGAACAAAATTAGTGAAATTTGAATGATTTCCTGGATAATAATTTGTTATAGTATACTATATTTCACTGAGAAAATTCTTGCAATTCAAAACTACTTTTAAATATGTTTGTAATAATTTGTTATATTATATAATTAGATATTTGGTGAGTGTGATGTAATATAATTTTAAGACTCAAAAGGTGTTGGTTCTGTAAAAAATGCTAACTACTACCAAATTACCAACCTTGTAAGTCTTAAAATGTCAGTGTTGTTGGCAGTGTGAACAGAGGTACTGTTGTAAAAGAATGCCACCTATGCTCTTGGCTGCCATTCATGGGTTTTCTTGAACAGTATGGGAAAGCAGACTTATATTATACCACTTTGCAGTAACTGTTTTCTGATTTTTAAGAACTAAATTTTCTAGAGTCTACATGATTAGTTATTGAAAAGACAACTTTTTTTTTTTCTTTCTTTTATGGATAACTGTTCATCAGGGAAGATTCAAATAGAAAGTTAGCACTTGGCCTTAGAATTAATATAGTAAATTCAAGTTTCCTCTCCTGTGAAAATGTCAGTCATGTCAAGACTACCCACTGGCGAAACATTGATACATTTCTTGGCACCATTCGCTTTTATCTTTCTGGTCAATCATGGGACACCTGTCTTAAACAATTTTTTTCCAATTGTAGGTGTTCATGAAGAATGGTAGAAACATTTAGTAAAATGGTCCTTTCAATCAATCCTAAACTTTGTAACTCAACCTTGGATCTTCTCAGATCAGTTGCTTCACTCATTAGATGTTTTCTTGATAACTAAGTTTATTGGCCTCTGCACTCTTTTTGTCTTTCAGAGATGGTTTCCCCTCTCTTAATTCCACAAATTAACAGAATACTGTTGCATGTAAATGAGAAAAATCCCAAGAGAAAAGCCTGGCACAGATGAATAAGTAACTGTCCATGGCTTAAGGCACTTTTAAGTCATACACATTCAAGGTTCAAAAATGCTATAATTTCAATCTCCATAGCTTTATTTGGGATGCTACCACCTCAAAACTTCATATCTTTACTGTACAGACAATAATGAGTAGAACGGTTTCTAACTGTTACACCAATAATATGATGCGTAAATGCATAATTTCTGCTGCACAATAGTTTCTGGCCCAGAAACTGTGCTCAGAACCACAAGTCTCAAAACTTATTTAATGATCCTTGTATAAATGAGTAATCATTGTTCTGAAAGAACTGCAGGAGGAAAATAATTAACTTTCTTACTGAAGAAATGTGTAAGAAATTGATTTTTTTTCATTTCTGTGCTCATGAGATGCTTAAGAAATAAAATATGTCATTTAAATTGTTTAAACATCAAAGGGAGCAAGAGTTAACTGAAGCCGAATTAACTTTCCAGCCTTTAATATTCATATAAATGTGCAACAAAAACAACCTATTGTTAACAAAGATTGTTTCCCATAAATATTTTTACTAAAGAGACATTCCTCTCAGGTTTAGTTATTTATTGGAGCTTTCAAAAATCTTCATTCTTCAAAGCATCAACAAGTTTAGTCAAAGCGTAAAAATGTTGGTTAGTTCTACTGCATTTGAGCGGAAGTATGCTCTGTGGAAAATTATGATAGTTTTTACAAACATTGCTTTTATGATAAATTTGAATAGTTCGGGATTTTCACAATAAAATATAGTATCATATAACAAATCATTTATGAGGAAGTCACTCAAATTTTACTAGTTTTATTCCACTTACTTGAACATGTTCCAAAGGCAAATTTCCTTCATCGTCAGCACGGTTCCACTGTCAGCTTTCCAGCATGGTATTAAGATGTCGTTCTTTGGATTTTATAAACTTTTTGATGAGCTTGCTGTTGTTTGGAAGATCAAAAATAACTAAATTTTCTTTGTTTTCATTCAAGAATATATTTTTCCACACTGATAATTCTATGGGTTTTTGAAGAGCTTTTAAGAGTTTTGGTTCATTTGGAATTCATGATTCTTTTGTCAGACATGGTATGCTACTACTGATTTTTCCGTATGTATATATTTTACACTTCTCATGTGTTCCTTAAACCTCATGGCAATGTTCCTTTTTGTTTTACCTATATATTTATTATTGCAGTCTTTGCAACTGATTTCATAAATGCCTGACTGCAATAATAAATATATAGGTAAAAAAAAAAAGGAACATTACCATACGGTTTAAGGAACACATGAGAAGTGTAAAAAATAAACACATGGAAAAATCAGCAGTAGCATACCATTTCTGGCTAAAAAAAAACCATGAGTTCCAAAATGAACCAAAACTCTTAAAAGCTCTTCAAAAACCCATAGAATTATCAGTGTGGTAAAATTTATTCTTGAATGAAAACAAAGAAAAATTTAGTTAATTTTGATCTTCCAAACAACAGCAACCTCATCAATAAGTTTATAAAATCCAAAGAGCGACATCTTAATACCAAGCTGGAAAGCTGACAGTGGAACCGTGCTGACGATGAAGGAACTTTGCCTTTAAAACATGTCCAAGTAAGTGGAATAAAACTAGTGAAATTTGTGTGACTTCCTCATAAATGATTTGTTATATGGATTGCTTTTATTGCTTAATGAAATATCAAATTAGGATTACTAGCCTTAAAAGTTGTTAGACATGCATTTCCCAACAGAAAAAGACAGCAGGAGCAAGCACCTTTTCCTGAGAACTTTCTTGTGGAGTCACAAAATTATCCTGAAAAATGCAAATGAAGGATATAGTTTGATTTCTGCATAATGGCCAGTAAGTATGTTTCCTGTGGATATTATTTTGCAGCTACAAATTATATTGATATTTCTTTTGACAGCATCTTATTAATACTGTCATTAAACCTCTTGAGAAGTATCTTTCTTGATTTTGTTTAATAACCTGATTTTTTAAAAAATATCCTTTAACATTAAATTGCTACTGCTGTATATAAAATTAACTAAAAATTTGTTTGAAATGCAAATTTTCAGCAGATTCATAATTTTTTAGCCATTCATCTTTGTAAGCAATTTAAAGTCATGATTTTTTTATTCTGGTTTCTCTTAATTGTGATAGAAAGTATTGTGAATTCTAGTCAACTATCTGCCCGTTATGCATGCAAACCCAACTGTAGATTGAACAAATCTTAGTGCTGGAAGATGGTTGAACGATGAAAGTTATTCATTTTTTTTTAGTGTAACCTGTGTTTCATCTAGATAATGTCCTGATAGTTTAGGTACTCTAAACTCTTTAGTGAGCATTTAATCTGACATGACAAGTGACTGTCTCAGTTCCAGCCTTGGCAAGGGAATAGTAATTATGATTGCATTGCCTCCCCCAATACAACCATACTCCTGTACACCTTCAAGACTTGAATCTGTCGTCTTAATGCTCTTCATGCTTCACTAACTTTAAAAATATATGGAACCGGTTTCAAAGATATGTTATCTCCATCTTCGGCCATCCATCACCAGTCGTCAACGGCCGAAGATGGAGATAACATATCTTTGAAACCGGTTGCATATATTTTTAAGGGTAGTGAAGCATGAAGAGTGTTAAGACAACAGATTCAATTCTCACATGAGCTTCACTGTGTTAGTTCCATATGAAAACTTTTTTAAAGATTTACAATTTTTAAAAAATGTTAAATACCTTCAAGACTGTTTATCTGTCAGATACCAGTTATCATATGACTCCATTAAGCTCTGCAGAAGGCATCTAGACCAAGGATTTGTCAACATTTATTACAGGTAAAGTTAACACTAGTGGCATTGGCCAAGTATAGCTTAACTTAGATAAAAAACCTAAAGGCATCAATAAAAACTTGGAGAAGCTGTGCCAACACCATAATTTTGACCTAAATACAGCTAACAATAATGAGCTCACCAAGTAGCATAAAACTGGAACTTCAAATCCATAGGCATGGCAGTCAAGATCCAGTTTTCTCTTGCAACATCTTCACACTACTTGCTACTGAGCAGTGTGGTAAAAAAGTGGTGGTGTAGTGTTTAGGATGAAAAATGGGACAAAATACAACAGGGAATAATGGCAACAAAAATGTTATCAGATACAAAACATAGAAAATGAATGACACGGGGGAATTTTTAGGAAAAATAAGGGTCAAATGGAGAAGAAGTATAAAGAAGGAGCTTGAGAGCACATACAGTGGTAAAAATTGGAAAATTGTTTTTGAGGTTCTTTACCATACATATAAACAGGTAGTTGAGATATGGGAGAACTCAAGTTTTTTGGTATTGCCAAGCTTCTAGAGATTGTTTGTCTATGTAAATTTAATTACAATATCATCTACAGACAATGTATTGAAAGTGTATAAATTTTAAATTGATGTAATTACGGAGTTACTAAACTATGAAATACAAAACTTGACAGGGATGAAAATGTAAATTAAATTGTAAAACTAATTGCTGAAATAAATTTTCATACAGAGCAGTGATCTTGTGCCTTTGGTTAACATACTGCTTTGATCTTTTCTGTAAATAAACGTATTTTATATTAATTATTAATCTCTAATTAAAATTACTACCTGAAAAGCATTCATAGCATTGTAAATGTATAAATGTTTCAAAACCATCATAATTTGATTCCTCTTGTTTTCTTTTCATTATAATGAGAAATTATTTTTATTTTGTATATCAATGTACATATAATCAAATATAAATAATGAAAGGTAATGTTACAATAGAGCTTTTTTTTAATATTCCACATTTAATTTCAAACTGGTTATTTGATAGTTTACTCTACAACAAATAAGTGAACTAAAAAGAGCTCTCAATGAAAGAATATAAGTAAAGGTTTCAGAAAAATGCTTCACTTAAACTAAAAATATAGACATTGCTTACAAGACGAGAGGGAGGAAAGAAAAAACAAACAAACAAATAAATAGATGTGTAATGTGTGAAAGGTTTACATTAGATGTGTGTTGGACTATAAGTCAAAGGGCTGACGTATTTAATTAAAAAAAAAAGCATAATGAATAATGTCATAATGTAAGAGTTTAGTTCAAAAATTATATTTTCTTGCAAATGCTATTACTATAATCATCAATATAATATTTCTGTAAGATCTTACATGAATGTAAATAGCTTATTATCTGGTAGCCCTACATATCTATACCCTTAACAAAGTTATATCATCATCCTTCCTGAAAACCTGACTTTTGAAGTAACAGTTGCACTGTTTTGATTTATTCACTTGCAATGGCATGTCTTGCATTTTATTGGTATGAAAATATTTATTACACATTTTTGATACACCCTATTTGTGTTCTCTCCCTCCAAAATTGTGTTCTATTTGAATGAATAGAAAAAACTCTTCGAAGCATGCATTTGAAGGCATGTTGTCAAGTGCTCGATATTGCTTCAGCCACACAATCCAATAGTCTCCTAAAACTCTGGTGCCTGAGGAGTTCTTTATCTAGCATTCTATTTCTCTATGGTTTGAATGACCTACTTTTTTGTAATTTCCTATCTATGGCAATAAATGTCTTCCGATTTGGATAACTAGTGGTAAACTTTTCTCTGTAGATTGTTTTGGTTTTCCATGTACTGCAATTTTGCTTATATAGTACTTTAATTGTACTAACTCCTGTATCATGTAATACTCAAGTTTGAACTACCATGCACAAACAGTAAAGACACCACAGGCATCTTAGAATGTAATAGGTGATAATATTGTTTTGCAAACTAGCAACACCACACTATGCCAGCATAAAAAAAAATCCTCAAATTTATTATTAGTTCAAGACCTCATAATGACTGATAAAGGCATTTTTGACAACGGTTTTCTATTACAAAATATTCAGTTTAGTTTATGAAATATGTGTTGACTGACAAGGTCTGACACATTCCATATTGTAGAATCTGTGATGCATACAGAACAGAAGAACAGAACAACTCAGGTGCTTCTCAACTTTTGTGTGACAAAGCACAAATTGAACATATTTACTTGTAGATACCATTCCAATTTGTTTTCATGTTATGTTAAACTAATGTAGGTATTAATAATTAATTAGGGTATTAGTGCATAGTATTAATTTGTTTATATCTGTTTTTCAGGTTGGTAAAAATAAAATTAAATATAAATTAGTTATCAATCACTGGACTAATAAAATCTTAAAGTACATTATGGTAAAGTTAACTTAGCTAATTTTCATTGACATATTCTATGTGATCTTTAAATATTATGCAATATTAATTAGTATAAAATTTATTATTATACAGGGAGTTATGGGCTGACAACATGGCTGCATAATGGGAGGCCAATTGTCAAAGTCATATTATGCATGTGCATGTAGCAACTTGCAGTTAGTTTGATGAAAGCTTTGTCAGTGAGTGGTTATGCATATGTGTCTTATTTGGTGGTTTCATTGTGTGTAAAATGTGATTATTAGTTATACCAGTACATTAAAAATCTTGAAGAATGAGTTATTTTGTATGATACATATGAAAATGGATATTGTAGAGGAGTGAAAGAAAATATCCTGGAGTCATATTCCAGATATAGAAACTGTTCGCCAAGTTTTTTTTTATTTGGTTTATTTACGGACACTCTTTAACATCTCAGATCTTCAGCATCCCATTCTATTCAAGGCATGAAAAGACCGACAAATTTTGCTCAGAGGCTCCTTTTTTCAGGCTTAAGTTCTTTATCATGCCATAAATGTATAACATGGGATCTACGGCTTTACTTCCCTTCTGAAGGAAGCCACACTTAGGATTTTTACCCCCAAAAAAATCCATTGGTGCTGGCCAGGATTGAACCCGCAATCTTGGGTTTAGGAGGCAAGTATGGTAACCACTACACCACCAGGACCGATGTTTGCCAAGGTATTAAAAAGTTACAAAAGATAGGATTCTCAATGACAAGAAACATATTCCCAACCATGTTCTTAAGAAAGAAATTTGAAGATGAAATACAAGATTTTCAATGCCATTGTCATTAATGTATTGCTATGAGGAGCATAATTTTCAACAACTCTTATAACACAAGTTAGTGCTTATTATTATCAGTTTCAAACACCATAACAGTTTATATTTTCAGTAAAAATATAAATACTAAATAAAAATACTAAGTTTACATGCAGTGACACTATTTCTCTCTTTCTGGCTTGATAGCTGCCTTCCCCAATAAGCAGTTGTGCTCAGGTGAGGCATAACTCAAGCAACTCCATCAATGTATCATTAAATTGTTTTTAATGATGTTAGTTTGGAAAAAAGAAAAGTGTTAACAAGATCAATATGGTATGTACTGTTACTCACCATGGAAGTAAATTGAGTAGAGGAAGCAGCAGAAGGATATCAACTTGTCAGCGAGACATCTAAATATTTATATATATATTATGTAAAGTATGGAATTGAAAAGAAGAATAGAGTGTATAAATTTATAAACCTAAACACTAAAACCAACAAAGAGTAATATTTTGAATTTAAAAATCAGCACTTCAGCTCAAGAATCATTAGTTATGTTTAGTCTTGAGGCTTTTATTTCCACTTTCAATCCACCAGCCTATTAATTCTTGGATGATTTGATGTGACAGCCACACAGTTGCAGGTGGCTCCTCCATTTTGTTTCAAGTGCAGTCAGGCAGAAAATGCAGTGCTGACTGCTATTTTACTTAAATTTGCATATTTATTTTTCACTTTTATCCAAACTTTTAAATTGTAGATTCAATTGCACTTTCTAGTCCTTTGTATTCTCTCTTTTCAACAAAAGTTTAGAAACAATATATTTTGTTTCTGGAGATCATGTTCGGGATAACAATTTTATAACATCTTCAAGTAAGTGCATTGTCTGTCTGAATTCTTGAATCAAAATCTTCTTCTTTCACATTATAATATGAATATAACTGAAACATTTCATTGTTTCCTTTTGTATCATGTTAAGCCAAAGTTTCAATTTCTTTTTGAATATTTGATTTGTTTCAAGCATTAAATTGTTGTATCTGGACTTTGAGCTTTGAAATTTAACTCATATATCTATGTAATTAAAATATGTTGCTGAGACATACTTGCCTGGTGACTAATATCTTATTCTAAAAATAACAGAACAAATCACATTTATTATTAATTAGAAATAGCTCTATCCCCTTTCAGAGTGCATATAATCTTTTAAAATTTTTACTGTGAGAATGAACTTCTATTTGGAAAAGATAATTTTAATGCTCATAGTCCATTTAATTAATGCTAACCATATCCTTAATTTTAGCAACTAAACCTGAGTTTAGTCACTACTCATGACTGGCCCGCTACAAAGTATGTACTTTTTCCACTCTCTTCAATGAATTTAAACCTTAAAATTTCACTGGAAGTAGAATATAGACAATTCTGAACATTTAAAACCTTCCTTTGTTACTTTCACCATGGTCAATAAATCACAGTATATATGTTGGTAAAATACTGTTCTAAATTTTGGCAGATGTGTCTAATTTTGATGTTTTAATATTTTTCAGTAAGCTGTCTACCTTTCACTCAATGATAGGATATCTTTCATTTTACTTGCAGTAGAATGGTCAAATACTTCGTTATAAGCAGAAAAAAATGCTTAATGAGTTCTTTGTTGGATGGCCTTGTTGGTCTACTGATTAGTATTGATGAATGCTGGCCACGAGATCCCAGGTTTGAGTGCCAGTACCTGCTGGGAAATGTTTCTAAGTTAGGGAGGTCTAGAACGGAATCTACCCTGGCTTGTCAGAATTGTTGATTTGGTTTATTTATGGACACACTTTAACATAAAGTCATCAGCATCCCTTTTAATTCAGGGTGTGAAATGGCTGGGGTAAATTTTGCTCAGAGGCCTCTTTTTTCAGGCTTCAGATTCTATTTCATGCTGTAAATGTACAACGCTGGACCCACAGTTTTACTTCCCTTCCGAAGTAAGCCATACTTAGGATTTTTATGCCTGAAAAAAAATCCATCAATCCTGGCCAAGTTTGAAAGCAAGATCTTAGGTTTAGAATGCAACAATGGTTACCATACACCATCACCAGGGCCAATGGCTTGTGAGAATAATTGGGGATTTGCCTAATGGAGAGATGGCATCCTTTGATCCCAAAAGTCATGTTATAGGTGATCGGCAGTATGCCGGCATGCTGATCACATGTCCCCTGCAATAATGCCCTCTATCAATGAAGCCATGAGATGGAAATATTCTATATTTAGCTATCTGTAATGATATCTAATAGGATGTCATCAGAAGTGAAATTTCAGTGGTTTAAACTTGGGAAATAACTTTCTTTTTCTATTTCAAATGCACCTCTTTTATATAAAGGGAATTCAATCCATTTGCTAACTAAAGCAGGATATTTTATATTAAGATGATGGGTATGTCGCAATGGCTTCATATCCCAGAATGATGACACATTGAGTCTGTGGTGATTCCTCAATATTATGCACTGTATGAAACCAAATATTAAATAGCTATCCACATACTTGGGAATGAATGCAGATTTTCCCTTTCTTTTGTAAATCTAGAAATCATTACTCTTCAGGCTTCAGGTGGATGAATCAGTATTTTTTTGCAATAAGCACCTTCAATATGAAGATTCTTAATGCCAAAATTAAATGTCCCTTGTCCCTTTCATTTTAAAATTTAAATTTGCAGCCCTACCAGTTTTGAAACACTTTGCATACTGCAATATGAACTTTTAAAGAGGTAACATTCAGCAGAGTATTAGTCAGCATATCGAGAACTAGATACAGACTGCCTTTATCTTCAATTATTATTGAAACAGTTTTCTTTTCATTGGTCACTGACATTTGCAGCATAGACATAATTTCATTCAGTTTTGAAAAACAAGCATACACTCCATTGTTGTAACCAGCTTGCAGGAAATTTTAAAGTATTAAATGGCACTACTCCCTTTTATGAATGTTAAAAGATTTTGGTCTGAAAAGTCTCAACAACTCATAAATACATTCATGTTATTAGATATGTGATTTGTCATTGGTATTTATTATAAGGGTGTTATTTTTAGGCAATCTAGGTCTGAACTGCTTGATTTATTTACAAATATTCTCCAATGAATATTTTCATTATAAAATATATATATTAATGAAAAATAATTACAAAACTAAATTATAACCAGGATAACTCTCCATACAAATGCATATTGCAACCTATATTGGGTTACACTTACTGTAAATTAGCAATGAGGTGTAAATGAGAAGAGGATTGCTATAAAAATGATGACTGAATTGTAATGAACTGTTCATAGAAATTCATTCCCTGTTTCAGTTGCTATCTTTCAATTAATACATCAATTAACTTTCAGAACAGATAATTTGTATTTATCTAGCAAACATCATTCCCAAATGGCATAGGGGAATGAAATTTGCTTTCTACATAACTAGAGTTCTATAACTTATAATCTTATCAATAGAGCCTGGGTTTTTGGGATTTTTATTAACACTTAAGGCTTTAAAAGGAGTTGGATTAACTCAGTTTAAGATTTTATTTTCTGTCATACATGTCTAAACGGACAAAATTTGCATTAAAATGAAATAAGTTGCAAATAAATTACAACTGCAAAAAAAAACATTCTCCTTGACATGTTAAGGATTTAGTGAACATAAAGCAAAAAATAGTGTTAAAAAAATAAAATAAAGGGAAATCAATGTTCTTATTTTCTCAAAATTAAATTAAAGAATTTTTTTTAAGATAAATTACTGCAATGCACCATGTACATTGCAAATTGTCTGTTGTGAAAAGTTTCCTTTTGTCCTTCAACACATTTTTATAGCAGGAGAAAGTTTGCTCCACATATCATGGTGCCATGGGCATGTACTTCATAGTGCCACTGCCTCTTGAACAGCAGTATTCATGATTTTCATCTTTGTGTACCCAGGATTTTAGAGAACTTTGAGGAGAACACACTCCCCACTAGCCCTGGTACTTCCTTCTTTCATGTTGCTTCAATGATTTTCATTGCTCTGTTTATGGAAGAGATGCACCCTTCAGAAACATTTTATTCCTATTTTCTTCAGGCCATAAGATATGAAGAGCTTCTTTAACAACACAAGCTATCGGGCTGTGATTTTCCCAGTTCTGTTGGATCCAACATACTGATGACATCAGCAATGTAACAGCTGCAGTTATTCTGATCTTGTCAAACAAAGCCATATATAAAATATAGTGAACTTTTGTAACAGTGGTGTCAAATATTAACATTTTAAAAAATTGAGTCGAAATTGTAACATACACAATGAATTTTAGTGGTGTGTATGTTACAATTTCAACTCAATTTTTTAAAATATTAAAGCCATATATATAATGCTCACTTATGTCGGCTCATACTAAATACAGTATCTTCTTATAAAGGGACATTCTTATACAAAGTAGACTCATCTGGAACTTAGCAACTGCTAATATCAAGGAAACTGTGGAATTGTTCTTTAGCACATTTCATGGCAAATTTGCTGATACAAGTGCCTCATATAACTTCATTCAATGAAAATATCAAACATAAAACTTGTCACGGTGGGTGAAATGAATGGCTGAATAAATAAGTTTGCTTTTTTTGTGACACTAGATTTCTTATGCTGCTCAAAATGCAATTTTTGGTAACAACTCAACTGATTTTGACAAACACGACAAAATATTACCTTCTCATCTTATACCAGCTTCACAGCACATAGTTATTGCCAAAAACTCCACGAGACTTTCAATGTACAACAAGAAAAGAATAGCAGCAGAAGAGTTTTTTTGTTTTTGTTTTCTTTATTTATGGATGCCCTTTAACATTTCAGGTCTTCAGCCTCCCATTCAATTCAGGGTGTGAAATGGCTGACACATTTTGCTAAGAGGTCTCTTCTTTCAGGTTTAAGGTTCTTTATCGTGCTGTAAATCTATGACATGGGACCCATGGCTTTACTTTCCTTCCAAAGGAAGCCATACTTAGGATTTTTATCCTGAAGATCCTGGTTGGGATTGAACCTACGATCTTGGGTTTAGGAGGCAAGTATGGTTACCACTACACCACCAGGACCGATAGCAGGAGAGTGAAAGAAAGTAGGAAAGCGTCTACTAACTGTAGGAGTTTCATGTATTAATGCCAACTTTGCATTTTTTCCCTAAAATATTCAATTTAGCCTATTTTAGGTTCCCCACTTGTTTTAGCCATTTGTACATTTGATTAAGAAATGACTGAAATGAAAATATATTTTACATTAGTGACATTGCCATGTAAGGAACAAAACAGGTAAAAAATCTAAGAATTTGGACCCTACATATAAATGTTAAAAATTCTAAATATGAAAACAATTACTTTTAATGCTAATAAAAATAGTTTTTCTATTTAAATACATTTTATAAATATTTATGTCATATAAATTCTCATACCTCTTTCATATTGTATTTCTTGTCAATGTTTACAGAATTTTATTATTTCATTTAAAAGTCCTCTGGGATTGGTAATTGCTAATAGCCTCAGTGGTTCACAAACATTGCCGAGTTCACAAGACATAATTTAAAATTCAATTGGTGTGTTTTTTTAATAAATATAAAACACTGAAACATATCCTTAACCACTTTCTGAAGAGGAATCATTGGATCTGAGGTTAAAACACAGCTCAGCAATCTCTTCCATCCTGATGTCATGTCCTAAAATGTTGGCTCTTCCTTTTTGTCAACAGTCTAATGCAGCATTGTATTGTTGTTGATCTAATGTGCAAGATTTTGATCCATCAATTTTTCCCTGGCTAGCCAATATAATTGTGAATTTTCCCATCAGGTGCAGCTTTTCTCAGTTCTGTGCATTCCAATAGATGTTCTCCATTCAGAATCTTGTCAGTATTGCAGATCTTACATGTGATCTTACAACAACAACAACATATTTACATTGCAGATGGCACATCGAAGAGTTAGACTGTCAGTTCTGATGAATTGTCTCTTGAATTCTTCTGAAAGTGCATATAACTTCTGAAATTTTAGCACAATAGAGTACTTGGACTGCAACACAATCACAATCAAATACAGCAACTAAAGAAACTAGAGATTTGAACCTTCTTAATATAAATTGTATGTGGACTGCATACAAAACTGTGCTTGAAAATATCTGGGGATGCACATTTATAAGTATACCGCTTTATAATTCTCCTTCAGCTCTACAAAATGAGATTATAGGATTTTATGTAGCTACTCAAGAAAATTGAAAACTGTTTATTTTTCTGCTCAAAAAAAGTAAAAATAATTTCTTTTTCTGCCTAATTTTTCAATAAAATTCACATTGTTCACTTGCAACATTTTGAACTCTTCTTTTATAATGAAATTTTTATTGTGTCTTGCCAAATAGTGCTTTGCTTGCACCATATGAAGTCTATGGAATTTAGTTCACAGCAATATAGCAGAAAATGAAGTGTTACTTTTTCTTGTTTTCTTGCTTTTCATTCACAATATTCATAGACATATTTAAACTGAAAACTTTTGTTCACTTGCAACATTTTGAACTCTTCTTTTATAATGAAATTTTTATTGTGTCTTGCCAAATAGCGCTTTGCTTGCACCATATGAAGTCTATGGAATTTAGTTCACAGCAATATGGCAGAAAATGAAGTGTTACTTTTTCTTGTTTTCTTGCTTTTCATTCACAATATTCATAGACATATTTAAACTGATCCTCTTAACTGAGCAAACCACCATGGGAGGCCGATGTCATTAAGTTGCGGACTTGTGAGCAGGAGATTTGGGGTTTGAATCCCACCAGGATCATCCTCCCTGATTGGGGTTTTTACCAGGTTTTCCTCAGTCCTCATAAATGGCTAATGCTGGGGAAGGCCTAAACATTTCCTTTCTTAAAAAATCCTTTCCCAATACATCATTTCATCTCTTCTATCATCAGTGCCCACCTCCTGTGGTGCCTCAGTAGTAAAAATGGACATTAAACACTATTCTCTCTCTGTGCGTGTACACAGACACACTATACTATAAACTGAGCAGTTTTTGTTTTAGCATATCATGTTCTGGGATGTCTTCTCTGATGCTAGCCATTCTGAAATGGCTTTCTTGTTCTAGGACCTTTGAGAGCAGTCTTTTTTTTTAAATATATGACATGACACAGTATCCATTAGTATCACACAAATCAAGAAAGGGAACCTCTCATTAGAAGCTTTGACATTTATCTTTTCAGAGATTCTCTTTTTGAATATCCAGACACTGCCATAAACTTAACCTTTATTGCTGCTAATGATAATTATATGCTTCCTTTTACCGGTCCTATTTTTAAGACCTGTTGAAAAGCGATCTTTGCTGAAGTCACAGGTTGGTTTAGCCATGTATGTCCTTATGTATGGCCAGCAATGACCAATGTTTTGTTCTTCTCTCTGCATGATATTTCTGACATACCCTTCTTCTCCATAGAACCACTACTACTGTATATTTTTCTCTTCATTAAACAGCAATTTTATTTATTTTTGTCAAATTTGAATCTTTTTATTCATTTATTGTTAAAAAGATCAGGATTTTCATTAACACATGGCATACCTGTTTAAATTGTTGAAATCTCATCATTGAACTAATGTACACTTGTTCCTTCTAATAATAATAACAGTTTAGAGGTCTTCTTTGAATTTGCTTGTTTTGGATTGGATCTATTTCAAACCACTGCCTTAAACTGCTCTATTGAGTTATACTCTTTAATTATTTTGAAAACTGCTACTCCCTGATACAGCCACTTTTTTGGCTATATTTCTAATAGGTATTCCATGATTATCCCTTAATAAGGTTTTATACATATTTACAATCTGTACTTTTTTACCACTGATACAATTACTTTTTCAAGTGGCTGTAAAACTGAGAAGGCCCTATTTTGGAGGATTTTTTCCTTACGGCACCATGATTAAAAAAACATCAATTTCACAAACAACACATGAACTAGATAATTCAACTTGGGCTATGAAAATATGAGCACCTGCAAACCAAGTTGAAAATATGTATATCAGTCAATCAGTGTCAAGAACAAATTCAGATAACATGCATCCTGACATCAGTTTCACTGTGATTCTGGAGGGATTTTTTATCTAACAGATAGGGGGAAATTGGGTAAGAAGAGGGAAATTTAGAGGTTGTGTTAATCAGAATGAAGCTTTTGCCCTATTAGAGGTATGTTTACTCAAATATTTTTAATGTTTGTAAAAATACTTTCAATGAAAAAATAATTGCAAGTCTTTATGCACCATGGCTTCTTGCAGATTCACCAATATTGGTTTTAGCCAATCAGAGTTTGGATTACATCAGTCAAAGCAAGTTGCTGAATGAAGAATTGTGTTACATAGTATGTATATGTGTGTGTGTGTGTGTGTGTGTGTGTGAGAGAGATTTAGTTCCTTAGGTTCAGAATATATATTCAAATTAGTTAACCAATAAAATATAACATTTTCAGTTTAGGAAACAATGGCAGGAACACTATTTTGAGGGACTGGATAATAGAAGTACCAGAAGATAATACTGTTGTTCATTGTCATTGCAGTTGCTGTAATTTGAAAGATAGGACAAAGGACATTTTAGATCAAAAAAATAATAACAACTCAGCGAACCATTGTAAAATCAACTTTTCTATTCAAAGTGTTCAATAAATATTAGAAAACTAGATGGATATTGCCATATTCACAGCCTGCCCTACAGCCATTCATCATCTTATTGAACTGTATACAGACATGAGTGACCAAGGTTGTTAAGGTGTGGACTTGTGAACAGGTCTGGGGTTCAAATCCCACCAGGACTGTCCTCCCTGACTGGGTTTTTTTCCCTCAGTCCTCATAAATGTCAAATGCTGGGAGATTCCTTAAACTAAGGCCTGGAACACTTCTGTCCTTCCTTAAAAGGGGGGGGGGGAAGGAAAGAAAGAAAGAAGAAAAAAAAGAAAGAACTGTATCATAGGTTCTTTAAAGTCAGTTACATTAAATTGCATCATGCCAAATGAACATCTATAGTAAAAAATGTATTGGATACCCATTTTTACTTCAGCTGGAAAATGATAATGAACTAATACTTTTCTTGCTGATAAACCAAGGATGTGCAATTTACCAAATGATTAGTTTTATGCACTATTATTCCAAAGTTCATAATTTTCTATTTTTCTGCTTTTTTAATTGTGTCTGCAGATACTTAAGTTATTATTGAATTTCAAAAATTGCTATTGGTAGATATATTCCTAAATTGGCAAAACTTATTGTTTTACTGAAGGCATAGTTGCTTGCACATATATTAAAAGAAGTTTAACATCTAATTTTTATTAAATGTATGTATCATTCAAGACAGTTGGCTGTGTTTTCTGCCACTGCAAAAACACTTCCTGGACATTTGGGACTCATGTTTTTTCAGACTTATAAGTGATTTGTTAGATCATCAAACAGATAAGTGTCCTATAAAATTCTTTGAGACAATAAGTGAAAGAATGACTCCTCTATTGTAGGAACACAAATATCTACTATATCATAGAAATATTTCACCATATGTTTAAAGGTCCATCAATGGTGCCTACCTTATGATTCTAAAACAAAGCATTTCAATGAAATTCTGCTGATTCATATAAACTTTTGAAAGATTTTATATTGCTTATCAAACGATTCGCAAAGAAAGTGATCCTTCTGGGATGTAAAGCTAATCTTTTCAAACAATTTTATAGATTCGGGCTATGTTGTAGATAGAAAATAAAGCATTAAAAAATATAAAATTACTTACTTTCAAGAGAGAAATTGTGATGAGGGAAATAGTGAAATTCTGCAAAAGCACAATATTTTCACCCAATGAATAGATATGTTATAACCATTCCATGCTCTGTTGACAAAGCATTTGAAGTTTTAAAATGACAAAATTAAAAAAAATTGAATTTCAGTAGGGAAAAAATTGTTAGATGGTTTCATACTGAAAACAGTTTAATTTTGGCATTAAATTACTAATTATAAGAATGCTAGCAAAGAAAAACTTTTTTTAGAACTTTCTAATTTGGCTTTCTTTTTGCTAATTTACCATGATCAAATGCTGAAACTGAAAGAATGTTCAGCCTGATAAATTTGTCCAGAACGGTCTGGGAAACACAATAAGTGTAAAAATGCTTAACACATTTTTTTTGCAACAGTACTGGAAGTTGTGTTCGGAAGTCTTAAGACTATTACCAATGACACATTGAAGAACACTGCTAACTATTCTCTTACCCTGGATCTTCTAGATCCACACCAATTACTTTGACTGTATCTATACCTAGCTACCTATAAATTTATCTTTATGTGCAATTAACACTGTCAACATTGATTCTGTGGTATAAAGGAAAATATGTAACTTTAATGGAAATCAGTGAAATGGAAAAAAAAAAACAAAGTCCATTTTTGGCTATCACATCTAGTTTTTATGATGTGTGCATATATGTCTATGGTGCTGAACTCATTCAGCTTATACAGCTTGCTGCTATGTTCATTATGTTATTCTAAATCTGTTGTTGATTTTCTTCCTAATCAGCTCATTTCCGTCCGCACTTATCACCCAGATGTTTATATTTATATTCTCTGCACTTATCAGTTTTATTCTATGGGTCAGGGCTGTCTTCTTGTGAGGTATTTATGTCTACATTTACAGCTATCTTAAGATCTTAACTTAACTTATCAGATCTTAACTTCAGTTGAGCCGAAAACTCGTGTTAATAAGCACATCCATCTTCTATATGTGTAGTGCTAAAAGAATGACTTTTACATAGGATTATGGAGGAGACAGTATCTATAATGTCCTCAGAAGTTTTGTTTCATTTGTGGATGTTATGTGTTTGATGGGAAGGTTCGTAAAATAGACTTACAAACAAAGAAACTATAATTACTCATATTTTAAAGAGAAAGTTGGTGATCAGAATAAATCGTCCACGCCTCATATTGCATGTAATAGTTGTGTTGAGGGATTACATCATTGGTATGAAAGAAAATGGAAGGCAATGCTGTTTGCCATACCAATGATATGGAGAGAGCAGCAGAAAATTGCCATGATGATTGTTACTTTTACATATGCAAAGTTGCTGACTACAACAAAAAAATAAGGCAGAAATGAAATATCCAAATCTGAACTCAGCTACAGGGTCTACTCCTCATGATAGCAAACAACCCATACCTACACCTACCAGCAGACCTCTCTTTTAGCGAATCTGAAAGCAGCTAAATGATTTCTGATGATGAGTTGGTTTCTGATTCAGAAGAATTTGACAATTCACCACAACAGTTTAATCAATTTGAGTTAAATGATTTTGGAGAGATAAACATATCGTGCTTACCTCTCCAATGGAAATCAAATTATTGAAATTCGCAGATAGACCCTTGGAGCTGGGAATATGGGAAAAATTTTTTTATAAAAAATATGAAGATAAGGTTATGAACTTTGAGTTACCAACAAAAGACAAATTAATTCAAAAGTTCATAAATGTCCATGAGAACTACACCAAGTCCATCCAACCAGCAACGAATCCAGCAGTCAACTCACGGCTGATGATGTAGGCAAAAGCCTGTAAAACATGATCTATATAATTCAATGGTAAGTGGAGTATAAGAGTATTAAATTGACTCAAGTGCTAATAAAGAATAATTCATTGTTTCATGGTATTAGTTACAAGAAATTAATTTTAAATTGAATGAAATGTAAATAATTATAAAATATAAATTTAATTTTTGGGTGTTGCTCACATACATAGTTTAAAGGAAGTAAACATAAACAGATTCTGAAGGTTTTCATTATGAGTTGGAACTTTTTAAAGTATATATAGGGGAATTTTTTGGTATTGGGTTGGCAACCCTGCATCATGGATTTATTATAGGTTTTCTTGCCTTTTCTCTTTGATGCAAGCACATGGTCTGTGCAGTAGGCCAGCACTGTACTCCCCATTTACTGTGGTGTTCCTCTCCTCAATTTACCTTTCAATTAGCAACACAGTTGGTCATTTTTAAAGGAAACCAGATGAAGCATAGGGAGTCAAAATTGGACTTAAATCACATTTACCACTAAGAGATTATGCCATTAGCATCCACTTAGACATAAAATCTCATTTTTGTTAAAAATACACTTTTACCTTTAAGCCGATAATATCTTCTAATCCTCTGAATAGAACTCCCATGTCCAATCTATTACTTTACTGGCAGAAATAAAGGGATGCCCATGGAATCAAACCACAGGCTATCTGTTTAGTGAGGCGGTTCTGTACCACTTTTTTGGCCGCTTATCTAATCTGTAGGCAGTATTCAGACTTTGATTTATGTAGACTTATTTTTTTCATAGAATAGTTATGTTTTTTCCTCATTTCTTTTACTAATCCCTAAAAATGTATCCTGATCTTAGCTGCAAATTTATATGAACCTCTTTAATAGTTACATTTCAGCCAAACTAATGGAATAAAGTCAAGTAAATGCACAATGCAATGAAAAATCAACTATGGCTGCTTAATAAATCGTTTGACTGATTTAATTTTCATATCCTCCATAGAAGTCTGATATATGCAACCCATAAAATATGAACATTTATTTCTAGACAGACAGTGCCTGTAATAGAAATCATGATAGTAGTGATCATCTACATCTAGCAGCCTACTTGCACACTACTTAATTTAATGTTATCTCACTAGAGCATGTGTATAAGAAACTTCCAGAAATTATATAATCTGGGCATCTTCATATTCATATAGAATGTTTGAGAGAGCAGCCTCAAGAACTTATAAATCCAACACCTGCCTATGTTAGTTAGCTTTTCTGAGTTATAATGAACTGTGATTAACTTACCATCTAATTTCTACTACAACAGAGCAAATCTTGTTCAGGCACTTTTGCTTACTCATTTCTGACTGATACTTGAAAATTTTTCCTTTTATAAATATAGTGTAAATATTGCTTGTCATTGCTTTTTTGTAGACACAGAATGTAGGCACCCAAAAAGAAAAGGCACCAAAGAAGTGCAGATAAGCAAAAGGGGGGGGGGAGCAAAACAAAGAAGCTTGATATATATATATTTTATTATATAGTATTTTCCAACTTGGTTTTTCTAATAAAACAATAGAGAATCAACCCAAGGACTCTTAAGCAATCTACTCTAAAGCGATGGCAGTATATGTTCTCCTTAAACAGAATGTGATGATAAAAATATGGTTCGACTACTGGATGCAGTTGATATTGCACTGGAAGTTTAGTTATATTATCAAAACAGAGATAACCTGAAACCGGTATATTACAATTACATTGGATTATAGTAAAATATGGATTTTTGGTGTAATATAGAACCTGTGAAATATCAATACTTTGGTGATTGGCTTTAAGTAAGCAGCATGAAGACTGTAAAATAAACTTTTTCTGTTCCATGATCTTTCAAAAATATATAAGTGATGAACATATCAAAAGAGAATGGCTCATGAACTCTCCATCCACAGAAAAAGTGTACTGTTTCCTAAGTTCCTATTAAGTAAAACACATAAGTGCCAAATTCAATTTTCAGAGGATTTTTTTATTACTAAAAGAATATCTAACAGTAAATGAAAATGCATTAGGACTGTAGGCATATGTAAAGATTATGAACACCAGACAAGGTATATACAGTCAAACTGAAAGTTCTTTGGAAATTCAGTTTAATAAAAATAAAAATACCAAATCAAAGTTTTGCAAGGAGCAGCATCAGTGATAAAATTTCTCTATCTTGTTAATTAGCTTAAGCAGTTCTTCTTGATTCTCAACATAATGACTACTTGGGAGTTTTACAATTAATCCATGGAACAAGACCTTTACGTTTTTAAAGCACAACAATTTAATAGCTGGTTGAATTTAAGAAGTACAGAACTTCAAAAATACAAGCTGAGTGCACTTAGCACTGGCAATGACTAAAGAAAACAATGATCATATGAAAAATGGTCTAAGAACAAATGGAGGATAATGAAGCAGCCCTACAGGCTATTTCATGTTGCAATATCATTATTAGATTCAGAAAGTTTCAGCATAAAAAGAATGTCTATAACCTAAAGAAAGAGCTACAGTGTATGCAGATTAAACAATGTGAAAATGTGTTCATTGAATTTGACAATGATGCGGATCTTACTGGGTTTAAAAAATTAACATATGTGATTAAAATGGATCTATTAATTAAAATGTAAACTGGATCTATTAGTTTGACTAAAGAACAAAGAAACATTTGGCAATCTGAATCTTTCCAGATGACAATACTACAGTCAAAATCAAGAGACCCTACAGTGTTGGCAAGAAAATTGTTGCCACATTTTCCTTAAAAATTGGTCCTATGGCAAATGTTTCACTGGAAGTGAACAACCTGCTGAAAGACATTCAACTTTCTCTTCTGTAGGTTTCATGACATTCAAGGGCAATGTTCCAGAACAGAACTATGAGAATCACTTACATCATATGTCAGCTCACACAGCCGATGCTGCAATCAATTTTCTGGAGAATGCTGAGAAGAAATGACAATCCGTTTTACTCACAGCATTTTGTAACTTCTTCCTTTAATTTGTGCTAAAAAGTTCTATAAGTCGTTCAGTCCTGAAGAAGCAGTGATAATGTACAAAACTGAACATTTAGGCATAAAACCTGTGCTTAGGGTCTCAGGTTCGATTCTGCCCGCATACAAGTAAATTTTCTTTGATTAAGAAGGTTCCTTGTCATATCCAGAGTCTGGTGTTTGTATGTACCAGTTATTTAATAATGAGTTTATTTCCATTGCCATTGGGCAGACACTTGAAAACATGTATCAGTCATATAATTTTATATTTATAACTAATATAAGAGTATTGAGCACAACTACTACATAGCACCTTTAAGTGGGGATAAGAGAGAGAGAGAAGAAATCTTTCCTCACCCTTTCTCTTTTCTTTTCTCATACTGCTGATATATTGCACAGGATACAAAATGCTTATTTAAAAGCATTCACTACTGTTCACATATTAGTGGAATATTAATGGGTAACACTCTTTCAAGAGGTTTATGTTTAATTTTAAGACATATACAGAAGCTCTTTACTGATGACAAACTTTTATGAGTTGGTTATCATTTAATCCTACTTATTCTTCTCTTTTATATGATAATGTATTTATACAGTATGTTTCCTTTATCATCAACTGTATATAGCTATGGAATTTTTTCTTCCTTTCCCTCTCCTGCATTATCCTGTAGGCTCAAGCATTTCAATTGGTATTCTGTTAAATTGGCTTTCTTCAAGGACATATGCTTATCATTGCAAAGCTGATGTATAAAATGATTTAAAGCAAAATTCTGGTACCCAACAAATACATATCATTGAATGCAGAAGATTTTACACAATCATAGATGAAGCCATTATATTTGTATCCATTTTAAAACTTTTTTTCTGTTTCATAGGTAAAATGGCTTTTTTAGTTAAATGAATTGTGCTCCAAATCTGATCCATATTCAGATTTTATTTATAAATTTACAGTTTTCTATAATTTTTAGCTAAAATTTTAAAATCACAAATTTTACAAATTTTACCGATTTAAAAAAAAATAATTTAATGCCCTAATCTAAACTATGAAATTATAAACATAATTTGTAATCTTAACTGATTAATCAGATGATATACACTAGCTGTCACTTGAAACCTTACACTGTCCTGATGCTCTGTGGTGACTATGAGAACTGCCACAAGTAGCTGAGGTTGTTAAGGTGCAGACTCATGAGCAGGAGGTCTGGGGTTCGAATCCTGCCAGGACCATCCTCCCTGACTGAGCTTTTTTCCAGGTTTTCCTCAGTCCTCATAAATGGCAAATGTCAGAGAGGTACCCTAAACTTAGGCCTGGAACGTTTCCTTCTTTAAAAATAAATCCTTTCCCAATATATCATTTCATCTCATGTATCATCAGTGTCCATCTGTGGCAAAAATGGGTGTTAAAAACCATTCATTTTTGTGACTATGGGATGAATATCTCTTTATGCATCACCAATAATTTACACATATTATGTAGACACTAAGATTTAGTTCGATCAGAAATTAAACATCTAAATATATTAATAACCTTTCTTACAGGTGTCAATAATATTTCTTCTTTATTCATGAAGTATGCAATTATCACAAGTATAAAAAATGAGTTGGGATGTGGTTAGCTCTATGTGGCATTGTGGGAAACAACACTTCAGTTTGTGAACACTAAAAGTTTAGATACTTCTGCATCTAAAGAAACTTGAATAAGAATTGAGAGGTTTGCCAAAACATATGTCCTTAGCCTGTCATAAGGAGAAGGCTATTTCTGACCCTCTTTACCAAAATGCAGTTTTAAACAGCATTCTTTGTTCACCAAGTGTACTCCTCTGTGCATAATCTTCAGATTCTTAACTGTTGCTAGAATTTTGTTCTTTATATACATTTTAACATCGTATGATGTCAAGTAACTTCTTATTAAACTATGTTAAAAAAAAGTATTAGGTTTACACCCAACAGATCTTTAAAAGGCATAATAAGTACTAAGTATACTAAAAAAAAGTATTAGGTTTACACCCAACAGATCTTTAAAAGGCATACTAAGTATATATTTTATATTCTTCTGAGTATTATTATGCATGAAAAAACTGAGATACAATTGCAAAATAATTATTATGTACTGTTTTATAGCAGTTTAAGGTTTAATTATGTCTAAATTAGTAGTTTTAATGTAATAACAATTTAATTTGGTAATGATTAACAACATACAGTTTTTCATAAATAGCCACTTCAGGAATTTTGTAAAATTTCATATTTCTCAAAAATTGCACATGAAAAAAAACTAAATATGAGCTTTGTGATTACATGTAGTGGGGAAGTGAAAATATATTTATAAATAGTTTCTCTAAAACAAAATTCTTGCATAAAAGCAAATCCTGAAACACCTAAAATAACTTAGAGAGACTTGAACTTTTTACAGAGCACCAAAAATTATAAATTTTGATCTTATTAACTGGATAAGTACTATTTAAATGCTTGGGTTTATCGGAAGTGAATAATGAGTGAAGCATGAAGAAATGGAGCAGTCTTTACAACTGTGGTATAGAGTGAACAACTTAACTGTCAAAATGTACATTTTTAGAATGTAGTAAGTAGGGTTGAATGGTCAATGGATCATACCCATACCCATTCTTGATATTTACACTATGAAAAAGTAAGCCATTCATTAATATCAATCTCTGAATTTTCATGAAGTATTATGTAATATGTGCAAATTTTTATATTCATACTGAGTTTAGAGGAAAGGAACAATGGAACTTAATGAATGGAACAAAAGGTGTATGTAAAATAACTCAAAAGAAAGGAAGGCAGGTTAAGCAGAAAGTGTTGAGAGGACTCATCTGCTGTAAACATGAATAATGACATGTGAAATACCTTATATTAAATATTAATTTCAATGTTTCACTATTATAAATTACATAAAAATGTGTAGTACATAATAAGTTCAATCATTGAGTTGATCTTTTTATACCAACAAAATAATATATGATTTTTCTTTGTACAATTTTATAGCCCACATAGATTTTTACTTATATGACACAATCCTCTTGCAAATTATTTTCTCTGGTCTTACAAAATAAAAAGGAAGATAATTATCTCCAGCAAATATTTTCAGAGAGAAGGTGAATATGAGAGGTTGAGAACACATGTGGTGTAAGTCAAGATTTTGAATTAAATATAATAGCATAAGGTAACTCAGAAAAATGACTTTAATCTAGAAAGAAAATGAAGTAAGCTGAATTGAAAGTAAAGTCTAGAGATGGCAGCATCTCAAAGTTACTCTAATCCAGCATAACAGACACAAATACAATGACGCTAATCAGACAGCATCAATTTCATTATGAATCATGTAGAGATCTATTTCGAAAGGTAAAATGTTAACACTTTCCTTTGAGCACATATTTTCTTTTATGAACTTTTACATAAAAATTAAGACCAATTATTTAAAATATGCAAATACAAAACATAAATACTAGACAAAAGTGTGATCTGCAAGACCCATTGCAAATGTACCTTCCAAAAAGAAGTTTATTACTAATGGCATCAGAATATGTAATGCTCTCCCAATTGCTCTAAAATTAACAGTACCAATAATATGGAAAGATTCAAATCTGCTATGGGAGAAGATTTATTATTTAGTAGATGAATTCATAGATGAATAATGTATAATGCTAAAATACTGTTCAGTAATAAAAAACATATTTAATATGGCAAAATATCACTGTAAAGCATGTGACAATATATGAAATGTACTGCTCTTTTATTTTGGTATTGCAGCTTAAATATTTTTTGTTGTATGTATGAGATTATGAACCTTTATATTTATACACTTCAGAACATTTTCAATATACATATAGATATAATTAATGTAACTTTGTACACCTTGACTTGTTCCACATTCTATAGTATATTTATTGTACAAGAACCCACGGAATGCACATCAAAATTAAACTTAAATGTAGAAATCTATTTCATGCCTTTTAATTTCTTGTTGCAATCCCATATTATGAACTTATTTCAATTTAAACTTATTATTGCCATTTTCATTCCCATACCAAGAAAAACAAAGTATTTTTTTTAAATAATAATCTTAAATATTTTAAGGGCAATTTTGGGGAGGGGGGTGAGAGATACAGAGAATAATCCAAATGAGTAAGTAAAGGGGGAGAGAGAGGGGGGGAAAGAGTTTACAGTACTTGATCTGGAAGAAAGGCAAAATAAAAAGGAAAGGAAGATGATCATGCAGAAATGTGGGAAGGGAAGGGGACATAAGAGAATGGAAAAGAATGCCAGATGAACATCATCAGAATACTGCAAAGACATTATAGAACCAATCTATACAAAAAGGAACCCTTGTGCCAGAGAAAGAAAGAATTCAATCTTATAGGTATCTCAAAAATGCTACTCTTTCATACCCAAGAGAAAAAACCACTGTTTGAAACTTTATGGAAGATCTTTTTTGTCTTGCTAAACAAATGTAAAACAGAAATGGCCACAAAACCAAACCAGATCTAAGATAAGGATTAACTATTCATATCATTTGCAGCTATTCATGTTTATAAGCAGTCTTTCTGAAGAACAATTTAGGGACCAGAGGTCAGTGTGTTCAGATTATGAGGTTAAATACAGCAAGTAAACTACACGAGGAAAGCAACAACATACAATATATCTGATTCTGAAACTAAAGAAGTAATGTTTTTTATTTCTCCCTCATTTCGATCTCACTATATAAAGAAAAACTTCCTGCAAAGAAAATTACTCAGTGCTACTTTGGACATAAGAAAAATGTATGATCTTTACAGGACTCATTGGAGAAAAAATATCTGCTATCAAGGATCATATTTATCTATATTTAAATACAAATTTTAATGACATTTTCACGCAAATGTAAGGAGATACACAAAATTATGATCTCCATAAAAATAAGCTATGAATATAGGAAGAACCACAAAAGAATTTAGTTTCAACATCAAACATATTTATGGAGGGCTAAGAAAGTTAAGGAAAGCATGAACTGTGGAATAAAAAGAAATGAAGATATATAGGCTTATACATATATAGTTGACCTGCATTATGTTATTGCTATAAGTTGCATCCATGATGGAGCTAAGATCAAGCAAAACTCTTTAAAATTGAGATGGAGAGGGCGTCAAGAAATTTCAACTTACTTTGTACAGCATTTTGAAAATAATGTAGTATGTAAAAAGCTGCTCTGGTGACTTATATATTCGTCAAACTTTTAATATAAAGGAAGCTCTAATAATGAATAAATTGATTCAATATAGTGAGACTAAAATAACTTTATTATAACAGATTAGAGAATTTACATTAAACTTATTATAAATTTATATTTGGAACATTTGGTTTTTTTGAAGAGGCAAGAAGAAACAGAGAGATCTTTGTCCCAACAATAGATACAAGTTGATGACAACAAAAATTTATAGCAGTCAGAACGGAGCAAAAGGTCTTTGTCAGTACAGTACCCCTGGAAGAACATATTACGAAAAGGATGAGAGATGAGGAAAGAAATGAAATTAACTGGCTATTGATTTAGAGAGTTTGAAAGGCAAGTATTTTATAATTCCCTCAACACCTCTTAACACGCTCATTTAAAAACTTTCGAAAAATAAGACATTTTTAAAAAATGCTGTTGGAACTCACACAGTGAAGTTTGTTAAATAAATTACATCTAATCTGTCATCTAACACACTCTTGTGCTTCACTTACTTTTAAATACAGTGGGACCGGTTTCAAGTTGTCAAGTTGGTTAAAGATGGAGAGGATGTCTCTTTGAAACCGGTCCCACTGTATTTAAAAGTTAGTGAAGCACAAGAGTGTGTTAGATGACAGATTAGATAGAATTTACACATCTAACACATTTACTGAATTTTTTTGCAGCTCAATTTACAAGGACAATAATCTGATTTCTAAAATATTGGTGAGCAGAAACTCTATCACAACCTGCAAACAACCTAAGTTTAAAGATTTGTGCACCTTCCAAATTTAATTTTGACCAACACAACATTTCCTCTTCAGGAATTTACTTGATAAGCAAAATGCAGTACTCTAATAACAGTGAGGATCTTGTATAACACTTTATAGAAAGGGTGATTTTTTTATCTGATTGTCAAAAACCCATTATAAATAAAAGGGTTCAAATATCTGGTGCAAGTTATTATTAAATGGAACTGAACTTTCGTTTAAAGTGGTATAGGTTATTTGGGAAAATCATTAGGGTTCCACATATAAGATAAATGTTAAACTATCTATGCCACTTGTATTCTCAATCCTTCATATCATGTTGCTAGTTTATGCAACTTTCGATTAAACTACTCTTAATGAGGCAAAACAAACTAAAAAATAACAGTTTATTAGGACAAAAAAGGTGAGAAAGAAAGACAAAGAAAATAAAAATGCTTTATATTACTAATGTAAATTTCATGGTTTCAATGCATGTTCTCACACAATTTGATAAACTGATTTACAGAATTCATTTAACACAGATAATACATATACAAAGATCAAAATTATAGCATCCCAAAGTATGCCAAATTTCTTTTTAAATTACTTTAAGATAAATGACAGTTCACATTCATAACCCTTCATTTGTTACATTGCACCACACTGCTATCTTCACTGCTTGCACAGTATAATAAAGAGAGTAAACTAGTATCAGCAACATTCAAACATATAAGGGAAGCCTGAACAACAACTGAGGTAAAGTTCATCACAATACCTGACAGTCTCTCTCTCTTCATTCCAATCTCCTTTACCCAGTGCATGACTTTGTCAGACCTCCACAACCAACACACCAGTGGGCTAGATGCAAGACTCCATCATGCACGGTGGGGAATCTCAGCAACCCTCCACAAAACTGGCAGGGAACAGACCTGTGCGCCCTGTTCGTTGCTGGGTACCCTTGTACCAACCATCTTCACGCTTCTTATGAACATAGATGATATCACCAACCCAAAGCTCTAGCTCAGACTCGCTGTTTGGAGGATAAGGCACAATGCAGCGGAATCTATGCAAAAATCCCAAACACCAGATATGCTTTATTTATATTCCATCATTTGTATATTTTAACATACATTTATCTATACTTTACTCAAAATAGAACACTTAAGTTTAAAATAAGATCCATACAATATTTTTCTGAAGTGGTGTAAGTATTGAGGACTTAATCTGTAAAGAACATTTACAATATATGGAAATCCACTGTAACAAAATACTACACTCTTTGCATGAATTTTTCTTGCCTAATTGATTGATAGCATAAAGGTGCTTGTCTTCTTACAGAACCACTATGCCTCAGAAAGTTGATTCCCAAAAATGCCAGGAAATGTTTGGATTTTAGTAAGCTGCAATGTTATCAATCCACTCAATATTTTCTTATAGTGTATTTTATATTTATATTTATTGTTTGTAAAAATATCACAGAATTTGTATACACTACTGAACAAATGCTAAATATGTATTTACAATAAAGTGTTTCCAAGGATCCACACTTTATATTTAATATTGCACAATATAGGGGAAAGGGACAAAATGTTAGATAAAGAGTATCATATACTTCGGAGAAAATAATGTTCTCTGCTGATAGTCTTAAACACTTCTGATTACATACCATTTTGTTTATCTTTGTTTTTCGGCATGTACATTTGGTAATCTATTGAGTTGTTTATGTTTTCTGAGAATCTGAGTTTTTTTAGTTATACTGAGCATGATATTTGATTCCATACGATATATACCTATAGTATCTGTGAAGAAGGTATAGGGGAACCTCAATTAATTGTCCCAATTAAGGGGAAAGGAGGGGCAGTCAATCAGAAAAGATGGGTAATCTGTACAAATACATCTTATCTTATTTTTAGGTCCTTTGGAACAAGTTCATCACCTTTTTCTGAACTTCACTAAGAGCAATTTTTTTTTCTGATATTCATTTAAATTTTACAATGTAACACAATGTCCAAGAATGAAGTATCATCTTATTCCAAAAAATTATTGAGGGGTCTCTGCTCATTTCATCATGTTCAGTACTGTTGTGAAACCAAAACTGTATTCATTAGCTATAGCTAAGCTAACTATTTTACCATTGTCAAACCTTTCTATAACGTTCACTTTTGTTTCTATATGCAAAACTTTGCATTTTCTCTTAAATGATAGTGAAGATTTCATGGGTAAAACTCCCAAATGGAGTGAAAAATTGGCTTACAAGCTTCTACTTGTACATTGCATTGTGTATGGCTAAAGTGTTATATGATGGTGATACATGTTTTCCAAATTTACCGTTAGCAACAGCTTCAAGCAAGAATCCTCATTAGATTCATAATATTAAAGCACACAGATACAATTTTAGCTGGGTTTTCTATCTAGATGCTGCATTACACTAACATTTCATGATACTAATTATGAGTTATGTCAATGCCAAATGTGACTGGTGGTATATTAACATCAAAGACAAAAGAGGAGAAAAACTGGAAGAAATTATTTCTGAACTAAATTTATTTATCAATGATCTTAGAGCTGGTGCTACTGCCAACATTGACATAACTTTATGTAATTTTGCTCAAATAATATAATAATAAATTGGAAAGTAGGTCAAGATATGAACTAGTGATCATAGATTAATCTATTTTTATTACTGTATATGAAAAGCAAAATTTAAAGAAGCAAGAGGAGAGAAAATTTACAAGCAGCCTGGAATCTTCTGAGACAGGAATTTGGAAAGTTATAATACGAAGGAGAGTCCATTAATAAGGATGCCAATAACCTTGTACAAACAATTTAAAAGGCGACAGACAAACCTGTTCCCGCAACTTGACCTAAGAAATAATATGACACTATTTGGAGGATGAATTGCAAAAAGCAAGAAGCAAAGCAAGGAAACTAAGAAGAATTTATCAAAGATCAAAGTTATTGCGGAAGAAAGGGAGAGAAACCCAAATAAATATAGAGAAGCTAAAAAGAAATATAAAACCACCTTAGAAGAAACAAGGACAAACTCACGGAAAACTTTGAATTAGAAAAGGAATTAGACACCAATATATGGGGAAAGCACTATTAAATTATTATGGAAAAAATTAAAAAACCATAAATACTGAATGCAATAAACAAAGATAATGGGGAATTGACTACAGATTCGAAAAACTTGGTAAATGCTCTTCTGGACAAGTTACTTCCCCAGATTGATAAGAGTATGGATAATATTCAGCATATTCAAAAAAGAGTAGATAAGAACACCATATATAGAAATAATAGACTAATCTACCCCTTTGATACTTTGGAAATTAAACTAGCTATAAATAAGTTAAAAAAGAAAGAAAAGATGAAGAAAAACCTACAGGTTCGGATGGTGTAATTAATGAAGTCTTGATAAATTTGGAAGATAAGATTATACCATTCCTATTTCGACTTTTTAATGACTGTATATGGAAAGGGTGCTTTCCCTATTGCTGGAAAGCAATATATTAAAGAAAAGTGCTGACAAGGATCCTAAAGAACCGAAATCATATATACCTAAATGTCTCCTAAATACTCATGGAAAATTTTTAGAAGAGCTGCTTTGTAAAAGATTAAAAGAAATTAGGATCATGAAAGGAAAATCAACATAAGATACCATAAACTATATATTGGAAATGGTAAATAACTCAAATTTAAAATACCTAATTGGAATTTTAATTGGCATTTCTGGCACTTTCGATAATTTATGGTGGGCGATACTATTTGAAAAGTTATGGGAAATGAACCTCCCTAATATGCAATATTAATGGATTACTGCAAAGACAGAAGGGTTCAGGTAAAAGGTATTGAAGAAACAATTTTCAGAGATATAACTAAGGGATGTCCACAAGGCTCGATCCTAGGATAAATTTTTTGGCACATAGTTTTGGAGACTCTTTTAGATGAACTAAATAACAATGAAAATGTGGTAAATACCACTGCATATGCTTATGATGTTTTATTTCTAATGGAAGGAAAGAAGAGAAATTACTTAATTTAACTAAAAGAAGCAAAATATCTGGGAATTTATTTAGATCAAAAACTAAACTTAGGAAACATACTGAATACATAGAAAAAAATCTGAAAACATTATGATGAAATTAACTCGATTAGTTCAGTTTAATTTTAAAATTCCATTAAATGCCATAGCAACATACCATATGAGCATTTTTGTTTCAATAATGACTTATGGAGTAAGGGGTTTGGGCTCTGAGGATGAAGGATGTACAAATAAAAACTCTACTATGAAAGGTGTTGTTAAGATTTACAGGGGCATTAAGCACCTCAGCTTTTAGTAGTTACAGGAATATGGCCAATTGACTTATTGATTAAATTAAGAGGCAATGATTATTGGTGAAGTAAGGTAATTTGGAGAAAGTAAATTTAATAAATGGCAGTCAATGCAACAAGTACAATGGCAGCATGAATGGGAAAATACCGAGGTAGGCAGAGAACTTTCAACTTATTTAACATCATCTTTGAGAGATTAAAGCTAAAATTTATACAACCTCCCTTACAGGCCATGTACCTTACAAAACTTACTGGAAAAAATTAACTAAACGCAGGATGATATGTATAGATTTTGCAAAACACAGGATAACCCAGAGCACACATTATTTGAATGTATATGCTATTTAGAACAGATGAGAGAAGAAAGAGAAATTTTAAGTGGCCATCAGATGGCACATATACTTAGAAATAAAGGCCTATATCAAATACCTTGAGCAGGCTGCATTCTAATTAAGTAATCTAGCACGGGAAGAGGCAATACCACAATAACTGATAATAAGAATTATTGAGAAGCAAGAGGAAGAAGTAAGAAGATCAGAAGGCATACATATACAAAGACAATCCCAAAACACAACTAACTTAACAAGAATATAAAATAAGACAACTTTAATTAAATCAACATGAAGAGAATGTTAGTGGAGAAGATGAAGGCAAGGAAGAAGGGAGTGATGGAGATACCTAAATTTATAATTTATAATAGATGGGAATAATTTTGAATTACAACCTTAAGTAGAGAATGGGGAAGAAGGTGAACACTTTTACCTATAAGAGACTGGGGAGATGAAAGATTACAGAAGAAGATTAAGGGGTGTTGAGGAAATGAGCAGCGGGAGGATGGAGAATGGAGAAGTGGTGTCCGGAGAACAGGAGCAAAGTAACAAATGGTGTAACCAGAGGCCCAGGAGGATCAAGAGAGATGTAGGAAGGGGCCGTTGGAAGAAAGAAAAGCTGAAGAGTGACATAGTGGAAGTGAAGTGATAGTGTTTAATGAGTTAAAGTGTTAGGATATATAAATGAAATGAGTACGAAAGATTAATAGTGAAAAATGAACTTTAAGTGACGTAAGTTGTTAAAGAAAAGGTGATTATTATGATTCAGATGAGTTAAAGAGATTTGAAAGAATAATAAGTGTAATTAGTTAAATATGGTGAATGTTTGTAACAGTGATGTTTAGTTTAAGTTTAGAATAACTGAGTCGACTTAGTAACACTTACATCACTAATAGTTTTTAAAAGAGGAAAACTAAGTTTCTGGAGCTAATCGCTCCCATCTTCAGTTCCGGTTTGACTGCCGGCCTTGTTCTTCGTGGTGGTTTGGTTTGTCTCTGGTGGCGGTTGGATGAACTTTTGAATTAAAATGTCACTTGGTGGGATTTCAAAGTTGAAAATGCTACACTTGTTCTTCCAGATATAAATGTTTTCCCAGACGGCAAGTTCTATTTTTCCTGTAATGTTTTTAAGTAGTTTATATTATGTTTTTCATTCCAAAAATGCCAAGCTACTGCTGATTTTTCTTCCTGTCTTTGTTTTATGTTCCTGATGTGTTCTTTTGCTTGTGTTTTAATGTTTCTTTTAGTCTTTCCTATGTAAATTATTTCACAATCGATACATTCCATCTGATATATTCCTGATTCGTTCTCTTGAGCAATGTCCTCTTTTAGTTTAGAATTTAGTATATTTTTTATGGAGTAATTGTTTTTTGGAGTTAATATAATGTTTTGTTTTTTGAAAATCTTTTGGAATTTGTAGAAGGTTGATAGATGGCATGTGAATTTTTGGTACATTCTATTTTCTTCCTTGTTAAGAATAAGAGTACTGATGTCTTTGATTCTTTTTTTGTTCCTAGCTCTGTTTATTTTCTTAAATACCACTTCTTGTTTGAAACCATTTTCTATAGCTATATTTATTATATTGCTCAGTTCTAAATCATATTCTTCTCTGTTCATGGGGACATTTACCAACCTGTGAGCAAGACTATTTAGTACTGCATGTTTATGAGGAACTGGGTTATAACTGTTATATTTAATGTAGCTATTAGTGTGAGTAGGTTTTCTATATATGCCAAATGTTAAGTGGTTTTTTAACTTAATTATTTTAAGATCCAAGAAGGGTAGCTGTCCATTGCATTCTCTTTCCATGATAAATTTTAACGATTTTTCTTGTAGATTGAGTAACTAGTGCATCTTCTAGGTGTTTTTCTGGAACTATTGCAAAGATGTCGTCAACATAACGATACCATGCTTTGAACAACCAGGGGAAACCCTTCGTGATTCTAATTTGTAATGCACTCATGAAGAGATCCACTAATAATGGTGATAATGGCCCATTGTTACTGTAGATTCTAGGCAGTAATTAAAGTAAATAACCCTACACTGTCTAGAATCTACAGTCTTCCAAAAGTACACAAGCCAGGGAAAACAATGAGACCCATTATAAACAACGCAGATGCCCCAACATACAAATTAGCCAAATGGTTAACAAACAGATTTTCTTCCTTTCCAAAATTTGAAACCAGAAGCATAAAAAACTCCTCAGAACTAATTCAAAAAATTAAAGATATAGAAATAGAAAAAACAGATACCTTGGTTTCTTTTGATGTCACAGCTCTTTTTCCAAGCATCCCTACAAAAAATCTACACATCTATATAAAAAATTGGTTGCTAAAAGCAGGGAAAATAATAGAAGAAACTGACGAATACATTACTTTAACTAACCTGTGCATAAAGCAAAATTACTTCACTTTCAATGAAAAATATTGTAAACAAAGTTCTGGCTTAACAATGGCTAGCCCATTATCACCATTATTAGTGGATCTCTTCATGAGTGCATTACAAATTAGAATCACAAAGGGTTTCCCCTGGTTGTTTAAAGCATGGTATCGCTATGTTGACGACATCTTTGCAATAGTTCCAGAAAAACACCTAGAAGATGCACTAAAGTTACTCAATCTACAAGAAAAATCGTTAAAATTCATCATGGAAAGAGAATGCAATGGACAGCTACCCTTCTTGGATCTTAAAATAATTAAGTTAAAAAATCACTAAACATTTGGCATATATAATTTTTTTTTTTTAATGATTTATTTATGGACGCTCTTTAACAGCTCAGGTCATCAGCGTCCCATTCAACTCAAGGCGTGAAATGGCCGACAAATTTTTCTCAGAGGCCTCTCTTTCAGGCTTGAGGTTCTTTTTCGTGCCGTAAATGTACGACACGGGACCCACGGCTTTACTTCCCTTCCGAAGGAAGCCATACTTCGGATTTTTATTGGCATATATAGAAAACCTACTCACACTAATAGCTATATTAAATATAACGGTTATAACCCAGTTCCTCATAAACATGCAGTACTAAATAGTCTTGCTCACAGGTTGGTAAATGTCCCCATGAACAGAGAAGAATATGATTTAGAACTGAGCAATATCATAAATATAGCTATAGAAAATGGTTTCAAACAAGAAGTGGTATATAAGAAAATAAACAGAGTTAGGAACAAAAAAAGAATCAAAGACATCAGTACTCTTATTCCTAACAAGGAAGAAAATAGAATGTACAAAAATTCACATACCATCCATCAACCTTTTACAAATTCCAAAAGATTTTCAAAAAACAAAACATTATTTTAGCTCCAAAAAAGTTACTCCATAAAAAAATATACTAAATTCTAAACTAAAAGAGGACATTCCTCAAGAGAACAAATTAGGAATATATCAGATGGAATGTATGGATTGTGAAAAAATGTACTTAGGAAAGATTAAAAGAAACAAAAAAAAAAAAAACACGAGCAAAGGAACACATCAGGAACATAAAACAAAGACAGAAAGAAAAATCAGCAGTAGCTTGGCATTTTTGGAATGAAAAACATAATATTAACAGGTATCCCAAACTACTTAAAAACATTACAGGGAAAACAGAAGTTGCCGTTTGGGAAAACATTTATATCTGGAAGAACAAGTGTAGCATTTTCAATGAACTCCCCCCAAGTGACGTTTTAATTCAGAAGTTCATCCAAATGCCACCAGAGACAAACCAAACCACCACGAAGAACAAGGCCGGCAGTCAAACTAGAACTGAAGATGGGAGCGATTAGCTCCAGAAACTTAGTTTTCCTCTTTTAAAACTATTAGTGATGTAAGTGTTACAAAGTCGACTCAGTTATTCTAAATTTAATAAGTGTAATGTTTAAATGATGAGCATAAATTTAAGAGAAATTCCTGTAAAAGTACTGGATACCAGCACATACCACTGATAACCAATAGCCAGTAGTATAGTAATGTAATAAATTAAGATAGAATAGCTGACTCCCAGTAATTTAGTTAATTTTGTAGATTTTGGAATATTAAATTCGGAAGTAGTTTAGTACATTTATATTTTGGTTTAATTTAATTAATTTTGAATTATTTTTATAATTTTATTATATTATTTTATTCTAGTTATTAGGAAAATCTGTAAAATAATGAAGTAAGAGATTATTGTATAGTTTATAATAATAAATAAAAATGGTATATATACCCTAGTTTAGGAACAGTTTAAGATCAGTTTACCCCGATTTTATTTATTTGTGAGATTTGGCAGACTGAATCAGTAACAGCATCCATGTTCAAAAATAAATAAATGAAAAAATAAAATTAAGATATGTCTCAACAATAAGCCCCTTTGCTAGATCTTCATCCCTGGATTATTTTTGGACAATCATTAACACTCATGAAATAACTCTTAATAGCTAATTAGTCATTTATCTGCCCACAGCTGATGTTAGGGATAGCCAATAAGTGGACACATGATGTATCAACTTTAACCATTCTGCATCAACACAATCAAAGAATGATTTTAATTCTTCTCTTCTCTTAGCTAATACCAAAAATGTCCACATATCTTTAGGATGATCATTTCAATATTTACATCTATTCTTTAAACATATGTTTTGTAGCATTATGTGATATAAAATTTGCTTAAACCACATTTTCATTATCTTTCTGAAGTAGTTTGAACACAGAATTATTGACAGCAGAAGTTACATGTTTTAGGTTTAACTTGCTTTATTAAACAAAACACCAAACTACGGAGAGCAATAGCTGTTTATTATGTTCAATGCAGTCCAGGTGCCTAACTTTAATGCCATTAAAAGGATCAAAATATCTCACCACCAGCAGAAATATCTTTCTATTTACGTGGTTGGAGGCATCAGTTACAATGAAGAAAATGTTGCTTATAATCTCTGTTAGTCAGAATATTAGAACACTCTTTCTGATTTCGCTTAAATGAGATTTTACTCAGGACAATGTTTCGTGGACATTTTTTCCACATCATCAGCTGTTCACAACTAATGGATCATTTATAGAAGTTGGGTAGGTAGGAATCCGGGTGAACTCTTGTGGTCTTGTGACGAACTTAAATTAAGTGTTGTCTGTTTCTGGGATATCAAAATTCATGAGGTTACACTCATGTTTTTTATAATATGTATATGTATGGTCACTTGTTTTCTTGCCATAAAAGGACTCCATGAGTTCGAAATATAACGATCTCAAGTGTGATTTTTTCTTGGTGTTTTATCCTTTTCTACTATTATAATTACTGTTAATTTGTTACATTGTTAATAGTGTTACTTTATTTTTATTTTTCTTTTATATTATACACACACACACACACACACACACATATATATACATAGGAAAGACAAAGAAAAACTAGGCATTAGGTTGAAGGAACATTTGAGAAACATCCGTTACAAACAAATAGATAAATCAGCACATTTCTGGAATGAAAACCATGAAATAGAAAAAGGCATCAAGTTATTAAAAACTGTTCAACAACCAAAATAACTAAATATATGGGAAAGGATTTATATAAAAAAATATGAGTGTAACCTTATGAATTTTGATATCCCAGAAGCAAACAACACTTTATTTAAGTTCATCACAAGACCACAAGAGTCTACCCAGATTCCTACCTACCCAACTTCTATGAATGATCGACTAGTCATGAACAGCTGATGATGTGGAAAACATGTTCACGAAACTTATGTCCTGAGTAAAATCTCATTTAAGTGAAACCAGAAAGTGTTTTCTAATATTCTGACTCACAGAGATTATTAGTGCGTATTTCTCTGTGTTCGATTCCAAATTGAATTAATATTAATAATGTGGCTTGTTACACACTGATGAAATCTTGCACACTTCTTGGTGCTAAAACTTTTTTCATGACAGTCTCTGCCTTTGACAATGTAAAGACTTCAAAAGATCTTAGGTGTTGTTTTTGGCATCCCAGGCTCAAATGCTGACAGTGAAAGTTTTTCCCTGAGGAGCAACAAATGGACTGAACAAAGAACTCAATGTAGCTTAAAACTCAAATTGTAGCAATTAATTATGATTATAGCTGTAAAGGGTTTTGCAATTTGGATATGAAGATAATAAAATGCTTAGTTCTGTAAAATCAATTGACAAATTCATATAGGTTAGTACTAAGAAATGTGTCAATTTGTAATTTTTATTCTGTAGTGTAATCTGTATATTATATAACAACTATGTTATCCATTCCTTAAACATTTTCTACAGTGATACCACACCACTAAAAATAAGCAATACTTTTTAGACTAAATCTCCCTTAAATTCTTGGCTGAAATTTGGTTACTCTAAGGTTACCCATATAAATGCTCTTGTTCAAATTTCAGAACAGGGGTGCAATGTAGTAGGCCTCTATGTGGTACAACCTGTATAATGCTAAATCTGCTACAGTTTTGCCACCTCTCCAGATTTTCTTTGATGCTGTATAATAAAACCAAATGTGTTTTTATGGATCAGCAACGAATAAGATTGCGCTAATGGAATGCCGGAGTACTATCTCAAGAGAAACATATCCAAATACAGGCCATCTTAAAGTCTCATAATATTGATGTATTTACAATTGTAGAAGCAAATCTAGTTCAAGAGAGCCTGATAAGATGTCCCTTTCTTGGATATTACCTAAGACTCTTGCCAAAATCGAGATGGAAAGCAAGTGGTATTCTGATTGGTATAAAAGGTAACCTAACTTTTACATTTGACACAGTCAGTGATCTTTTTTCAGATAATGGGGCCAATGCTTAGATGTATGGAATGTATGGAAGTTACAGAACCACTTCAGAAATATGCTTGCTGTAGCCCTCCTGGTAACACAAAACTAAATTTTAATATTAATTGATATCATGGTATGATTCAGTTGAACTACACACTCTTAAACCTTCACTTACTTTTCATAAATGTTCTCGAAACCGGTTCCATACATTTATGAAAAGTAAGTGAAGCTTTAAGAGTGAGTAGTTCAACTGAATCATACAATGATATCAATTAATATGATTAGCTTCACTGTGCAAGTTCCAATTTACATTTCAATTAAATTTTAACAGTCTCCAACTTATAAATAAGACTGTCCTATGCAGGGACTTCAATGCTCACAATCCTAGCTGGAAGTATAGTGACATTAACAATGCAGGAAAAGTAATGAGGAACTTTAGAACTCTGATATTTTGGAATTAATTTATAAAAATTCTGATATCGCCACATTTCTTCATTATAATGGAACTAATACCAACCCTTATTTGACTTTGGCCACAGCCAATATTGCTGCAGATGCCAATAGAGAAATTATCTATGATCCTGGTTTGGGACACCGTATTACAGTTACAACCTTTAATAGCCAAGGCAATAAATGCCAAATCATCATAGGAATAGAATTTCAAGAATGAATGGATCTCCTTTACACAGGATTTAGAATCCCAGTTTGAATATGGAAATTATGTCAGAAAAGGGAATCGACTCTCTGCCAGTTGATTTCTGTCAAATTGTTATTAATTCAGCAAAAAACGTTGGATTCCTAGAGGGAAATAATACAAATATAAACCTTTTGGAATGATCATTTATCTTTATTGAAGAAGTAATCTGTAAAAACACATTCCAAAGATGAAGAAACACAAGATTCACGAGATGTCCATGAATGGAGATGAAGCGTTGCAATACTGTAAAGAGAAATTAATATGGCAAAGCCTGAAGTTTTTAACAATATTATTAGTAGTATTAATTATAGAAGAGATAGTGGGGATGTTTTAACATTTATTAAAAAAGTAAAAGGTGACTTTACAAGACAGGCTAAAGAGCCAATGAACATTGCCAGGAAAGATTTATATTAAGACTAAGATATAGCAAATGCTTTCCTGAAATTTTATTCAAATAGTCAACAGTTAGATGTAGATAACAAGAAGAAACAGACAAAAATGAGAAGGGAGATCAGTATAACTTTTTGTCAGGAATTTTGAACTACAAGAGGCAATTAAATGTTTCAAGAATGGCAAAAGCCCATGGTCCTGATAATATTCAGAATTTGTGAAGCACTTTAGCAACAACACTCTTCTGGCCTTATTAGATATTTTAAATCTAAGCTGGAATACTGTGGTCCCAGCAGAATGGAAGAAAGGTATTATAATTTCAATTCTGAAAAAAGATAAACCATCAGATTCTATAAAAAAATTGTCTGATTGCACTAACAAGTGTGCTATCAAAATTAACGGAAAGGATGATTGTTTGTAGAATGGTTCGGTTTCTTAAGAGTGGTAATCTATTATCACCCTATCAGGCATGCTTTAGATGGCACCATTCAACAGTACAACAGGTGGCTTTTTGACTCAGAACATCAAAGACTCCCTGGACAGTCATGTCTGTCTTTGCTGCATTTGTAGATTTTGAATCAGCATACAATAGAGTATGGAGGTTTAGGGTCCTGCAAAAACTACAGAACTTGGGTATACACTACAATATGTTTGTTTGGATTATGAGCTTTATGTCTCAAAGGTTTTCAGCTGAAATGGAGAGGCTATTTCGAAATTTACACAAACTGAAACTGGCCTTCCACAGAGCACATTATTAATATTTTTATCAATAATCTACCAAATTTTATGGCACCAGGTGTAGACTCAGCTCTATTTGCTGACCACCTTGTAATATGGGGTAGTGTATAAAAGAAACAAGATGGTCTAAATGATATCTTAAATATTGCATTCTGAAAACTGGACCTCTGGTGCCACAAAAATGGGATGAGGGTTAATAGAGTAAAACTGTATGTCAGTATTTTACAATGAATAGACAACCTTTTATACTCAATCTAAAGTTTCAAGGAGAAATTTTGCAAGTTAGTGAAGCTGCCACCTTTCTCTGATGTGTACATGTTTCCTCCAGTTTGAACTGGAGGAAACATGCAGAATATTTTAAGGCAAAAGTGGAGAAGAGGAGACTCATCCTGAAACAACAATTCATACAGCCAGTTATTGACTATTGCAATGAAGTCCTTATTACTGCAGCTGCCTTGAGGTATTTCAAAATCAAGCCCACTGTATCAAAACAGGTGCAGTGAAAAGTACTTCTATACTTCCTATACAGATTTTGAAAAACATGGAACCTGTTCATAAATCTATACACAGAAGGTTAGTTATTTTATATCATAAACTTACTAGTCTACCACCAAATAACACATTTTGGAGGATTTATAATAAAATAGAGTTAGGAATTTAAAAATGGAAGCTGGTTCTACACAATCAGCTCTGAAGATCGCTAGAGGCTTTTACCTTGCCCTTGTTTATGGCCCATTGAACATACACCTTGATGTAAACCTCAATCTTACTATGAAGGTACTAAAGAAGGATATGATCCCAGAACAATTAAAATTAAAAGCTATAGCTCTTGAAACTACTGGAAGTCGATTTCCGGAATGGTAATATGTCTTCAAGGATGGCTCCATGAGACAATGTAGCTGGAGGTGGAGTTTTTTGTAAGCTTTTTAATTATTATTTACCTACAGGCACCACAGTCTTTGAGGTGAGATAGAGGCAGTCCAAAAACTATCACCGAGGAAATCCGGTTTTAACAGAGCAGTGGTTCTCCCAGATCCAAAGTTCGCACTCCAGGTCTTACCATTGTGACGTGCAGAAGGATTTTGCTCATAAAATTTCTTACCTGCACACTGTGGCATCATGGGAAATGAATTTGCTAAAATAGGAGCCTTGCTGACTCAGAGACCCAAGAGGACCATACCATTTCATTCCCTAAAGTTTTTGACAAGTACGACTTTTAAATCAGAAGCTACAGTGGCAACTAAAGACAAAAATTGGGCAATTCTTAATGAGAACACTAATGGCGCTGCTGTCGCTCGCTTTTGATTGTTGATGAAACATGACTGTCTGAGATCCATCTCTACCATATCGGTATTGCCAAATCTCCAAATTGTACCCTTTGTGATTCTCGTCAGTCTTTGATGGCCGAATATTTGGACATGCGCTCTGCATTAAGTGGCTTTAATTGTTTTGTTGAAAAATACTGCAGACCTTATGTACTAATGGCATAAGTGCTAAACTGTGTGTGGCATTTGTTAAATAAATAAATTTCAGAACATTTCTCCAAAATTGAATTTTGTTCTAGAGCATTCAAAAAGTATCATCATTTACAACAGCATAATCTGCAGTGTATCAAATAGTGTTTCTTTCAGATATAATTTCAAGAAGGGGGAGGGGTTTTTCCTTCCCTTCATGGAAGAAATATAATAAATAATAAAATAGGTTGTTTTACTCCGTACTATACTGTCCTCCATTTTTAGCTGTAATAAAATGTGAATATTGTTATTCATAGCCAATATAAATAACAGTATTGTAGTAAGCATGAAAGAGGGGGAGAGTTCTAGCATTGCCACACTGGCTCAAGAATAAAAGATTCTTTGCACCCCATATCTTGATTTTACTCCTCTGGGTAAAGAAACCTCTCTGAAAGACACACTGGTGTTATATAAATTAAATTAAATAAATTTATATCATAGTATTAAAATTACTGTACATAAAATTCTCACATTTTTAGAAAAAATAACAAAAGAGTAACATGTAAGTAGTTTCTTTTTGCTTATTTCTCTCTCTCTTTAAAATATTAACATTAACATTTTTCTTGGAAAATATTCAAGGTGATAAATGATTAGGATAGGAAGGAAGGCTCAGATTTTTATATTTCAACCTATTTTATTCCTTAATCTTTGAAACCTGATATCCAGCATTACATGGTTCTACTTTCTAGTTTCCATATTTTCTTGGTTTGTCCAGATAAGAACCTCACACAGACATAAATGACATAACTGCAAAGCAATTTGGTGACAATAGTTCACAAGTACATGCACACATAGGACACACCTTTACTTTCTGGGAACTATGGAGGGGAATGCCAATCATTTTTGAATGACCCAAATATCATAATAAAATGCTTCCCATATTTTTAAAAAGTCATTATTATACACTCCGCATGACTGAAACAAAGGGGCATATTTTTCTTGTTTCATGAGTAAGAAAGAAAGAAAAATCTCTTGTGCGAGAATGAAAATTTGGGTCTGTTTGCAGTAAAACTTGACACGCTTAAATGGATTCATTCCACAGTTGAATTCATTTTTAAATAACACTTAATTTCATTTAGTTCCTTTTTTCATTGTAATCAAATTATAACATCTTTGGACTTTACATATATATTGGTGCATCAATTATCTAGCAGTGACACAGTAATTTATTACACTACACATGGCTTCTGAATTAAAATTAGTGGGGGAAAGGTCAAACACGGAAAGTCTAAAAAAAAAAGATTCTCCATAAAAGTAAACACGCCTTCGTTTTCAATTCTATTCTATGTATTCAGGAACCAACACAGTGAAAAAGAGTATAAAATCTCCAGGATTTAAAGTTTTAAATTTTGAGAGTGAAATATTAAGTGTTTTACCATTAAATTAATATTTTGAATTTTTTAACTCAGTCTGTTTCCTTATTCATTAAGAGTGAAGCCATGAAGGTGTTTTTAAGCATTTAAAATATTTTATCTACTGCAGATTCCTTCCTTTATTTAAATTATACTTACTTTTTTATTATTTATTTGTGAACGCTCTTTAACATCTCAGGTCATCAGCATCCCATTCAACTCAGGGCGTGAAACAGCCAACAAATTTTGCTCAGATGCCTCTCTTTCAGGCTTGAGGTTCTTTTTCATGCCATAAATGTATGATACGGGACCCACAGCTTTACTTCCCTTCTGAAGGAAGGATTTTTACACCCAAAAAAATCCATCGGTCCTGACCTGGTTCGAACCCGTGATCTTGGGTTTAGGAGGAAAGTATGGTAACCACTACACCACCACGACCGACAAAAATTATACTTACAAACCTATAGACAATGGAGTAACAATAATATCCTATTAGAATTTATTAAATATTGTTGTTTTTTAAGTAATACTAACGAAACTGGAAGTGATGTTAGGAAGGAGTAGCATGGGATGGATGAGGTTCCACTTGAACATCCTCATATTAGCGGGGAATGAAGTGCTGCCACTGAATAAATGAGAGTGGAGAAGGGTAGGTACTGGAAGCCATGCATGACTAACCTGCATGGTTTGCTGGGGGATCAGAGAAGAAGTTGTAAGAAGTAAACAGAGATTTCTTTAATCATTAATTTATTGCTCGTTAGCTTTTACTACAAGTTCTAACGTGTTACTTTTGCAGAAAGTGTGAGTAGATCACATATCTCATGTGTGAAGCATTCTTGAGTTCATTTCGATGTTTGTTGTCTTGAATTTGTTTCTTGATTAGGTTGGTTGCTTGTTGAGAGTAGTGTGGCAGTCAGTGAATGATATTTCTAGATAGCCATGGCACTGGGATGCCTCCTGCAGTAAGTCTGTGATATTTGTGATAATTGCTTCCTGTGTTTGTCCGATTATGTCTGATGAGGCTTTGGTGTCTTCCATTTGCTGCTTTAGATCGTCTACGGCTCCAGAGCTCGTAGCTTGTAGTTCAGTGAATGCCTCATCCAGTCTGTTCAGGTATGAGGAGAGGTCTTGCTGTGTACTGTTGATATGGTGTTGAAGTTCTGTGATGTGTTGGATGATGATATCTTTTAGTTGTGTGATCAAGTCGGTTAAGTAGGTAATGACTGGAGAATTGGCCTTTCCAAGTTAATTGTCTTAGCAGCAGCACCAGTAGATCTGTTGCCTTGGTGATGCATGGCTGAGCTTGTGGGAGCCTGTTAGTGTTGGCTGTGGGTTGTGATGAAACTTGGGCTAATGTGGGCATGAGGCCTGGCATAAAGTGACCGTTGCCCCTACAGGTGGCACAGTATTTACGGCGGCGGGCGAGGTCGTGCTGCGAGGTCATTGTCGCGGCGCCATATAGTGACATCGAGCTGCACAGTACATTCCAGGGTGGTGTGACCATAGCCACAGTACCGGCGGCACGGAGCGGAATGACTGCGCTCGCTGGGCTAGATGTTGCAGATGCGTCCCGTAAGTTGGAGCCCGGTGGCATCACGGTCTTCGGGGTCCAGGAAAGGAAGACGTACGAGTGGAGATGCGCTTAGGTTGGAGAAAATCCTTGAAGAGCGGTAGGCCGACGACCAATAAGATATATCAGTCGGAGATGCTCCGCGGAATGCCGCGAATAACAGCGCTAGCGGAGATCTGCTCGAGCAGTGATCGGAATAGTGGAGGGGAAGGTTGATTACTGAAGATATGTCTTTGATAGAGCTGTGATGGCGGCAGAGCTGAAGTTAAAGCCTCACAGTCTTGAGGTTCTGCGGCGGTGGTCGGTGATGGAGAGCTTGATGTCTCAGGTTCAATAGCAGCTGCGGCGACTGACAGGAGGTACAGGGTTCTTGTTGCGTCGAGTCATCATGCTCATACTAACTCCACTCACACAACATTTGGATATGCTTCGGGGGCAATTGCTCCCATCATTAGCTGTTGATCGACCATTTGAACTCGATGTGGTGGCTGGATCCCAAGGTGCTTCTAGCGGTCTGTGATGGTTCGAATAGGAGTAATCGTTCAAAAGCTGATCAGCCCACGAAACATGTCACAATGTTGTATAAGTAAGTGGAGTTGGTGTGAACACATTTAATAAATTTTAATAGGATGCCTTCTTTTTCTTGTCATTGCTTCTATTTTTGCTTTAGGATACTTGTTTTCATTTCTTTTGAGAAACTACAAAGAAAACAGAAAAGCAACATTACCTTTCTCGTACAGGAGGTACAAGCTGCTTATTTGGTTTCTTTCCTCCTAGACACTCCACTCCACTACCAGCATCCAATGAATTTGACTTTCGGTGATGATTGCTGCTGCTACTGCTACATGCATTGCCACTGTCAACATCAAATGTGAAATATTACATGGTTAGCAATCACTGAATCATCTCATAAAGAATGCAGTTTTTCATAATTGATATTTTTTATGTTGTAATGAGAATCTACATGAGGAAATGAATCTGAAACCTTAAAGTGTACGCAATTGTTGGGTTTACTGGGTTTCTCTTTCTCTCTCATAACATTTTCGTACTATAATTTTAGTTCTTTTTACTGTAATGAGCAGAGCTAGGATTAATATATACCAAAATGCCTAAATATGTACAAACACATGTTCTAAAAACCATCACCTATATACTATGGAGAAAATTATGAACTACAATGTTTTCAAAGATAACTCAAAAAGTCAGTGTTTATAGTGAGTTTCTTCTCAAATTATATGAGAACTTATGAAAATATAGGGTTATGAATTTAACACATGTTGGCTTGATATCAAAATCTTTGGTGCAGTTTTTTGACACGTGTAATATAATTAATAGTTTTATTATTTAGGGAGACTTAACAATGAAGTTATTTTAAATTATATTTAGTTGGATTTTTGACACTGAAATTTCACTAACCTTTTTATGTTCTTTGCATGTTTTGAATGCAGTTGCATTCATCTTCAGCTGCTTTCTCCAATTTTTGTTTTCTCATTCTGTCTCTTCTCACTGTTTTCTGGTTTGTTTGATGAGCTTCCTGATCTTCCAGTGGGATCAAAATTCATTGCCTGTCCTTTATTTTTATGTATAAAATGTTTCTCCAAACAATTAGTTATATGTGGTTACTTGCTATTTTTAATGCTTTTGTTTCTGTATATATTTCATGGTTTTTAGACCAACAGTATGCAGCTACTGCTAAATTTTCTGTTTCTAAAACATTTTTGTTACTGTGTTCAAATTTAATTTTGTCCATTCAATATGTACCTGATTACATTCTTTGCATTATTAATATATCAATATGCCTGGTATATTATTTGTTTCCATTTTGTCTCTTTGTGATGTTTTTAATAACTTATTTAAGCTAAATTTGTTCTGAGGAGCCAGGATGTTGTTGATTTTTTTAATATCTTTCTGAATTTATTATCTGCCAAAGGACATGTCAGCTTATTAAAATTTGCTTTTGTTTTTCTTTCTCTGTTCCCTTGATACTCAAGTTTTTATGTGTTTCTGTTTTTTGGTAATTTTTATTATTTTCTCCCATTAGTTCTTCTATGAAACCATTTATATTGCAGTTGTCGTTCTTTTTGGTACACTTCTTTGTTCAGAGGTAAGTTAACTAATCAATGTATTATGCTGTCAAATACTGTATATTGATGTGGTCTAGGGTTGAAGCAGTTTGTTTTATGTAATTTTACTGCTAAATTTTTTCTTTGTTTTCTTTTTGGTAATTGTGTTTTAATTAAAATATCTTTTTGGCTTTTAAACAGGTCAACAAAGCATGTTGTGAACGCACTACTTTCTTCAACCATAGTGAATGAAATGTAGATAAATACTAAACTTTCCTCTTGGAGAAGTGTTAAATGCTAGCTAAATTTATCTGTTCTCATATGCAAGCACATTCCTAAGTGATTTCATCTTACCCGGAATTTCTATTTAATAATTTGCCAAACCTTTAATTTCATTTCTGTTATTTAAAATCTGTATCTGCATTTAGTTTATAAAATGTGTGTATGTTAAACATGAATAGTATGTGAATAGTATAATTGCTCAGAAGCAGTTGCTTGTTTTTAATTTATATCAGTCAATGCACATATAAGATATGAAATTTATAAATAATGGCTTAAAACTTGGCAAACATTTTAATTGCTGAATTAATGTTCTGAACAAAAAACTGTTTAAATTACAATGAAACTGCAACTGCAACTTACAATGATTTATAGGTTTACAAAGTAAACAAAATGTTAACAAATTACACCTCAAGACTTCACTGAAAACCTATCAATGCTTGATGATGGACTTGAATCAATGATAGACTGTACAGCTTAAAGAAGGTGGCTAACAATGTCAATAAGAAAGGAAGGGTAATGCATCTTTTAATACAGCAGAGTGTAAATTTAAATGCTGTTAACAAAATAAATGTTGAAATATGTAGGATGTTAAAACAGGAGGGGGTGCTGAAAAATAACCACAATTATATTTTTAAGCAGTTTGATTGAGCTGTATAGCTACATATTTTAATCACTTTCAAAGTATTCCTCATATGAGAAAATGTATTTGTCTTTACGTTTTTCCCTTGTTGGAAACAGGATCTGGAATGCTTGACCTGGGATACTGTTCAAGGCTCTGCATATTTTCTTTCAGTTCATCCACATCACTGAATCATTTCCCTTTCAGAGTTTTCTTCATCTGTGGGAATAAAATAAGCTACAAAGAATAAGGTTGGATGAGTAAGGGTAGTGGAATATAAGCACATTTTGTTCTTTGTTAAGAACTGTGAAGAGACACTTTGTTAAGAACTGTGAAGAGACAAAGCTGATTGGGCCAGAATATTATAATGATGTAATCTCCATTTCTCCCTAATTCCAGTCATTTTCGTTGCATACTCTCATGCACTTTTCTCAAAACATCAAGATAAAAATAATGATTCATTATTTTTACTGGAGGAACAAATTCTTCGTACATGATCCCATTTATATATTAAAAAATCAATAATATCTTTACATTTTATTGAATTTAATGTGTTTTCTTAAATCTCATGAATCAGAATATTTCCAATGGCTTAATGATTATTTTATTTCTGGGTCATAAGCATAACACCAAGTCTTGTTCCCAGGTTTGATCTTCATAAGAAAATTTGAATCCTTAAGCAGCTCCTTCTTCAAGTCATCACAAACATTTAAACGAGTTGCTTGTCCATGAAAAGCAAGACACCAGTTTCATGTGCAAATCTTCTGTTAAAATGCACTGACAGGTACTCCACAATAGAATAATTTTTTAAGAAATTTGCTAAAACGCATTTTAATGATTTTCATTAATGGCCTGTTTTCCCCATTTATCAGCTCAGTGCAGGTCTATAGTTGGCATGTTGCCAGTTTTAAAATTCAGAAAATAATTTGTAGAATTATGATTTACCCAAAATGTTATTCTTAAAGGTTTGCAAAAGCATAATAATGATCTTGCAATTTTCCCCTTAAAAACAATATTGCTTGCATACCCTTTATTCCTTAGGTCATCCATTATAAAAACCACAGAATGTTGCAAGAGCAGATCAACGCTAAACAGCACCAAAGACAAATCTTTCCAAATATAATGATAACATTCCACAGATTGAAGCCAACTACACTAGTGACATAACTCATTGAAAGTGCACATGAGTTATGCTGCAATTCCAGTTATTTATGGATAGGGTCCCTTCAGTGTACACATCATCCAAAATACAGAAAAACATAGAAAGTTAAGAAGAACATGTGTTTAAAATTCCAAATAGTGTTATTTGTAAAAATATCATAAGATGTACATGCAACTCATAAAAAAACAAATATGACTTATATTCTACATAATATACGAAATTTCAAAAGCTGTTCCAGATATCTTAAAACCACCACCTATGACTGAATTGAGAAAGCTGTAAACTAAAACATATGTGCAAATGATCTGGAAAACCATAAGTGCATAGATTTTTTTTGAGTAGTTTTTATGCCTGTTTTTCCTACTGAGGCACCACAGGCGGTAAACATGATGATACATGAAATGAAATTATATATTCGGAAAGGAATTTATTTTAAGGAAGGAAACGTTCCAGGCCTAAGTTTAGGGTACCTCCCCAGCATTTGCCAGTTATGAAGACTGAGGAAAACCTGGGAAAAAACTCAATCAGGGCGAACGGTCCTGGCGGGATTCCAACCCGACCTCCCACTCACGAGTCTGCGCCTTAACGACCTCGACCACCCGTAGCTGTAAGTGCATAGATGTGATATATATATATTGCTTAGATTGTTGTAGTGTATTCATTAATTACTGGATGGAAAAAACCGGTTAAGAATGTATGTTAGGGACAATTTTTGTGAAAATATGAAAAATTGCAAATATCATTTACTGATGGTGCAAAATATAAATTTTCTTGAATCAAATGCCTAGATTTAAATGAAAAGTTACCAAATAAAAAGTAAATGTTGCATTCAAATTTCCAATTTTGTATCCTGCACTTTCAGAAAACTACTTTAATGTTATTTTAGTAGTGTATCACCAAGATGAAAATTATTAAGGCTATTGCATTTTCTTTATTATTATTATTTGGTTTATTTAAGCACACTCTTTAACATTTCTGGTCTATCAATTCAGGGCATGAAATGGTCAATAAATTTTGCTCAGAAGGCCCTTCTTCCAAGCTTGAGGTTCTTTTATGTGCCATAAATCTATGACATGGGATCAATGGCTTTAATTCCCTTCTGAAGGAAGTCATACTTAAAATTTTTAAGCCCTAAAAAATACATCAACCCTGCAGTGATCTTGACTGCATTTTCTAAATGATTGCTCATAGCCTGGACATCTAATTATTGCAATGATCGAGGTGAGGACCAATCGGAAGTATTTACATTTATGAATATAAATGGGCAGAGTGTGATTGATTATATGCTATACAGTGAAGAAATAGATCAGGTGTTGGTAGATTTTAAAGTCTTGGATGTGATAACAAGCAATGCGCACTTTCCATTGAAAGTGAAAATGGCCTAAGATTCATAGGGAGAGGAAGCAATAGAGCTAAAATATACGAGGATTGGAACTTAAATAGTGGCAACACTGCTGTGGAGACGCTATGCAACGGAATCTAATATTGTCGCTGATAGCACACGTTGTTTACATACCTATCTTTTCTCTGAGCAAATGGACTCTCCCTTCCCACATCACCTGCGTGCGCACCATCGAGAGAAACAGTCACTTGTGAGCTAGCGGTCTAACGTACTGTTGTCACTATGTTTTCGAAACAGGAACAACGGAGTTGGATCAAGATTAAATGTGACAGAGGTCGTACAGCGTGACAGTGTCATAAAGGTCTTCAAGAGGCTTGCGGGGAATCTGCACTTCCTTACAGAACAGTGGCACGTTGGGTAAAAGCCTTCAAAGATGATCGGCAAACTGTGGCAGACATTCATCGGGCAGGTCGTCCTACGAGCGTCAGTGAAGAAGAAGTGCATGCTCTTGCCGCGTTACTGGACAGCGATCGACGCCAGACAATTCGTGAGCTCGCCCAAGAAACCGGATTAGCGCATACGACTGTGCTTCACATCCTGAAGGAACGCCTGGGTATGCGAAAAATTGCATCACAATGGGTTCCGCATGATTTGACGGAAATGGAGAAGGCTGCGTTACGACGCTGCTAAGACGCACTTGGAGCGCTATAGGCGAAAAGGAGAGACTTTCTTACGCCGTATCATAACCCTGGATGAGACATGGGCCAAATCGTATGAGCCGAAAGTGAAACGCCAATCGAACGAATGGCGTTAGTATGGGTCACCACGAAAGTCGAAAGTTTGTCAGAGCCCCAATACAGTGAAAGTTATGGTGATTCTCGTGTACGACTGTGATGGTGTTATCCTACCGCATTACATTCCTCCACGGCAGACCGTCATTGCTGAGTATTACCGTTCGTTTTTGGAGCACCACCTGCGACCAGCTTTGAGAAAGAAGCGGCAACACTTTCTGCAGAATCCACCCATCCTTTTGCACGACAATGCTCGGATGCATACAGCGCAAGCTGTGGCTGATCTGTTTGGTCGATGGGGCTGGGAAGTACTGTTATCATCCACCATACTCCCCGAACTTAAGTCCTTGTGACTTTGATTTGATTCCGAAGATGAAGGAACCACTTCGTGGCATTCGCTTCAGAATTGTTCCAGAGATTCGACAGGCAGTAGACCGCTCCATCTGCACCATCAAGAGAACAGGCTCTGCTAAAGTTATACTACGACTTTCACATCGCTGACAACGGGTTATACACAACACTGGTGACTACATTGAAGGACAGTAAAGGTTGCTAACATGCAACTCTTTTGTATCGATTGTAAATAAATAGTTGCCACTATTTAAGTTCCAACCCTCGTATAAGATTTTAAATGGAAAGAGGAGTATGCAGAATATTTTTGGGATAATTTGTTATCCAAAATAAAGGAAATATGTTCACAATTTTAGAGGCACTGAAAACAGGAAAGACAGGTTCTTTAACACCTCAGATCACCAGTGTCCCACTGAATTCAGGGCATGAGATGGCCGACAAATTTTGCTCAGAGGCCTCTTCTTCCAGGCTTGAGATTCTTTTTTGTGCTGTATATCTATGACCCTGGACCCACGGCTTTACTTCCCTTCCAAAGGAAGCCATACTTAGGATTTTTAAGTGCAAAAAAAAAAATCCATTGATCCTGGCCAGGATTGAACCCTTGATCTTAGGTTTAGGAGGAAAGTATAGCTATCACTACACACCAGGACTGACCTAGAGGGGGCATTGGAAAGAGTTGAGTCAATGATAAGATGGGCAAGAAGTAAGATGAAAGTGAATCAAAGAAAAAACATAAAAGAATATGCATAGTTAGGTGGAGGGTATGTAAAGGTAAAGAAAGAAGTGTACAAGGATTTAGCAAAGTGGAGAAGGTCAGAAGAGGAACATGATAGGAAAATATTTTTGTTAAAAAAAGGGGATATAAGTGTCTAGTGCAGGATAAAAAGAAAGAGCGGAAGCATAGTATGGGTAAAAAAATAAAGGAAGCTATAAAGTTAAAGGAAGCTAAAGATAGCAAATATGTATTGTTAGTGGTTAAGGATATTTGAAGAAAGAAAAGGGTAGGAAATAAGATAATATCAATGGAAAGGAAATATCACTTTAGAAACCTGTTAGACAGTGGGAAGGTTCTGAATTATGAATTAAATTCAGATAGTACTGTAAACAGGATAGAATGTTTAAATAAAGAGTTTACTACGAGGAGATAGGGTATCAGATCAAACTATTATAAGAAAAAAATTCTGGGGTTACCAAAAAGCTCACCCAAGGGGGTAAGCTTGGCAGAACTAGGAAAAGCAGGAAGGAAAGGATAATAGTGGAGAGAATCTTCAAATATTGGCACAAATATCTGAAATTAGATAATAACAATATACTAAAAGAATGTCTTAAGCACTAAATAAATGTACTAGAAGTGAGAGTTGATTTGGGGAGGTAGAGAAACTATTATAAGAAACTGGAATGTGTGCGACTGGGTGAAAGTAACATTAGTAGATTTTGTAAAGAAGTGAGACAGAGGGTAGAAGATACAGAGAATCAAGAGATTTAGACTAGCCTAGAGGATAAAAGTTCTTTAGATTAATATAGAATAAATATTTAAAAGAAATTGGGGATGAGAGAAATATATAGATAATTGTGATCAATTCAGAAGAATAGGTCTTGCATGGATGCATAAAGGAGTATTATTTCTAAAAGGATTAAGAAAAAAATTTAAAGAAGGATGTATTATGTGCGAGAAAGTTGAGAATGTGTTCCATTGTCTAATAGAATGTGAAATGGTAAAAAGGTGGAGGGATAGTATCTGGGATGAAAAATAGGATAAACTACAATATTATATAGTACAATAAAATGCCAGATATGAGGGCAGAAAAAATAAATAAGATTGGAGAATGCTTAGGAAAGGTAAGAGATAAATGGAGAAGTTTAATGGCACACGCAGTTGTGGAAATGATTTATTGTAGGGGTTTATTTACCATACATGTAACCAGGCAGTTAAGGTATGAGAAACCCTTAATTTTGGTATTCTAAATTTTTAGGTATTTTGTTTCTTTATATAAATTAAATTATTAAAAATTAGTATTGAAAAGTGTTTTGTTTTGGTTGTGTTCTGTATATTTGTGAATATTGTATATAGCCATACCTGAGTCTTCAGGAAATTCCAGTGAATAACCCACTGATCAGCCGAAGACCAAGGTAGGGTGGACAGTGAATTGAAATTGTAAACTGATTAAGTAGAGATATTATTGGTATATAAATTCATTCAATTCACAGCCTGGACTAGGTATTAAAAGTGCATATATTTATATTTTTTATAACATCGATAAAAATGTTGAATACTGAAAATAGAAACTACAATATTCGCTATACTTGGTATTATACTTTTATATTATGGTCATTAGCAATTTACAAGTGCATGTATGTGTATGTGTAAGTTTAAATGATATAATGTAACCAAATGGACAATATTGTTTTTGACCTGCTCTCCCGGAATTCCAATAGCTCTTGTTGGAACATGTTCCATTTTGTTAAAAATGATAATTTGTTCCTGTTTTTCATTTATTTAATAGTGAATAAGAATTATGGTAAATACTCTAATATTTTTGTATCCTTTACTGGCAATGTTATTGGTGCACATTTTTATGAAACAAAACTCAATGCATCAACATTGCACAGATACAGCAACCAAAGAATGGCTCTCACCATGGGAGTGTTATATATCATTATTTATAAAATTTTTGCACACTCAAGCAGGGTTTTTCCAAAGGTCTTTACCCCCTTCTTCATCTCTACTCCATATTTACTTCTGAAAACAATTTCCACATCATGGCTCATTCTCTCAGAGATGACAAATAATGTGTGTTTATAGTGAGACAAGTCCTATGCAAATGAAAAATCAAGATGCTAAAATGTGAGTATGTGTTTTACTGCTGCTTTGCAGGAAGGGTATGTATCTTAGAGTTTATATTAGAAAATTTAATAGAACTGTATATAATAAAAAATACATATTTAATTTCTGTTGTAGGTGCATACATTCATAAAAAACATCTGGACTGATTCTGATGTCTATTACACCATTTGTAACCAAGTTTCCTGTGGACCATGTTGGGAAAAGGCAACTTTGAACATTTGAAATCACTTAAATATAGAAAATTAAACAAAGAAAAGGAAAAATTACTGCAGCATTTTCCCAAGTTGTAACTTCATTTTTCCAGTCAACTTCAGCACTAGATTGAGAACTGCAACTGGCTGCAAGAAAAGGGCCTGGGTGTATCATGCAACTGATAAAAATTCAAAGTATTAACTGAAATAACTGCACATCGAAACTCAAAAATTTGGTTTCAACCACAGTTTTCCTGTCCTTGCATGAAGTGTGAAAAGTGTGAAGCCATTGTTGTGAACATACTTGCAACCATTCCTGTAAATTAAAGCAAGGAAATTCAACTTTCTTATTCTTTTAATAATGGAAAATAAAAGATTTTCCTGATTATGGTAAATCCTTTTTACCATTATAGGGTGTCCATTTTCAAATTTTGGAAACTGAAGAAAGCAACCCAATGAAAGTGCAAAATTTTACCTTCTTGATATATATGCAATAAACAACTTGACTAGTAAAATAACTGTATTCTGTTGGTGATAATACCAACAATAATTTTAGTGGAGCAGCAAGCATGTAAGGGAACCACCAATGTTTCCTATGCGCCCACAAGCTGAAAACTCCATTAGATTGTGAAATTCTTGGCATTGGACATATTGTGCACAACACAATTAAAAGTGCTGCTTAATGTTTACTAATTGATGCTGAAAAGATTATTCACAAAATCTACTTTAATTTTTGCCCATACATTATCAGAGTTGAATTGTTAAAGAATTTTTGAATTTTGGAAGTTGAATATAAGAAACTACTTGGTTATAATAATATTATTAGATGGCTGGGATTAAGACCAGCATTTGACAGAGTATTTTAACTTTTCCAAGGACAGAGATCACATGTTCTTAGCTAAGAAAACGTTAAACGAAAATTATACATCTTTTTGAAAATCTGTTAGCTAACGTTTTTCTTTTTCTGCATAACTAGGCAGTTGAAAGTTGTAGAAGGTGATTTATTGACATGTACAGAAGTACCTATGGTACTGTTGAAAGTTAATATCACTGAGAAAAAGGAAAATAATTTGATCCAAATGTTGTTAAATTAGTTTTACATTAATTAAAAAATTAGGGAGAAATAAAAGATGATTTCTAAAAAAAGTTCCTAATAACTTTTATGATTCAGATATTCAATATTTAAAATTTTGGACTGACAAGTTTGATGAAATTTGCTTAGCTATGTTCCTAAATGGAATGATGTTGAAATATGTATATCTATGATTATAAGCATTTCTGTTAACAAAATAATCAGTTAATGTGTTTATGTAATGCAATTTGCTACAACAGACAAAACTACTTAATGAAATAAATGTGGAACAGATTCCATCCTGACATGGCTAGAAATGTTTCAGCATTTCTCTTCTCAAAAACATAATTTGTTTACATTTCTAAAATTGCTGAATTCAGGTTATCACTGGAAGGTGCTAATGCTCCTGTTGATAGCATAAGCCAAATTGGACATCAGAAGAGAGGGAGAGAGAGAGAGAGAATTAAAAAAATGAAAGCACTGCCACTTACCAAAGAAAATCTGAAATATGACCTATTAATTTTCTTGAAACAAAATAAGAATCTTCTCTTGAAAATTCACTCATCAGAAAAATATATGCAATAGATGAGTATTACAACTTGTATAGTGTAATAGTTTTTTTTTTATTTATTTATAATAAACAATAAAGTCAGAATTGTGATTTATCTGTTTATATTATTTTAAAATAAAAATATCTATTTTGAATATGGTGTAATTATGGAAGGAAGGTGTTGCAAAGCTCTCAGTATTGGCAAATGTTCTATTTTCAGATTCAGAACTTCCAGTAATTAAATTATGTAGATGAAATGTTTTCTTTTTATGACTTTTAACCCAATCTATTATTGCAATAGTATGCCACAAAATGTTTCTTTAATATAAAAATGTGAAAATTCTATTATACTGATTTTCTATAAGGCGACTAGATTACTGAAATCCTCTTTAATGACAGTAGACAAACACTGTTCTTGTATTTTTGTATCACCAATTAATCTGCACTAGTGTCTGAAAGTCTGAATGCTTTGGAAAGCATATGATTTATTTTATTTTTGAAAATACAAGCTACTTTATGTAGGTACTTATGAGATTTTTATTATCTTTCTTATTATGTCAACATTTTCAGATAAAGGCAGCACTGTGGCCAAGTGGTTAGTATGCTCACCTCTCACCAAGGCAACCCAGGTTCAATCCCAGGGGTCATAAATGGAATTTATGGAAGACAAAAATGATTTTCTCCGGGTCTTCCAGTTGGAAGTTAGCTCTCACTTGCCTACTCGTTCATCTGCCTGCCCATTCACTGACTCACTCACTCACCCACCCACCAACTCACACAGCATGAACTTATGAATGGTAGGTCTGGGTATTGATTTCCACCAGGATATTTCTCCTGACTGAGGTTTTATCCAGGTTTTCCCAAGTCCTCATATATGGCAAATGCTGGTGAGGTACCTAAACATAGGCCTAGAATACTTCCCTAATTAAAAAAAAATCCTCTCCTAATTTATCATTTCATCTCATGTATCATTAGCGTCCACTGTCTCTAATCCTTCAGTAGTAAAAATGGGCATTAAGCACTACAAAAAAAAAATTCTGAAAGATGCAACCTTGGAAACAGGGTCTTAAGATCTCAACTATTATAACCTCACATGCTTCAGTTGAGAACAATGATATTTTTGAGACAGGGTTGGCTTCAGAAATTGTAAAAGAAGAAACAGAATGCTGACTGGGAACACTCACTCTTTAAAAATGAAGAATTAGAGTAAAAGACTTCAGCACTGAAGAGAAGGGTTCTGGAAACTCTTAAGGGGCCTCCATTCAACCTAAGGCCATCTCCTTGGGCTATTAAAATATAACCTTTTACTATTCTATTGGTTCAGCATGGGCTCAAAATGGCTCTGGCTCCAAAGAGTTCTGCTCATTGAGAAGCTCCCAGATGTGGGGGCATATCTCTAGATTATCTGACAGGTACCTAGCCAAGGGAGCAGTTATACTCAATTGTGGGTTGAAGTTATGACAGATTCAAAGTACTGGGCCAAGACACATTTTCCAATCAAAATGTATAAGGGTTGATTCCCAGAGCCCAAGGTAAACAATGAATTTATCCTGAGGCTCTGGTGGCAGAACCCCAGAATCAATACAAAGTGGTGGTAACCTGCTAGCACATGAAAGAAACTAAGAGTATCCATCTTGTGGTCAGCATGGAAAACACTGCTGGGAATAAACTCAGAGGGAATAAACTCTTTAGTAGCCTAACACAGGTATTCATCTTGATCACAAAAGAAGAGAAGGTAAGGATCAAGTAAGTACTCTCAACTATACTTAAGCAAATCTGCAGCATTCCATTGCTGCTTTGCAGTAGCTCTGTATGGAAGAGGTCAAATCATTAAACTAAAATAATTTTATCTTTGAAATTATATTTGAACTTAGCAGCTATAAATATAAATAATGAAATTTACATTGTTGTAAACGATTATTTTCCCTTCTGGCAGATTTCTGTCAGTGTTTTCGAATATATTGGTATCATAGCTTTGTATTAGAGATTCTGTTGTTTTAGCTACTTCTATTAGTAGTATTTTCACTTTTATTTTTTTTTCCAGTTTATACAAATTTCCATACTAGAAAAATCAGATTTGGTTTGTATTAAAAGAAAGTAAGGTTATGGAGAGAAATATGATTTATCACATTGTAAATAAGATATAGTGAAAGTACTTATTGAAGAAAGATGCTATACACAAGAGCAAATAGCCCAAAGATTCATATCTCCCAAAAACCAATATATAGAATTGAGCAATAAATTGAAAATAATGAGGAATACAAGGTGTGATAAAAAAAAAATAACGGCAATTTTATTATTTCCCCAGGTTCATAAATCCTATTTTCAGTTTTTTTTAGCTGTTGGTACACATGTTTCTGACCAATGTTGGCGTTTTCAGCTGTTTTGAATGTTTAGTTCATTGTTGACAATTGAAAAGGTCAGACGTGTTTTGGTGTGCTCGGCGATTTTTTTACTTTCGAAAAAGATGGATCAAAGAATTTGTATTAAATTTTGCTCGAAAAATAAAACAAAGTATTTGAATGTTGACTGGGGCTTTTGGCGAATCTACTATGGGCAAGTCAAGAGCTTACGAGTGGTACAGACGTTTCAAAGAGGACCTGAAGATGTTGAAGATGATTACCGCCCTGAACGTCCTAGCACATCAATAACCGCCGACAACGTCGAAGAAGCGAAGAAAATGATTCTGGAAAATCGCCGAATCATATCAGAAGTTGCTAATGATGTTGGCATATAATTTGGTTCTTGTCAAGCAATTTTTTGGATGTTTTGGGCATGAAACATGTGGCAGCAAAGTTTATTCCGAGAGTGCTGCTCACACCTCACTACTTGTTTGTGATTTTTTGGCAAAAAACAAAACCGTTATGTTGCCTCAGTCACCATATTCGCCGGACATGGCCCCCTGCGACTTCTTTCTATTCCCGAGGCTGAAGAAAACCATGAAGGGACGTTTTTGCCACATTGAAGAGGTAAAAACACAATTGCTGAAGGAGTTGAAGGGCATATTGAAAAGTGAGTTCTAGAAGTGCTTCCAAGATAGGAAAAAGTGCTGGCACAAGTGTATCACATCTGGAGGGGATTACTTTAAAGGGGACAGAATTGATGTTGATGAATAAATAAAGATTCTTTAAGAAAAACGAATATTGCCGTTATTTTTTGATCACACCTCATATAAACACATACAATGAAAGGGGAAATGTGGCAGAAAGTAGACGAGTTTTGAAATGTAATAAGTAAATTAATAAATTAATAAAAATTTTAAAAATAAACAGAATGTGGGCTTTAAAACCCAACATAAAAACAACTAATGCCTGAGCAAAGAGTTATCAGAAGAAGGGATTGTTTGTGCTAGAACAGTAGGGAGAGAGAATTGTGTGATAATAGGATGAAATCATAAAAACCTTGCAAGAGGATAATGGATTGGGTGAAGGAACTCAAACAGCTGCCTTTAGAAAATTGAAGCAAAATATGTAAATTGAATATAGATGTTTCAACCTATTAATTTTCTTAGTTCTAGCTTAAATGACTCAGTGAAAGGTTTAAGTTTGTAGACTTAATCTTCCTACTGTATACAATTAAATTCTTTATTCATATGCAGATATGTTTCAGTGATGTATCTAAATTTGAGATAATATAAGTAATCAGCAATATGAATCCGATTTCATCTTAGGTAAAAGTTCATCCTGAGTGTGAGATATGTAATGATTTGGAGTGTTGAACTGTGCATGGTATTGGTAAACTGAAGCAAGATAAATATATAGGAATAATACAAAAATAAATAACTGGTTTGGCAATATTTTTTTTGTATGATCATAGTTCATGCCATACAACCAAAAAAAAAGTAACAAAATGTCTTGATGTATGAGATGAGTGGTGGTCTTGCAATAAACTTGAAAGAAGAGCTGCGTTCTTCTACGTGTCACAATTCAATAGGTATTGCTTGTGTATTTTTAAGTAAAATCTTTCCTGTGTTTAATATCTTTGGTTGTTTAACTTTTTTTTAAATAGTTTGACTCGCAAGAGATTATCTTGAAGATACTGAGCTGCCATGACCTGCAAATAGTGCTGAAACAAATCCTATTGAACACTTTGGTTTATAGAGAAGAGCAAACTGAGAAAAAGATACATTACCATAAAAAATGAACTTAAGAAAGCGTTGTCAAATATCTGGAAAAATGATACTGGCATTAAAAAGGTGTGCCAACATAAATATTTAGTGTTTCATAGTTTGGCACACAGAGTAATTAATATCCCACTCACAGAAACAGAGTACAAAATGGAATACCAACAGATAATTAAGACAGCAATAACTAATGGTTTCAACAAAGACACAATAATTAAATTTATTAATAAATTTAAAAGACAAAAAACTATAAGAGAGGTTTCCACACTGAAGAACATCAAGGAAAGATACAAATTCAAAAGCTGCACATACCATCCAACTAACCACAACAAATTTAAGAGAATATTCAAATAATGTTAGCCCCAAAGAACAAATATAATATAAAAAATTTATTAGGTTGCACAGTAAAAGACACCATACCATCAGATCAGAAATCAGGAATTTATGAAATAAAATATGTGGATTGTGATCAGAGATACATAGGAAAAAAATTCGGAGAAAAGAACACTTTCAGAACATTCATTTCAAACAGTGATGAATCAGTAGTAACACCTCATTTTTGGGCCAAAAATCATGAAATTACCAGAGACTAAGCTGCTAAAAGAACTTCACAACTCAATAGAAAAGATTTTCATTTTAAAAAATAAGAAAAACTTAATGAATTTTGATTTTCCACCAATGAACTAACTCAGCAAGTTCCTACTAGAATCATCACAGACTGCCACAAAAGCATCTCAGGATCCAGCCATCAATTCAAGTAGTCGGCCAAAAACTGATGATGGAAGTGAGGACTTCCAAAACATGTCCTAGTGTTATGTAAATAAGTGGAGTTAGTGCGAACATGGTGAATACATTAGTGTAAGATATAATTATGTTTATCACAACTGTTCCCTTTCAAGCATATTCTGGCTTTTGCTTCAATTACCAAATTCTTGTTCACTTTCTGATAGTTCCTTCTTTCTGAGTTTGAAAATGAAAAGTGAAGTAGAATCAAACCAAAGGGAGGGTGACTTAACAAAACTGATCAATAGGTCAGTTATAAGTACAATAAGTTTCTTTCTTAGAAGATCTATAGTGGGAATATTTTGTTACAGAAACAGATTTCTGGAGTACAGAATAAGTACTCTGAAGAAATAACACCATGTATGTTGTAAGAAATTTTTCACGGTTTCAAGCAGCTTAGTTTCATTTTTCTGTTTGAAGCCCACTACAAATCAGAATTGACAGAGCTTACTTAGAACTGATTCACAGAGAACAAGCCAATGGTACTTATGTACTTCAAACTTTTGTGAGACTCTATGCCACATATATCTTACATACTTGTCACATGCTTTGCCTTTTGATAAGTAATGTAATTCAGACATAGGAAGAGCAAATAGTATCTATCAAGTATTAATACCAGGTTTAAAATGTGAATTCTAGTGTTACCTTATCTTTTATAATGGAGCATGATCCTCATCATTTAGCCATTTCTGCACATGAGTTAATGAAGGTTATTTTCAGTGTTTAAAAGTGGCAAGATATTTTCCTGATGCTGACTATTTCTCAAGTAGCTTTTTATTCTTTTGATTACCAAATATAAACTTTTAGTTAAAGAACTAGTTGCTGGTATTGTCCAAAATAATTCACACAATTACATGTTTCCAGAAAAACATTGTTCACTTCTTGAGACTGCAAATAATGATGAATTTCACAAGGTTCTTTATAAAATTCAGAGTATGAACACAGCTGTCAGTTCTCTTCTCAAACATATAAAAGCCAAAGTGTGATATATAACTTGTATGTATAATATAACACGAGCATCAGAAACCACTTGGTCAACGGCTGAGGATGGGAATGCTGGTTCCTGAAACATTGTTCCAAATTAGGAAAATATAGTGACTGAAGTGTGTAAATAAGTTACCCTTAGTGTATCATTTTAAATGTGATGCATAATTTTACACTAAGCAAATCACTTCCTCATTTGGAAATATGTTTTTAAATTGTGTGAAATGTTTTGGGTCAAGCAAATTAATGAACTTAAGTTTTGATGGTTCAATGAATCGATCTTAAATATTTACAATCATGACATCAATAACTTCTTCACTGTTCATTGATCCCATGAAATTTTATTTTATGGAATAAGTGTTGGGATTATCAAGTCTGATCACAGTCTTTGCAATTGATTTGGTAGATACCCAATTTACTGTCACAAGGTATAATGTTTATTACCAGCAGATTGTAACAAATTTTTAACATTGGATATTTTTAGGAACCAAAATTACTTTCTGTTTTTCAACATTTTTGCAATTCAAAAAATTTACATACCAATCTTGCATGTTCAATAAATTAAATTAAAAAAAATTTAGTTTATAAGCATAGTATATTGCATCTTTGTAGGATTATCTCAATTTAGCTTGCAAGCAGCTTGTTCACCTGCTGTAACTGCTGCACCATCATATGTTTGCACCACTTGACCTATGACCAAAATCAACAAGAACTTATTGCATGTGTTGAAATACGGTATTTGCTCATGATTGCATCAATGAAGCACAGGAACTGTTAAATTTTTCCTTTTATTAGTTACATACAACAATACAGAAGATATTTGAGCTTTCAGGCTTATGTCGGAAGCTTAATCGATAATTAAACCAACAATAATCATTTCAGAAATCTCCATTTTTAATTCCCTTGACACATATTCAAAATCAAGATAATATAATTTTGAATATTGTGAGATAAGCCATGAAATAATTAATTTTTTATTAGGGATTTTAAATTGGAATCATAATCCGAGTTTCACCTCCTATGTTTGCCTTTGTTAACTAAAGTATAGACTCATCATGGCTAAGAAATGCTGGCCCTGTATCTCCAACAAACTACAACTCTTATTAAATGAAGGCATTTCTCTATTCCTTTTTACTTGTTCATTATGTGCTGTAACAGGCATTGCAAGTTGCTCATTATGGCTAAATTTTATCCTTTCATTTTTTCTAAATGTTTTAAATTATTTTATGTAGTGATATATGCCACTGAATATGAATGTCTGTTCTGCAATTTATGAATATTATTGAGATCAATGGAACCAAACATGGTCCAAGGTATATTTTCTTTAGAAAATAGAATACACGGCCAGCAAAATAGTTTAACTTGAAGCAGCCACAGAGCTAAGGTAGGTTTCATACATTTGAGAGTGAAAATGATAAGTGAAAGTTTTTTTGTCCTTTTGAAATTGTTTATTCTCAGCTCTGGTGGTCACCCTTGTTCTATTATTTTATCCATTATTGAGCTTTATTTTCTATTCTTAATTATGTACTTACAATTATTAGAATTGTCAAATTCAATGCTCTCTTTCATCTATTCCAGACTTAATTGACTGTACATTCTATTAGCTAGTTCTGCTATTTTGTACTGCAGTTCACTAAACACATCACCACTCTCATTTCAGCTGAAGTTGGAGGTGGAAGTGACAGGATTGAGTGCTTCCATTAGATGTTAACTTCCACTAGATGTTAAATTGCAATAATGATGTGAAGATTTCACTCATCTTGCTTACAATTTTACTGCTTGATTTTACTATGTTCAAAATAGCAAAAAATAATGATTATTTAATACTGAATGCCACACATATCCACATTAAAAATGCCAAGAATCATATACAATTAAGAATAGAGGGGGGGATGCTGTAAGTTAACTAGAGCAGTGCATCTCTTTACACAGGCTCTAAAGGAAGAATGAAAACCCAAAGAAGAACAATGCATGGAAGTGCCAGAGTCAAGGAGAACAGATGATATAGCAGATAGAACACTGATAATAATCAAATTCAGAAAATCTATTTTATGACTTTGAACAATGATTATTCTTAGAACAATGCTTTTAATTTTGAATCACAAAGCAAGATATATATCTAATGGAATTCACCGTGAATTTTTGGGTAAGAAAGTGGCATTTCTAGTAATGATATGCCATGTTACATAGTAAAATAGTAAGCCAAAAAGCTCCTCACATATACTGGCAGTGGGGAGTTGATTTTTAAGCAGAACAGTGTTGATGACATGAGCAACCAAGAAGATAGTCCTCCTTCACACAACTGGCAACACCTTTTATTGTATAGGCATTGTAAAAAGAAAAAAAAAGTGCAATTTTCCCAAGAAGATGCGAAAGACAAATCATTATCAATAACTGGAAAAATTCTTTCCTGTATTGTCATTACTCTCCAATAATAATAAAAAAGTGTATATTTGACCTTGCTAGCAATTAAAAAAGAATACACCAAGGATAAAGTTTAGTGTATTTGCATATTATCTACCATTAGTAATTTTGAAAAATTGTATTTCTTAAAAATTGCATCTCTTTCAAAGTTTAATTATTTCATTCTTCATTCCACCATAATGTACTGAACAAGGTTTTTGTTCTTGTACTGCCATATTTCTGTGCTATTTTATTAATTAGAAATATTGCTTTAAATAAATTTCCTGCATGTCCAGAAACAGCTAATGGGATATTTAAATGAAATTATGTAAAAACAATGCAACATTTGTGATCCCTGTTTCATCACTTAGTCATTGGTCTTATGTTTTATACTTCTTAGAACCAAAGTGTTTTCTACTATAGCTGCCTTGACCACCATGTGCTACAGAAAAATCACACAAGCCCACAATGCAACTCATAAAGCAAATGAACATGGCCATTCCTTTGCACAGCCATCTCAATAAATTTATAACACTAATAGTATATGCAATCTAAGAAGAGGAGCACTTCATTTTATAAAGCCATTTCATTTACAATTAAATTGATCTAAATTATAACCTCTTATACATGAATATGCAAACACAGCACCCAAAGAACTCAAACAATAATGTCACTATTATGTTCTGTCATGCTCTAACATTTGTGCCTTCATCAACTATATTAAATGGAAATGACAACTGAACATTCGCAGTTGCCAGATGGTGCACATTAATAGGAATCACAGTTGGCATTTTTTCTTTCTCTTTCCTTTGGAAGAACAACTTTCATTGTGATAATTCTGCATTTCTGTAATTTTTGTTTATTTATATTTTTTTACATCCCTCATAACAACAAAGGTCTAGAGAGATGATGAATGAATGATGGATAAAATGTGTATATTATCTTTTCAGAGTGAGGAAAGTCTCCGGAAATAAACTTTATCCTGGTAACTGGTTATATGGGACTTGAATACAGGACCTCCAGATTTACAGGCAGACACACTGACCACAAGACCACAGAGGCAGTCTATATTTCTGTCTCTGATCATAAAGCCTTAACAGCTGGGAGAAATCTGTAAGAATGATTGACAATCCAGAATAGATGCCAGCTCTTATAAATATGTTACATTTTATTACTTTTGTCTTAATAATTTGATGACCTATGCTGCATTGACACTTTTACCTTGGATTAGGGTTGAAATTACCATAGGCTTAAGTTTATTGTGTTATTCTATTATACTTACTGAGATAGGATTTAATATCAGAATTATTGAAAATATGAATGGCTGGACTGTATCAGGGAGGACCTGTGATGGCCAAGATGAGGTATACTTGTGGGCTGCTCAGTCTAGTTTTCTTCTGATTCACAAAATATTTCACCTTTTCAAGAGCTACGGAAATGTGTAAAAAGGAGGCAGTTGTTATTTCCATAGTAGATGCTCTTTTTCAGTGGACCAAATCTTATGACCCTGAATCATTTTGTAATAAAAGCAGAGGGGTGATCACTGATTTAACCTTCAAAGTTATGTTCAGAAAACCTTTGGCTCACCACATAGGAAGTTTTCACAACTTGGAGAGAAGTTGCAGGCAGACAAAAATATTTGAAATGGCTGCACCTGATTTGGACCTTGTGGTCATAATGAAGCATTAACCTGGTCATTCTAAGAAAACTGCCCTCATAAGTGTCAACAGGGTGCAAGAAAATTGTATGGTGCAGTCTTTATTTAAAAAGTAGAATATCTCTTATCAGTGACGAGAATGAGGGAAATCCTTATGAACGAGAATCCTATAATGGAGCCTAGAAGGAATACAAAAAATGCCTCTTGAAACATTTTCTGCCAGTCTATCAAAGATGTATCCATACTACAAGGATTCTCTGAGCACACTTCTCGATATAGAGAGCAGGTGAGAGTTAATTTTGTCTTCCTGAAGGCCATTATTAAAGATGAGAATTTCATGCAAATGCATATCTTTATAGATGCATACTACATTGTGTAAACTTTAATTTCAATATTCACGAATTTTTTTTTTTTTAAACCAAAATAGACAATGTTTTTTGTGTATTTTTTTTGAGAGTAAATTGTGCATAATGCATATTTGAAGGCTTTTTGGCTTTATTAATGCATGTAGTTTTCATTTTTAGTTTTTATACATGTTTAAGGTAATTTTTGCAAACTGTTCGGGTACTTCAATTTCTTCTGTTGATAACACTGATTGGCCTGGTGACAATGCTTCCTTTCTCAGATATTTGAAGTTGTTGACGACTGGTGGTCGGAGACAGACATGCTCCATACATGCTTGCATAGAGATATAAATGGGAATCCAGCTAGAAGGTATAGGGCCAGAATTGGATTTTTTAATAGATCCAGATTCATTTTTTGGATGGTGGAAGATTGCATGAGCAGATAAATAGTCATGGTATGCATTGGTGTTAATGGTTCCATTATTAATCAGAGAAGAACACAACCCCAGTCCAGAGACGGAACAAATTTTAGGTATTCAAACGGAAAATATCCAATTTAAGGCCCTAAACACTCATTGATAGTTGTTTTACTATATTATTTTAATAAGTTCATTTTTCCATGTTTGTATATTACATAAAGGCTATAATATTTGATTTGAAACTCAAAACTTTTATTGATACAATTTTATATTAAGTAAAGGATATAATGCTCAAGATAGAGTCACAAACATTTAATGGTAATAGCTATTTAGTTATGTTAACTTAAGAAATACATTTGCATATGTTATTATGTAAGATAAAGACCATAATATTCAATTTAAAGCTCCAAACATCCATTGATAATATGTTTTTAACCATATAAATATAACAAGTTCATTTGCACATGTTTATATGTTAGGTAAGGACTTTAATTTTCAACTTAAATAACATATATTCGTTGGCAATGCATTTTAAATTGCATCAATCTTTTAAGCTCATTTGATTAGATTTCATGTATCAGATAAGGACTATTACAATGTATGTCTTAATGTTTGTTTGTTGGCTTTTATGATAATACCGAATGAGAAAAATATAATGATTCAAAGGAACACATACATAAGAATATGAAAACATTAAAACTATAGCTAAGAAAATTGTAATACTAAGTGAATCAACCAATGACAAGCGTAACATTAATAATTTGTACCATGAAGAAAACACGAGACAGACAACTTTATTGTGACTACACAGAAATGAATGAATGACATTCCCTTAGTATAAGTATGCTGAAAATAAAATGCATTATAATGTATAGTATTTTTACAATCCTATTATAATAAGTGACAATTTTTATCTCAAAATTGTTTAGTTATGCATTGAATTCCATCAAGAGAATTTTGTTTAAAATTCCATTTGCAGAAATCGTGATACTTACTCTGTATAAAGAAGCAATTACATAAAGATATGTGGCAATTAACATTTCGTGGCAGAAATTACTAAATTATTAATTGTGGTGAATGATAGCAGTTATGAGTTTCAATTAATATCCACATAGGAAAACAGATACTAGCTACAACAGGGGAAAAAAAAAAAAAAACACACACACACACACACACACACAGTTTTCAGGAAAGATACAATTGTAATACGTCTGTTTCGTATTCAGTCTGCATCTAATAATATTCTCAGAGCATATCATAATCAGAAAAGTGTATTGTAGTGTGGTAATGATAAAACATTAATAAACTCTGTAGACTTCTATTCATTGTGATTTTGTTATATTTAGAATCACACTCCTTTCATCTCAGAAGTATCAATCTGAAAAATCCAGCAACATTATCAAACCCTGAGTTAGTTGAGCACATAGTGATGTTAGTCATGTCAACGTCTATTATCAGTGTAGTGTGTTAAAGTGCATTACTGAAGATATGTAAATTTAAAAAGAATGAAGAGGAAAACAGAGGAAAAAATTAGTGGCAAATTTGAGGGAATTAAATCAATATTGAGAGAATTTGAAGGAATAGTGAATAGCTAAATGGTGGAATACCTCTGAGAGTGTCATATTCGGAAAGAGTTGAAGAAAAATGAATGAATGAATAGTGTTTAACCCGTTTTTGCTACAGAGGCACCACAGGCAATGGACACTGATGATACATGAAATGAAATGATATATTGGGAAAGGATTTATTTTTATGGAAGGAATCGTTCCAGGCCTAAGTTTAGGGTACCTCCCCGGCATTTGCCATTTATGAGGACTGAGGAAAACCTGGAAAAAACCTCAGTCAGGAAGGACGGTCCTGGCGGTATTCGAACCCAGACCTCCCGCTCACGAGTCCAAGACTTAACGACCTCGGCCACCCGTGGCGGTGAAGAAAAATGAAGGAAGAGGAATGTGATAATATTTTAAGTTGAAGAAATTGAAGGGAAATGAATATGGCAGCAAAACAAAGAGATCTTTTAAGATAAGTTCGGTTTATAACTGGGTGGACGGGAAATAATTGATGTCTTTAGAGTTGGTATAAAATATTTTAACCTAAGACCAGTAATAGTTAAGCTTACCACAATGAAAATAAAATGAACAATTCTATCAAAAAAAGTTAAAAGGGACAAAAGTATTTGTTAAGCAAGATTATGGAAAGAAAGAGAAAAAAGAAGTTTGTTACTATGGGAGTTGAAGAAAGCAAGAGCCAAAGGAGAGAAAAAAAAAAAACCTTTGTTCAAGTCTTAGATTTGTGGATAAAAGACAAGAAACAGGATATTTGCCAGCCAAATATGAGATGTATGTTGGAATCAAAAAAGAGGATAGATATGTCATTAGAGAATGAAGAAAGAAGAGTGACCTCAAGAGCAGGTAGTACAAAGGAGATGGATTGAAGAGAGGAGATGTGGTATTAGCCATATGTCGCCAATCGAGCAGATCATGCTAAACAGCTGAATGAAGGCAAATGTATATTGGCCTTGGAAGCAACTGCAGGAATTGACATACGGAGAAATGAAGGGGTCAGCATCATATTGTAACCTGGAGGAAGCATCATGCAAGTGGAGGATGGCATGGAAGAGAGTTTACCTACTGATAGGATGACTTGGAGCAGTTTAGGAAATGTAGAAAGGAATCAGTTTAGGGAAAGGCACTGGAATTATATTTTGGAATGTATAAAGGTTGCTTGAAAAATTGAAGAATGGAGAAATCATGCAAGTGTTGAAGTTAGCGATGTAGTAGATGTGGCAGGTGCAATTGAGACTTAATAAGCAAATTAATGGTTGATTTCAGTAAATTTTAATTTTTTGAGAAAAAGTTTACAAAAAAGAGAGACATAGAGCATGTGTCAAGTAGAATAGGTTTGTTTGCTTGTTTGTTAGAAAAGATTTGAAAATCAATGTGAAAAGTCTGTAATGAATTATGTGAAAACTCAGTGTTGGGATATGTTTTAAGTGGTGTATAGAAAAGTGAAAGGGTGTATGTTGCAATAGTATACAGCCCACTAGGTCCTTAGAATTTTATGATCCATATTTATTTAGGAAATTAAGGCAAGATATGGTTACAAAATAGGCACATGTATATAGGTATATTATAATGGAATATTTTAATGTCAGAGTAGGGGAAAGTCAAATTAAGACATTAGATCTTGAATGTGAGATAACAGAGGAAGTAAGGGATAGGGAAAGAAGAGTTTGTAAAGACAAAATCTGTAATAATGAAGGCATGAAGCTGATAGAATTTTGTGAGAACAAGAATCGATGTGTAATGGTGTAAAAAAGAAATACGACATAGAGGAGTTCATGTGTGTAAATAATAATGGCCAGAGCTAGATGTATATTTCAACAATTTTGATATGTAAAATATAGCATGGTTAAGTAGTCATTTCCCAGTAAGGGCCAAATGTCAAAATACATGGTAAAGAGAGATGAAAGTTCCTGACCTGGGAGGAGTTAAAATTCAGAAATACAAATGCAGGAATGATTAATTAGAAAAAGGATCAGAAAAGGAAGGCTGAGGGAAATGGGTATAGATGAGCTCTTAAAATAATAGAAATCAGGAAGCCATTATAAGGCTGGAAGAGACGGTGAAGCTGGCAGGAGTAAAAATGAGGGTGAAAGAATATTTAATTAATAAGCAAGATGGATGGTAAGAGTGCAAAGGAAAGAGTCATAAGGGAGCTGAGGAATTGGAGGCAAAGAGGGGAATGGCAGGAAAGAGAATTTTTACTGAAAGATGGGGATATAAATGGCTCATGAAAGTAAAAGGAAGAATGGGGAAAAAAAAACGACCATGAAAATACATGAGGCAGCGAGAGCAAATGATAGTAAAGCAATAAGGTCTTTAGTGAAGAGATTGTACAAGGGTAAAGTAAGCGAAAACCGTATAAAATCAGAAGATTGGTGTAGCTATTTTATTCAAAGAATTGATGGCAAAATGAAAATTTTGGAAAGAGTATTGAAATATTGACTTAGAATTAGAAATTTAGATGAACAAAATAGCTTACTCTATTATCTGAAAGTCCAGGAAATTTGGCTCAATGGGATTGAGAAATTTTGGGAAAAATTATTTTTGGAGAAATTTAGAGAGAATCACTAGAAAATTGTTATGGACAGAAATTAAATTAAAAACTGAAGATATTGAAGGGCAAGATATTGCCAGTTTTAATTTCAAAACTTAAGTTAGTGTATACAGAGATCTGAAATCAGTGTGGAGTAGAGAAGATTATGTTCAGTAGTGTGATAAAGCAGCAAGAGAAGGTTCTGTATGGGCTAGAACAGAGTTTATGAAATTGAAAGGGTTAAGAGTAGAGGGGATTAAGAAAAATGCCTACTCCAAAACCAAAAGGATAATAATTATGAAGACACCAAAATTCTTAGAGAGAAACTGGAAATGAAAAAGTAGTTCAATCTGCCAAGAGATTGAGGAAAAAAGGTGTTGAGCATAAAATCAAAAAGAAATAAACAAAATAGGAAATTATTTAGGTAAAGTAATAAAATTAATGAGCAAGATAATGATGAAAGTAAGACAGTTCTTAGATAGCAGATATAAAGGAAAAATTTAAAGGGCCCAATCACTACTACGTTAAGAGACCTATTTTTTAATCATTTACTAGAGAACATCTTAATAAAAGAATTGCATTTTTCAGATCAAATGTTCTAAAAATTTCAAGTAGATCAGCATGTTGCTTCTGCATCGCAAAAATGCAGAAACTGAAAATGTCTACAAACTACATTTATGTAATGTTGGTAGGAACAAATATACTGCTGGTAAAACCAAATAATCCAAAACTAAATTCGTTTCTGGAGAAATATGCAAAAAATGTTCCACATCCCTCATCGATGCTACAGAAATACCTCCGAGTTTGTACACTAAGGTAGACCAATATAACATTTACAAAAATTATCCTGATTTTAGGCATCACTTTGAAAGTAAATAAAAAAAATGAATTCCTTTTAAATCTGGAACAAACAGGCTATAGTATCAAAATAATAAAGCAGAAGAATATTTTATTTATTTGTTTATTTTATAAGCAGATATTAGATCACATTTGCTATGAGTTGGCAAATCAAGCATTTGGACTTCTATTAATGAGACTGTTGATTATATGTGATTATGTGTTGCAAACCTGATTGTTGTCAAACTGAGGATAGGCTAGGTGACTTATTTGGTGTGCAATAAATTTGTGCTGAAAGTCAATAACTCCACAGTTACAAACGTTTTTAATAAGGGACTGTGTTAAGTTAAAATAAATCTATATAAATAAAAATATAAATGTTTGTTTGTTCAAAATCTTAAATCTACAAAAGTTCTTCACCGATTGCTTTGAAATTATGACACAATATTGCAATAGAATATGCGCATTTTTATAAACTGCGCCATCTGTTGGACATAAAAGCAACACATGCTATACTAAATATTTTTGGCAATGGGAGCACCATCTGTTGAACGTAACAGCAACACACTCAATATTCATGCTGGACAGCATGCTTCTTGAAGCTGCTGTCACTTAGCATTTTCAATGTTTCCGATTGCATTGTTAAAATTGAATTTTCATTGATTTCCATTTATTTTCATTTTGATTTAATTATTTCATGTGACATTCCATTGGAATTGATCTGTCTCTTTACCATAGTGCTCATTTCACCAGTATAGTTCTTTTTCCCATTGTTTTTCTTATTTTTCGGTGCAACTGCAGTGGAATTGAGCTGTGTCGATTGATTTTCATTTGAATTCAAATTATATCATGAAATTGACCTCTTTAGAGTGATTTGTACGAGCAGATGGAAATATTTGTTTCTCAATGCGTTAGAATTGAGCTGTGTGGATTGATCTGCACTTGAATTGAAACATTTCATTAGTATTTTTTTCCTTTATTTTTAGTTCATTGTTTTTTTTTCTTCCCCCCCCCCTTTTTAACGTTTTGCAATTTTATGTGTTTTATTATAATTTTCTTCTTTTCCAGTGCAATCAAACTGCTTTAGTTCATCAAAATAATGTCTCGCAGAAGATCAGATCGTTATTCATGCTGACAAAACGCTTGCTGGAGAACATATGCAAAGATTCAATGCTCCAACTATAATCGAAGTGGCAATTATTATATTCGGAGATCAATTCCAACCTAGAGATATTGTTCTTTGTCGGAGAAACGATCAATTGACAAAAGTTGCAGAAATTCATTGATGCTACGATGCCCTGAAATATCCAATCATTTTTTGGGATGGTGCCGATGGGTATCACTTCAACGTTACGATGATTGGTGAAGAAATAAATAAGAAATGCAATGCAATGAACCGGTGTGCATTCATACCAATTAATGATTCGAGAGAATGAAGACAATCATATTATGAAATGCCGTCAATTGTTTCACTAATACATAGTAGATATGTATGCAAAAATCGAAACAGAATGTTTGATTTCATCCGTTTGAATCAGACCAAGTTTGCTCTGAAGAATACGCTCATTTGCGAGATGCAGTTGTAAATGACAGTAATACAACTAACGTTGGATGACTTAACGATTTGCCATCTTCATATACAGGCACTCCATGTCATACGCAAGAGTACGCTCAATATGCAATTGCGTATGTTCATGACTACCGGTGTGTATTCATTACATTCACCTGCAAGTCAGCTTGGGACGATATACAACAGCAATCCTGGGCAATCGCCGGTGGATAGGTATGACATCAGAGCATGTATTTTTAGATAGAGGCTGAAATCGCTGATGGATTTCATGGTAAAATATAAAGTGTTTGGGACCTCCATGAGTGGCCGAGGTCGTTACGACGCGACTCGTGAGCAGGAGGTCCTGGGGTTCGAATCCAGCCAGGACCGTCCTCCCTGACTGAGGTTTTTTCCAGGTTTTTCTCAGTCCTCATAAATGGCAAATGCCGGGGAAGTATCCTAAACTTAGGCCCGGAACGTTTCCTTCCTTAAAGTAATAATTTCCCAATTTATCATTCCATCTCGTGTATCATCAGTGTCCTCCGTCTGTGTGCCTCAATAGTAAAAACGGGCGTTAAACAGAATTCATGAAGTGTTTGGGTCTGTGTATTGCTGGATGTATTCAGTGGAATGGAAAAGAGAGGACTGCCACACGCACATATACTAATCTGGCTCTATAACAAAGTCACTTCAAATGTGATGCAATATGCGCTGAAATACCAGATGCAGACGTCGATAAAGATTTGCATGAAGTTGTGACGAAAAATATGATACATAGACCTTGCTGTACAATGAATGCAAATTCACCATGAGGAAAACGCTCTAAGCGATATCCTCAAGCATTAGTATCCAACACAGTTACAGGAAACGATGGATATCATTTATACATAAGCACATCAGCAGAAGATGGCGATAAATTAGCAACCATACAAATGCGAAACGGTGACATCGAAGTAGCCAAACGGTGGGCTGTTCCATATTCGCCTTTGCTATCAAAAACATACAGAGCGCACATAAATATGGAATATTGTAACTCCGTTAAATCGATCAAATACATTTGTAAGCATGTGAATAAAGACAGCGACATGGCAGTTTTTGGCGTGCAACCAGAAAGAAGCGAAAGGAATGCGGTCATACATATCGATGAAATCGCACAGTATCAGGCTGAAAGATATATATATAAGCAGCAACGAAGCGTATGGCGAATTCTTTCATTTCCCATACATGAACTAAGTGCAGCTGTTGTTCGTTTAGCAGTACATCTAGAAAATGAACAATGCGTTTATTTCACAGCTGCATATGTGCAACAAATAGCTCTGAATCCACCGGCTACAGCGTTAACTGCTTTCTTCACGTTATGTCAAAATGACACGTTTGCGAAAACACTGCTATATTCGGAAGTGCTTACGCATTACACGTGGAATGCGAGTAGAAAGTCATTTGATCGACGCAAATGAAGAGAGCGAGTTGACGGATCACCTGGCATATTTAAAGAAACTACGGCAGGCAGACTGTACACCGTGCATCCCAATTAAGATGAATGCTTCTTTCTTTGCATGCTATTGGTAAATGTGCCCGGTCCACCGTCTTTCCAGCAATTGAGAATTTCAATGGCGTTACACATGCCACTTTCCGCAGTGCATGTCAAGCTCTGAATTTATTGGAGAACGACCGACACTGGAATGTATGTATGCATTACTGATGCGTGCCACACGTCACATTCAAATCAAATTCGTGCATTGTTTGCAATCATATTGACCGCCTGCTCTCCATCTCCAATAGTTGTGGGAGAAATATAAATCGCACATGGCTGAAGATACTTTCCGTAGAATACGCGAGAAAATTCAATTTTGAACAGAAATCTACAACAATTTGATAATGATTGAAGATTTGTGCTTAGAAATCGCGAACAAAGTTGTCAATCATTTGGGAATGTAATCACCAAATCGATCTGCTGTTGCTTCGTTCGATGTAGAATTGCGTCGTGTACAAAATTACAGCACGGGCAATCTTTTGTCATATGTGCAATCAAATATTCTTAAGCTGCCGCTAGAGCAAGAAGGCATTTACGATCAAAAAATGCAAACTGTCAATAATGGGGTTGGAGAAACCTTCTTAAATGCGCCAGGAGGAACGTGTAAAACGTTCTAATTAGATTTATTCTGGCAGCAATTCGATCCCAAAGTTACATAGCCTTAGCTCTGGCGTTTTCCGGAATTGTTACCAGTGGAAGAACTGCTCATTCTGCTTTTAAATTGCCATTGAACATATAATTCATTGAAAGTTCCACGTGCTACATTTCCAAAGCATCCGGCATAGAAAAAGTATTGCAGAAATGCAAACTTATTGTTTGGGATGAATGCACAAGGGCACATAAAAAATCGATCGAGGCTCTTGATCGAGTATTGGAAGATTTGCGCGGAAACATCACACTATTTGGGAACGCATTATTATTGCTTGCAAGAGATTTCATGCAAACATCATTTGCAATTCCTCGATCGACACCAGCGGATGAAATAAATGCTTGCCTGAAATACTTTACTTTGCGGCGAAACGTATGTGTGTCCAACTGCAAAACGATTGATCAGCTGAGATATTCTCACATCAATTGCTGGAAATTGGGAACGGAAAAGTGCCGGTTGATCTGACCTCAAGATGAATTTCACTGTCTCATAATTTCAGCAATTTAGTAACGTTAAAAGAAGAATTGGTTGAAGAAGTACTTCCCAATATTCAAACTAATAATAAGAATCTCGATTGGCTGAGTGGGCGAGCTATTCTTGCCGCCAAGAACAAAGACGTCTACGAACTTAACTATTCAAAGGTGAAGATGTCCTCATTCCTCTCATTCCTGTGATTCCAACGGATATGCCATTTCAATTTAAGAGATTAAAATTCCCAATTCGATTGGCATTTGCAATCACCATCAACAAAGCTCAGGGCCAATCTTTAGAATTGTGCGGTTTAGATCTAGACAGGGATTACTTCTCACATGTTGCACGTTTTAGAGTCGGCAAACCAGACAATCTCTATATTTGCATAGATAATGGAAGATTGTATACCTACAAGCATTGTGAAATTAAACATATTAGAAACGTCTGCTTTCTATCTTCTTTCTTTGCCATTTAACCAGACTGAGCCACAGATAGTAATAAATAAAATCCTGAAATTATAATTGAATTTTAACAAATTATAAATTAAATTACATATATAATTTAATAATTTATTACTTTCAACAAATTATTAGTGTTCTTGTTGTATTTTAGATATACTGTGGCCAATAATATAAATAAAGATAAAGTTCTACAGTCTCTTAACTATGGCACTCCATACATGCTGAAGATGGGAAGTCACTTATGATCTTCCATCCAAATCTAAGTATATTGCGGAAACATACACCCCAACTATGATGTTGTAAATACTCTTGATATCCTCAATGGACACAAGTTGAAAATGAACTTACTTTAACAGTTTTCTAAGTTAGGTTATCTATGTTGGGATAAAGAAGTTAGAAAATCGTTGGAATAAGTTCAATAAGTTCAAGTTGGATTTCAAATGACATTATGTTCAGTAATAAAACTATTTTTTTTTCAAAAAGTTATGTCTTTTTTATTTTTGCATGAACTTATTGAACATCCCTTGTATTTTACTTATGAGACTTGGGTAAATAAAAACCACACAAAAAATCAATCTCGCAAGACTTCTCTAAAATGGGAGGACCCATGTTGTTTCTCATATAGATTCTGCTAAAACATAATTATACCCAAGAGCAAATGGACATTACTGTCCAAAATAACCTTTGATTTCCATGAAGAAATACAGCTGATACATTTGAAGAAACATTTTATGTTTAAGACATAGAAGAACTTATTAATGAAGAAATGGGTGTAACACAGGAAACCTGGGAATTCTGCACACTTCATGCTGAAAAACTACATGAGGCCAACTCAATAAAAGAAAAAGAACATGACGAAACTTTACAACCTGTTACATAAAATTTGCAACTCAAATGATGAAAATAGTGACAGCAAAGAACATTAGATTGAAAATGCAAGTATTTATGCACATTTTATACACATTTGAATTATTATTATTATTATTATTATTATTATTATTGAGAATATAACCAATTAATAAGTTATCAGTTGCTGTTGTGCAAGAATATGCAAGGGAAAGGGGTTATAAAGCGAGTGTTGATGCACAACCTGGCAATAATTTGCTCACATTATATTCTCACTTGCTGCTGCAGAAAATTCCTTTCCTTTGAAAGTTACCATGAGAGAAGTTTAAAAATTCCTATATAGAGTTCAGCCAGTTGATGGTTAGACTCCATATTGCTGCCTGTATTTTCTTGCTTAGACTCATGGCACTTAAGTGCTTAACTGTTTTAAAACTTAGGTACAACACACAAAATAACAGAATTTGGTACTGTTACTCCTTACAGTAATAATGGATAAGTTGAACATTTTATCTGACACATAATCCACATCTTAGGAAATTATCACTGAAAAGCATCATTCCCTATCGCTAATGAACTATTTTTCAATGTCCTCTAAAGATAAAAATAAAAAATTTGGGGAGCAAGGGGTTTTAATGGGAGTTCTTTTATTTTATTAAATTTGTCTTCTGTGAGCAATGGTGTCTTTGATGTTTTACTGGCCAGGAATTTGTTTTATTCAACTTCTGTGGAACCAGACTGCCATAAAATGTATGCCTTCATGCCTGTTTTGTTCTGCCACATGATTTTCTGTACCTTATGTATGCCTTAAGATGAATACATGATGTTGCAATGAATAGCTCATCTCTGCACAACACAACTGCCCGACTCTGTTGATATCCCTCTTCAAACATACAAAACCTACATGTACCACAGGGTGAATCTCCATGATCAGAAAAGGAAGGGGTAGGTTCTCTGGTCAATCAATCTAAGTTGCATTACTTTTAAACTGCTCTCACTGTGCTTTCACCTATTCTGAAATTCTGACCATGCAGAGGCATTTGATTTTCAGATTTGATAAGAGTAAATCCTAAAGCTTTTAAGAGATGATAGCTTGAGATACACAACCTCCATGGGTTCATTGGTAGCCTAAATGCAGCAGGCTCTATATCCCATATTATTTTATCTGGTCTAGCTCTAAGCAGCATAATAGCAGTAGCAGTGCCATTAGAGAGCCAGAAGCTCAAAACACAGGAAATGATGGAGGTGTAGCAGTTCAGTAATAAAGTATGTTTAACAGTACGTTATTTTGCTTCACTTTACTGCTTGAGTTGTGGTTCAGAAACCAAGTAGGGTGGCTTTGCAGTTAATGCTCAGGACTTGCATTCTGGAGGCTCTGGTTCAATTCTTGTTGTGTCAGCCATCATAACCTTGGGTTTTTTTTTGTGCTTTTTCCCTGGTCATTTAGGCTAATGCTGAGATGGATTTTTACTTCCTACAAATTTCTCCTCTCCCATTTCATTTCATATATTCCATAGCTTCAGTTATAGTAGTAGTTCCCAAAATAGGGGGGGAGGAAAGTGAATGATTTAAAGAGGATGGCACAAATAACTTCAGAAGAAAATAGAAATAGAAAGTTGTTATACATATTAGAGTTTGTGAGGATATTTTTTTTTGTGCAAATTTGACAATGTTTGCTTCGACCTTATGAAGAAGCACTCACATCATCACTTTGTTACTCTTTGCTCTGTCATCAGTTTTGTGTTAAGCAAGTGTGTCATGCTATTCTAATGTCTCCATTTCAACTTTAAATTGTGCTGTGCAGGTAGTATCTTTGTAAGAAAGGAGACATTTCAGGCCTAAGTTTAGGGTACCTCCCAGGCATTTGCCATTTATGAGGACTGAGGAAAACCTGGAAAAACCTGTCAGGGAGGACGGTCCTGGTGGGATTCAAACCCCAGACCTCCCACTCATGAGTCTGCACTAACAACCTTGGCCTGCTAAAAGAAGACCCTATATGAAGACTATATTAATTATGGATTCACATTTATTGAAAAAGATGGTGTTCTATCTGCCACATTATGTTGTTTGCTATAATGTCCTCAGCAATGGTTCTCTGCAGCCTAATTGTCTGGAACATTATTTAACAACAGCAAACTCTGCACTGAAGAACAAACCAAAAATGTTTTTTATTGGGAAAAGAAACATATTAAGTCATATGCATGGATTTTACTGGTGCTTTCAAGCAAGAAAATGAAAATATGTTGAAGCATCTTATGAAGTTTCTCTATTAATAGTAAAAGAATAGAAAGTAGGATCAATGAAATGGCTCTGAATGTGAAAGAAGAGTTTGTTAAGAAATTCAAAGTTCTCCATTTCTGCCTTGCAGTGTAATGAAATGATTCCATAGATATAGCTCAACAGTGTCGATATTACTGTCAATTTGTGGATGAGAAGAAAACAATAGAAGAAATGTTATTTTCAAAAAACTGGAAACAATATGCAAAGGTTCCGATGTGTGTTCTGTTATTAACAATATCTTGATTTTCTCAGAAGATGTGGATAATGTGTCCGGTAAAATGTGCAACAGTTCCATTACCTACTGTAGGAAGTGAGAGCACTATATTCTGTTATTTGTACCTAAGTTTTAAAACTTAACACTTAAGTGCTGTGATTCTAAGGAAGAAAATCCAGCTGCACATGAAGTCTAACCACCGACTGGCTGGACTCAATAGAGGAACTTTAAAAACTGCTCCCACTGTAGCTTTCAAATGGAAAGAATTTTCTGCAGTAGCAACAGAGCAATAAATGTAAGAAAAATATTACCCGGTTGTGCGTCAACACTCCCTTTATATCCCCTTTCCCTTGCATGTAGTCAGTCCTGGTGGTGTAGTGGTTACCATACTTGCCTCCTATACCCAAGATCGCGGGTTCGAATCCGGCCAGGATCAATGGATTTTTTCAGGCGTAAAAATCTTAAGTATGACTTCCTTTGGAAGGGAAGTAAAGCCGTGGGTCCCGTGTCGTACATTTACAGCACGAAAAAGAACCTCAAGCCTGAAAGAGAGGCCTCTGAGCAAAATTTGTCGGCCCTTTCACACCCTGAGTTGAATGGGACGCTGATGACCTGAGATGTTAAAGAGCATCCATAAATAAATCAATAAAAAAAAAAAAAATCCCATGCATATTCTAGAACAACAGAAAGTGATAGTTATTTAATTGGTTATATTCTTAATAACAATAATACAAGAAAAACTTTTTCATGAAGAAATGAATAATGTGATACAAATGTTTATAAAATATGCATAAATATCTGTTATTTCAATCCAGTGCTCTTTGCTGTCACTGTCTTCATGATTTAAAGTTGCAAATTTTTTGCAACAGGTTGTAAAGTTTTGTCAGGTCCTTTTTCTTTTATTGAGTTGACCTTATGTCATTTTTCAGCAAGAAAATTTGGGGTTCATGCAGTTTCTCTGGTACAGTTTTATAAGTTATAAATTAGGACTTGCCTGTGGATCAACCAGACCATGGGTGGTGCACAGATTTCCATTACACCCTTTCAAGACAAATCATTTTCAAATTATAAAATTTACCAAAGAAAAAAATCCTGCTCTTACTGGCTCTGAAGGTATAATCCACAGACAAGCCAAACATGAAAAGCTCTACCAGAGAAATTCAATCTCACACTGTAAGTGACTATGAAAGTGGTTAATTTAATTTTGGTGCACAAGCCCTCCTCTCTAGATCATCCTATCCTACTCTATCCTCTTCTTTGATTTAGAAATTTAGTATGGAACAAAGGGTTTCCATTTGTTGTCTTTCTAAAACATAAATCAGCCACTCTGTGGTAGAGAATTTTAATAAAGTTTTACTGGGTGCTCTCCACCTAATAGGTATAGTATTGAATTAGTCTACTAATTCAAATTTGTTTTATACATAATTTCCTTGGAAAATGCCTTTGAAATTTACATCAATTATCATCTATTGAGTGTTTTTTGAACCATAAGGAGTACCAGTAGGATGATATATCCTTTTTTAGATTGTTGGCAATGGCACATATATCAATCTCCAAGAACAAAAAGATTTTTGTGGCACTATGCCGCTTTCCACAGATAGTTCACCATTGAGGTGCTGAGATCTAAAATGAGAGATATATTAAATAGATAGTAGTTTTGAGATACATTTAAAAAGTATATAATTTTGAATATTATTATTCCTAGACTTTATAATTACTCCTACTTGCTCATTAGGAATTTGAAACTCTTAAACCAAAATCTGTAATCATATAATTAAGACAAGTACTATGAAATAGATATAGAAAATAACTGACATGTTTTATTTTGATTTTTACAAAAACTAAAGTGTAATTCAAAATGCTGTATATTTTTATAGCAAAATGTTTTCTTTAATAATTTCAACATATTAATACACATTCCCAATTATACAATACATATCAAAATATACATTATCATGGAAAGCCTATTCAGTATCTAGTTCGCAGTCGGTCCTGGTGGTGTAGTGGTTACCATACTTGCCTCCTAAACCCAAGATCGCAGGTTCGAACCTGGTCAGAACCAATGGATTTTTTCGTGAGTAAAAATCCCAAGTATGGCTTCCCTAGGTATGGCTTCCTTCGGAAGGGATGTAAAGCCGTGGGTCCCATGTTGTACATTTATGGCACGAAAAAGAACCTCAAGCCTGAAAGAGAGGCCTCTGAGCAAAATTTGTCAGCCGTTTCACGCCTTGAGTTGAATGGGACGCAGATGACCTGAGATGTTATAGAGCATCCGTAAATAAATCAATAAAAAAAAATTTACTTCGTAACATGAAAGGGATAATATTAAATGTTACTACTTATTAAACAACCAGTTTATTTTGAAAGACAACCATGTTCATATTTGATCTGGAGGTAAAATTTTATTCCTGATCACTGTTCCAAATTTTACTTAACTTGCAGTTTTGCTCTTCACCAGTCACTTCATTAACAGCAAATTTCCTTAGAACAGTGCCAAAGTACTCATAAAACTGCAAAAGAATAATGCCAATTAACCATGAGACATTCTGTAGTATCTCAGGTTTCAAAGAAATGATGTCCATGTATACTCTGGGTACATTATGATAATGGGATACTATTCCCATCTTAACCAGAGGAAATTCATATTTTATCATACCCTCCTACTGGGTTAAATAGAGAGGCATTTGGACTGAGCAGTATTTCAAATATTTTGTAATGTGCAACAGTTCATTTGATTCCTTTCACAGTTACAGAGCTTCTTAAAAAAGGCATCTAGATGTTTCTGGTAGTCAAGAAATGCATCTTGTGTGCATAGTTCAACATGCACAGTCATCAAGTTGGTTGAAGATGGAGCTGATGTCTCTTTGAAACCTGTCCCACCATATTTAAAAGTAAGTGAAGTATAAGAATGTGTTAGATGACAGATTAGATAGAATTTACATTTAACAAGCTTCACTATGTGAGTTCCAACAGAATTTTTTAAAAATTTCTTATAATTTTTTAAAAGTTCTTAAATGAATGCACATATTTCCTTGTATGCCATTAATGGGGAGTGTACACTGTGTCCTGTTTCCTTTTGTGTAATTCTAGACTTGTAAAATCCTATCACAAGCATCACAGTTGAACATGTGACAAAGTTACATTTACTATTATGAGCTAATATTTACCAAAATTGAATCATTGTATGATTCCATTATTCCTGTTTTGTCCTGTACAGGCAACTGGAAATGCATACAAAGTTTTCACACTAAGAACCACAAGTTTCATCTGTGACAATTTCTGTTTCTGCACAAAGCAAAATTTCAACAGGAAAAAGTTACTGGACAAATTCCATTTTAGCATCAATAAATGTGGAACCATGTAAAGATAAGATCTACAGTAATAACCCATATACCCCAAAAAAGGTATATTTTTGATCTCAGCAGCTGTCATAACTACAAGCTAAAGCTTCCAAGTTTCTGATTAGAATAAGCATTTTTAAAACATACTTTTCATTTTGAAATGTAAGTATGCAGAGAGTTCCTTAATGACAGCCATAAGAGTGGAGGGCAAAGTACATGCATCCACTTGTCTAAATCACAGATGCTCAAAGGTAAAATTTGTTTTTAAAGTATAGAGTATATAGTATATAAGAAGACATACTTCACTTTTTAGTTTAAAGGAAATATACAATTTTTCGCATTTATGGGGAAAGTAAAGACTTTCATGAGAGAACCTGAAATTTGTAAAAATTTGCATGAAAAATACATCTTTAAATCACTTACAATTATTATGAGACATGCAGATAATTCTGTAAAACATTTTTATTATTAATACTTAAAAAAAAAAAAACTGCTCTGCCTATAGCTCAAGTGAAATTAGGCACAATATTCTCATTCATTACAGATATAAAGTATTTGGTGAAAATATTCTCTTGCTGGAAAACATAATTCAAAAGTACATCTGATTAAAAGCTCCAACAAAGTATATGATAGTATTAGTATCACAGTCCAAAACAGGTTTGCAGCTTTACACATATTTTGCATAATAATGGACCCAAAGAACTCAATGTTTTCCATAACCTCTCAATTAACTGAATTATAATTGTTTTTTAATCTATAGCTAATTTATTTCTAAGAAAAGTTGAAAATAAATTATCAGTTATACAACAAAATAATCATTTCAAAAACTTGTAATTTGGTGCATAATATACAAATTTTTTCACTAAATTTTTTGTGATTTCTTCCTATTTCTTTTGGTGAAGCATCAGCTGTGGATGAACTAATTCTGAAGCCCAAAAGTTGTTATAACAATAAAGAGGAGCTTAGCACATTTTGAAAATATGCTAAGCAAGTGCTTTTAGTTTTGGTTCTGAAAGATGACTAGGTACATATAAACTGAGGAGAAATAGTTTGAAAAGCGGTAATTAAGTTTCAAATTGTGCCTAATATCTTGTCCACATCCAGAAACTTTCTGAGTGCCCCTTGTAAAATCAGATTTCTTTAGTAAATATTTCATATTTTAGTTAATATAAGCCAAGAAAATATTACTATATTATAACCTGCCATATCAAAGGTTAAAATCATTCATCTTAAGAAATATTAACACTCTGCTTATTATGGCTACAGCTATATCTAAAGGTAGCATGTTCTTTGTACTGCAGTTAAGCACACAATGAATGTCATAATTTCTTCTAATTTATCAATTTGAGTCCTGTTATTTCTAATACATTTTAAACAGTTGTTACAGTTGATGATTATTAGCAATAAGTGCACATATTACTGTTAACCATGCTAGGTCTGTGTACAAATAAGGTGTTAATAGATTGACATATATTTTATTACAATAAAAGAGCAAAGTTGGCTAATAAATTATCTGTAGGTATTTTTCATGTAAAATATTCAATGTAAATCAGTTTTATACAGGATGTTGCATTTTTCTTGCCCATCCCAAATAGCATTTTTTTGATGCGTCAAATGAAAAAAACAAAAAGCTTTTAACATTATGGAGTTTTTGTGCAACCAAGGCACTAAACAGTTCGGTTTCTTCAATAACTGTGCAATTCTTACACTTGCACATCTACCAGTTAATTGGCCAGCCCATCCCTGGACTTACGTCATAACTTTTTTTTTGGGTCAAGGATGCTGTCTATCAGAATGTCCCAACAACACCAAAGAACATGCAGCAACACATTATTGATGCCTGTACAGCCATCTAAGAGGAAGTAGTGGAAAAATCTAGTGTCCTTTATCTACAGAGTGGACTTATGTATGCCAGTGGTCACAATTTTGAACATAAGATGTAAACAATCTGTTTTGCAGGTAGTGGTAGTACCACAGAGCTATAAAGGGCCATTTTACTTCTGAATTGTGATAAGTAATATGTACAGTATAATAACAAGTCCATGTACTCTACAGTACAAGCCATCCTGTTGCATTTCCAACAATGACTATTGATCATTATGAAATGTTTAAATTGGCCTTGAAGAGGTAACATAATTTGGTTAAACAAATGCACTGTGGTGGTATTAAATAAAAGAATTATTTACCATTTCCATATCTACTGTTTTCTTGATTAAATAGTACAATGTGATACATTTCTGAATAGCTCTTGAAGGTTAGGTATGTACATAATGCCATTTAAAAAAATGAAGCTCTATCTCACAAGTACATTAATGAAGATACAAAAAAACATACCCTCAGTAAAAATTCCCCCATGAAGTAAAAAACTTTTGTTTGAAACAATTTTTCATTTGATGCATCAGATTCGGCATGATAATTGGGACACCCAGTATATATGGTCATATACTATCATTTAATTGATATTGACAAATTAAAGATTAACTTATATTTTCAGTTCCGTTTATCTATTGCCATACAAAGTATTCAGTGCAAATTGTATTCTCTATGTCTTACTACTCAACATTGATTTGTTGATTTGGTTTATTTACGGACACTATTTAACACCTTAGGTCATCAACGTCCCATTCAATTCAGGGCGTGAAATGACTGATAAATTTTGCTCAGAGGCCTCTTCTTTCAGGCTTGAGATTATTTTATTTGCTATAAATATACAACATGGGACCCACGGTTTTATTTCTATTCTGAAGGAAGCCGTACTTAGAATTTTTACACCCAAAAAAATCCATCGATACTGGCCAAGATTGAACCTGCGATCTTGGGTCTACGAATTGTACGGTTATCATTAGACCACCAGGACCAAATCTCTCTCTATGGTCATTAATATACTATTAAATACCACAAAACAAGAAATGTTATTTCTTAGTTAATAATTATTAGTTAGGTTTATTATATTAAAAGATGCTCTTTAACAGGTTCCTTCAAATTAGGACATGATATAGCCAATAAAATTTGCTCAGAGGCCTGTTCTTTTAGGATTTAGGTTTTTTTATGTGCCATAAATCAATGACATAGGATCAAATGGCTTTACTTCTCTTCCAAAGACCATATTTAAGATTTTTACACTCTAAAAATCCACTGACCCAGGTTTGAACCCTAGACCTTGGGTCTACAGGGCAATTATGGTTACCACTAGACCACCAGGATAGACAATTATTAGTTATGATTAATCTGAAATTATATTTACTTTAAACTGTTATATATTTTTATAAAAGATCAAATATGAAACATGTCTTTATCAATTATTCACTTCATTCTATAGCAAGAGTTGTTTTCTGATAACTTCCCTAATGATCATAAAACATGATTTGCAAAGTTAACACAATTAAGATTGATAGCAAATATTCATATAGCATAAGAACTTGGTCTTGGTTTAAAAACAGCTTCCATTATAGTATTAATTTGCCTTCAGATTCCAGCATTCAGTGCTTTTGAAATTAAAAATTAGCTAGCACAACATTACACATTTCTAACAAAATGTAGTTAAAAATACCATACACTTGATCTTTGATTTTACAAAAATAATTAGTTTCTTATGGTGCTGCTTGAAAAAAAAACCAAAATGTTGTTGGGGATTAAAGTTAAAATGTTCCTGCCTTTTTATAGTACTGCTGAAAAATGACAAGATCTCAAGAATTTCCAATTTCAAACTCCAATTCCAACTGATTTGTTCCACTTGATCATAATGTTCTTCATTAAGATTTTATTCTTTTGATACTGTACAATTATAACTGTCAATATCATAAACCATGTTTGTACTGATGCTCACTAATGACCATTGTATTTTCAACTGTGAAAGCGTGTATAATCTTATTGGCATGGAGTGGGGTTAATACTAAAATGAGAGTAGTCATGATTGCTCTAAAAGAATTAGAAAGTCACCTATTGAGCTTTTCCAGACCATGAGTCCTGAAGATCAGGATTCTGATTAGATCGGATTTAGAGCTTACCAGTGGAGTACTGGAATTTTCCTGATGTCCCAACTGAAGAATCAGAGGAAACTGAAATTAAGATGACTCCAGCAGTGCAGTAACAATGGACATTAAGATTCTCTTTACTGATGAGAAGTGCCCACCAATTAAAAGAGTTTTAACTCCCAAAATGACAGGATGTATACTTCAAACTCTTAAGAAGCCCATGAGAGATTTCCAAAGTTCAGACAGATGACCACCCCTCTAAAGTCATGATTAAGTGGGTGATAAGCTATAAGGGTTCCATCAGGCTTCAGTTTTGTTAAAAAAATGTTTAAAAACCAGTGCTAAAGTATATGTGAAAAGTTTCCTGAACCCTCTTATAATGTCATTGAAACAAACAATGGTTAACAATGAACCCTGGAGCTTCCAGCTTATTAGACTAGAATAATGCAACAATGACTGGAGGTCAAAGTATCTAATTTCATCTCCAATGCTGATTGGCCATCCCTAATCTTAATCCCCTGAATTATAAACTGTGGTCAATGCTAGAGGAGATTGTCTGAAAAAAGAGGCACCCTATAATTGAAAGTTTAAAGTGCTCCTTGTTTGCAGCAGTGATTATTATTGAGAATCTATACTGCAGTAGATAGGTGGTTTAAGACTTTGAGTCTGTGTGAAGGCAAAGGTGCATATTTTTAAATTTGATTGGTGCCATATATATTAATAAATATAAGTGCAATATAGTAAACATAAACTAAAAGATCTCAATCCATGTTTAACTTACTCCCAAAACAGTGTGTGGCAATATTTATGGCTAGACAAGGTATTTTGAGCAATCACTTTCTCTGCTTCTCAGGAGGATGCAGCTCTTCTTCATAATCATTATGTAATTAATTGTAGGATCATTCATAATTTCACTGCATCGACAACATCACTTTCTAACTTTTGATAAGTATTGATGAGGTGGCTGATGGGACCTAAGAATGAAATTGTTTAACTTATTTGTAAAACAAATATTTCTTGAAATAAAGTGATTTCATTGATGTTGAAATTTTGTCAAATTCATCATTAACTGGCACTTTATGTTATGTTGTGATGTTATGCTTGTGCAAGAACAGACATCTCATTGAGAGCACTAGTGGGTGCTTGTGGCAAGGCATATTCTAAAATGCCATTAGACAATAGTACAACTGATTTGCATTTTTTAATGCTTTCAAAACTTGATTTATTTTTGCTGATATGTTTGCTGCTGGCATAATCCTTAGCAAGCAGATTTGCAGCATGCAAATTAAAGCAGAAGGCCTAATTTACGTCCATTTTACTATATTGCTGGTATTAACAGACATGGTGCAGTCAATGTCTGTGTTATACATGATTTAGATCCCTTTTTGCAATTTCACATAATTTGTTCCTGTATCTGTCTCATTTGGCAAATCAAAAGCCTCCAAAAATATATTTCTTAGTTTTCCAGTACGTATCAGCATTAACATTTTGTACCATTGTGATAATATTCTTTGTATTATAGGATTCATTTTCGAACTATTAAGAGTAAAACTCATTCAGGATCATTATGTATTTGTTTAGATTCTTCTTTGCATACACCATCATATAGTCTGTTTGATATAATTTTCATTTGGTAAGAAGGGTACCATTTCTTCAGCATGTCCTAAAACCCACAATGCTAAATGGAATGCTGCAATAAAATTTAGAAAAGTCCTAAACCAACTTCCTTTATTTTTGTTTTTGAAGCATTTATTTCATCAATATAACTTGTTATTGTATATCCATATAAGAGCTGAAGAGTCATTCTGCATGGTGGCTGGCAGCAGAATCCAAGTCAGCACAGGTAATTTAACTGCAAGTGCTGTTTTCTAGGTACTTCTGATACTAAGATTTGTCTACAATCTCTTTACTGGCATATCAAATGTATAACATGAGCTTCTGAAAATGCTGGTGTTTTGGTGTTTCTTCTACTACTATGAACTTTAAGACACTCTTTTGCTATATTTTAAAAATCATTTAACACAAGCATAATTTAGCACAAATTATTCTTATTTTCAATGTTCACATGAACAAAATTAAGTTACTCATACATGTTGTGCAGTGATGCCACTGTGATTCATAAATAGAAAATACAAACCTAAACAAAGATGTCTTGTTAAGAGCTGCCTAATCACTAAATCTATTTCCATTAACTTGTATTTTTAGTTCTCAGAAATAGGTTTTGGGTTTTAATCAAATGATTTGAGGTTCTATTTAGTTCAGTTGTTTATTGTTTTCATTAAGAAGGTTCTGGTTATCCCTCAAAAGGTGTAGCATGGGTTGGCATATCATAATTGTCAGTGTAATATGATTTGGTGTCTCAATTATTTGTTACATGTTGGTTGAGAGTTGCTTGCATGAGTGTGGTGAGGAAGAATGTGTGAAGGAATGCTAGCGAGCACAGGAAGCAGGGTACCATGTTGTAGTTCTAAAGAGCAATGAGCGAGTGGTTCAGCAGAAAAGTCTAAAGAACGGAGAAAGAAAATTGCCAAAAATATGCATGAAGTAAAGCTATGTTCAAATAAATAACCGAGATATAAAGGAGATTAAAAGCAGGAAGGCTAGAATGGAAGAGAAATTGGAAAAGAGACTGGAAGAGATAATTCAGAAGGATTGAAGGCTCAAAGAGGAATTAGGAGAGTTAGCAGAGTGCAGGAACAGAATAGTTAAAATGGAGAAAGCGGTGGATGCAAGCAGGAAGCTGAACATAGTGAACTTTGGAATGGAAGAAAGAAGAGAGAGAAAGTCATAGGAAGAAGTAGAAGAAGTGATTGAAGGAATATTAGGCAACAAATTAGGGGATGGGAAATTAGAGATGCCTGGAGAATTGGATGAAGGGGCGAGAGAACAAGGCCATAATTAGTTAAATTAGCCACAATGAATATGAAATGAAAAGTATTAGGCCAACTGGGAAATTAAAAGGCACAAAATGTTTTATTAAAAATGACTATGATAAAAAAGAACTAGAAATAAGAGCAGAATTGATAAACAAGACGAAGGGAGCCAGAAATGAAGGTAGAAGAGCATTAATGCATGATATGCACTTATGGACAGACAAAGCCAATCGACGCAGCAGCAAGGTCAAGACATCATGGCTAGAGGGAAAGAGAGGAGGATTAAAGATGGAAACCTGCTGATGCTATATCAAGGGCAATGATCAACAAGGAATGGAGGGGAAAAGAAGAGGGAAGAAAGGGGAACTACCTGCATCCGGCAAGGAAGGGAGGAGAATATCGCAACGAGTGTGTCCAGGACTTCACAGAGTGTAAAACAGCTGAGTGGGGTAAATGATATGGTGGAGAGAAGTGGATAGGGAGAATCAGCTGGTTAGTGGTCAAGAGGTTTGAGTGTGGTGTCATTGCCAGTCTGGAGTTTGATTGAAAAATTATAAAAACTCAGGGTCAGTTAAAAGAGTTATAAGAGCAAAAGCAAAACTTGAGTGATTTATTTGGAATAGAAAATAGTTGTTTAGAGGAGGATTATTGGTGGTTTTAAAGACTTATAAAATACCAGAAATAAAGCAAAGGGAGAGGCCGGTTATGTGAGAATAGTGGGATGGGTAGAGTGGGAAGTAGGATATACTGCATATACAACTAGGGAGTTAAATGTATAGATCCTAAATAACAAGCACACTCCAAGGATGTTGTATAATGTGCAAGTTAATGTAAGAGAATTATAAGAAATAAAGTATTCATTCATTCATACTTGTTACACAAGTGTATATACGTAGTCTTTATTACAATCAATGCAAGTCCTCCAGAACTTACAAAGTGCATGGCTTCTTCTAGTAAAATTCTTTTTCATCTGCACTGCTAGGTATACCTCTTCATTCAAACATTTCAATTCACATCCATATCCGAATGGTGTGGTGTGCTGAGCCATGTCTAATGTTCAAATCTCTGCAATTTATCCACTGTCACTCGGCGATTTTCCAGCATTAAGGCTTCAACTGCTGCAATATTCTCTGGGATCACAACTTGATATGCCAGTAGCCACACCATTTCTGAACTTCCTACTCCATGTATAAACTTGCTATTGTGACACACATGCATTATCATATTGAACTGTCAATCATCGATGAATTTAAAAAGTTTTATACCTTAACTACTCAAAAACCAAATAATACCTTGTCCATTTACATTTGAATCCATTGTGTTTTTATTTTATAAGTCCTTAGTTTATACCACTCTTATATATGATGATCTGGGAGCGCATATTCAAAATATTTTGAGTAAATTGAAACACACTTGGAGTTTTCAATAGAATGCTATTCTTATTTGATGCATGCTTGCAGTGGGGTGGCCATCGTTAATCTGATATGTTAATACCTATTGCTCGTTTTGACAGTTCTGCTACCTGTAGCACATTTCTTAAAGCATTTCTAATAGTTCTACAAACTTAGAGAATTTCACAAAATTTCAAATGTTTATTGAATTAAAATTTATTGAAATGCTAAGAAAAAATACAAAAGGGGCATCACCTATTTGGCCCAGCCCATTTTGGGTATAACTCCTAAATTTTTATTATAATTTTAAGGTTATCAATTGTAGCTCTCGCATGTATTTTACATTTCAAGCAGAAAAACGAAAGTATGCATTAAGTTCCTAACTGCTTCATTTATTAAACAAAATATTTATAGTCAATATTGTCCTATAATTGTCATTTATGTGATATGTTCTTAGCTCTTGGTATTTTATTTTGTACATAGTACTCTGAAGGAAAATATAGTAAGCATTTAAGCTGTTGATAAAAATGAACCTGCAACACTTTTTGGAGGAGAAGGAAACCAAAACCAGAATATAGTCATAAATTAATTTTGAAAATGTATAATTACAAATCTATACCCACAAGTGGCTAAAGTACCAAATAATGCAGGAAGATCCCTCAACTTGCTTTAGCACCAAACAATGTCCACATGCACAAATGGTTACAGTACCAAACCATGCATCAGCTTCTTGCAGAACTTAATGAAGTAGTGTAGTAATGAAAACATTTTAGCTACAGTAAAACAAAGCTGCTAATTCTACACTAAGAGATTTTTACAGCAGAGTAGCTAAAGGTAGTGAAGAATTTCCTGATCAATTTACTCCTTTGATCAGATTTGTATGCAGATCATTTTCCATTTCTTAACCATTTCCATAATAATATTAATCAAACATGCTGAATGCCCAGAAAATATAAATAAGCAAAAAGTGATCCTTGTACAGCATTTTTACTCAGACCAAATAATCCTGCTCTCAGCTGGAAAAGGGTGCGCATGCTTTAAGGGTGTATAAATAACAACCAACCTTCCAAAATGTGTGAGGTTAGCCATGACTATGTTAGGACGCTGATCTTTATGCTTGACTCTCTGGGAGCCAGAAGAGGCAAAGAGACGGTGGTGTGCAGTGGTGCTGTCTAGTGGCAGAACCTGAAGAAGCTGACTGGGACACGAGCCAGACCTATGCGTGGTACAAGGACACACAAACACAGAGTGCAAAGTTAGGTGATACAGTAACAAGCTCCACATTTCTCTTTAACATGCACTATGCCTGGCAAACCATCTGCAAATGTTACCTATTGTTCACATTTGAAATCAAAGTAGAAAGATAATAGCATTCTTAGAATGCAATATATTGCCAAGACAAGGACAATGAATTATGTATACATTGCAGCAACTGAATGAATATTTTTATGATGGGTATGCATTCAAGTATCATTACTTGAGGAGTCCATGCTTCAAAGCATTGTGCCCTATAATTATGTATCAGAGATATGCATTTCACTAATAAGTTTACCACAAGAATCATGTCAAAATTTTCATGGACCCCAAAATGGAACAATGCTTTTTAGAGAATCAGAACATTGAACATATTCTTGAGCCCCAATTTACACAATGACAGCACATAAGCAATACTTTAATGTAGATTTAAAAAAGTTATTTTCCTCTATGACAAAACAAAAGCGTTAAAGGGAAAAACATACAGTCTATTCTACTTATTTACATATTTGCAAATGGCATAGAGGGCTGTGCAAGTGTACACAATATAAGTAAGCCATATTTACATACTTTTCTGCATGCTCTGAGCTGTTTCATCAAGTACACACTCAAATGTGACATTTGCTTTAATACTTCTATGCCAATTTGTTTTAGCTTTAAATTGTTCCTTCCTAAAATGAATTTACTTAATAACAATTGACAATGAACCTTTGCTCAGTTCGTAACACAGGTATTGCTTGGCACCTATATACGTGCATATATATATGCCAAAGAATAAATATTCAATAGCTTTGCAATTTTGGCTCCTAGATGTATTTAGTGTAAATACTACAGCCCTTTCATAAATGATGACTGCAAAAATCACTGTCACTTGAACTTATAACCTATGAGTATACCTTTGTTTATTTAATTATGATTTATCATTACACACTCATAAAACTTCCTTTAGTGTGTTGCAAATGCTCATTATATTCTCTTCTTGTACCTCTACAGATATTTATAATCGGGCTCAGATTCTTAGGTTATTAACATTTTATCTTCATTGCAAAAGGAATAAATTTCTTTAAAAATATGCAAACAAATATACTCCAGATCATTAAAATTGTAATACCCATAAAGATGTGTTAAAAACATTACATTTTCACAAAGGAATAAGTATGCCTGGTCAAAAATACTACAGCAAAACTATTTGAATTTGATCAAGGGAGATTATGGCATACCGAGGGTGCAGGAGGTCATTTGGAGAAATTGGTGCTCGTGTTGGACGAAATGCATCCAGAGGTAAGTAAATATGAGATCAGTTGATTGTGGTAGGATGAATATACAAGTGAAGGATTTCAATGACTCCATCAAACAACCAAATAAGAAGACAGACCTTTTTCTCATGGCAATTATGAACATTACAATGTGTTGAAATTTTAACAACAAACAGTGCACTTTCAAACATTTATCTAAAACACATCATCATCTAAAATTCAGTTTTTATTGAATAATTTTTTATAAAAGCCCAATTCAGACTAATCATAACAAGAACCAAATTAACACATAAAAACTGATATGGCAATTATGGCTCTGCCTTTTAAGTTACAGTTTTAATAATGCTGTTTTTATATAAACATCTGCTGCTTTGAATGTTTTGATCAGTAATCAAAAACATGTTTCTAATATGTCACATCTTTGTATTTATTAGAATTATTCTTTATTCTACACCTTCATGCAGCTGAGTCAGCAGCACTGCCTCACACAGGCAGTGTTAACAACAATGTTGATACAATCATATAAACACTTACTGCCTGAATGCCTCTAATGAGTGCATGTTATTTACTTGATTGCAATTATGCTTTGTATTACATGGGTCAATAGTTCATATCAATGAATTTTGTTTATATTTTGAAAACTTGAGTTGAACTTTGGACATCACTCAGTTGTAGTTAAGTTCTTGTGGTGAGGTGGAGGTTTTCATCGTTACATTCTTTTAGTATATTTTAACTATGTCCAAAGCAAGAGCAATGACAAGCTGCAATTTGCAGCAATATGCTGCAGAATTTATGGATATTTTTAATTTAGATAGACATTCCTCTATTGCCTACCATGTGTAAAGCAATAAAGGTTGAATGTGATCTCAAAGTATGACACACCTAGCTGGTAACAAACCTATTGCTACAGTTTTGTATATAATAAACAACCTAATTCTTGATATTGAATAGTGGTCTCAAGTATGAAACACCTAGCCGGTAGCAAACCTATTGCTACAGTTTTGTACATAATAAACAACCTAATTCTTGATATTGAATAGTGGTCTCAAGTATGAAACACCTAGCTGGTAACAAACCTATTGCTACAGTTTTGTATATAATAAACAACCTAATTCTTGATATTGAATAGTGGTCTCAAGTATGAAACACCTAGCTGGTAACAAACCTATTGCTACAGTTTTGTATATAATAAACAACCTAATTCTTGATATTGAATAGTGGTCTCAAGTATGAAACACCTAGCCGGTAACAAACCTATTGCTACAGTTTTGCACATAATAAACAACCTAATTCTTGATATTGAATAGTGGTCTCAAGTATGAAACACCTAGCTGGCAACAAACCTATTGCTACAGTTTTGCACATAATAAACAACCTAATTTTTGATCTCCTGCAGACCTCTTAATTTTCAGTTTATTATGCAGATTTATGTAGGGGTCTGCATCAGTGGGTATATCCTGTTAGAAAGAAAATAACATTTTTTAAAGAAACTTTCTCACCAAATATTCAAATACTGTTACTTTTGAAGAGTCAACTGAGAAATTGAAGAAACTCCAGAACAAATTCACTCAATTATGAAATAAGTTCCTTATATGAAACTTAAGATTCTGATGGCAGGAAAGCTGAGAATGTCATTGTTGGGTATTAAAAATGATGAAGAAATTTCAAAGAAATGTTTTCTGTTAACATGCCAAAAAGAGTGCTAAGTGAGCAATGGTGGAAGAAGGATGTGTTACAGAGAGCTCCTGCATCATAAGTGAAAGATTGCCTACCAAGTAACAATAAGGGTGAAGCTTGCAGTATATCGAATGAGGATAGGGGCATTTGGAAGGAAGAAATTTAGCCTTAATAGCAACAGAACTGGAGACAACATAATAATGATCATCTTAGTAATTGAAAGTGTAATTTTAACCCTGATATGATGATAGAAGGTATAGAATTAAACTCAGGACCTGTGGAAATACAAACTATGCTGGAAAATATCACGGAGAAAATTATTAAAATGTAGGGGATAGTGGAGAGAATTAATGAAAACTTATGTAAAGCAGCCAAAGAAATAAAGGCAGACCTCAAAAATTAAATTCAAGGATAATAAAAAAGGTGAATGAAATTCAAAATAGGATGGAAAGAATGGAGGAGGTGTTCATAGAAGTAGAAGAAAAAAAAGAGGATTTTGGCCAATAGAAGAAGTATCTTAAGATTTAAATGGAAAAACTATTGTTTTTGTTGACTTGGTTTATTTATGGATGCTCTTTGATATCTCAGGTAATCAGCGCCCCCATTCAATTCAGGACAAGAAATGGCCGATAGATTTGCTCAAAAAGAAGAGGTCCTTTTTTCAGGCTTCGCTGTAAATCTACAACATGAGACCCATGGCTTTATTTCCCTTCCGAAGCAAGTCATACTTATGATTTTTACTCCCAAAAAAATCCATCGATCCTGGCCAGGATTGAACCCACTATCTTGGGTTTAGGAGGAAAGTATGGTTACCACTACACTACCAGGACTGACACAGCTTTTAGAGTGAGAAGAGGAAGAGAGAATAGGCCAATAATAGTCAAAGTGGCCACAATGCAGTTCAAATATGAAATTCTGAAAAGAGCAAAGAAGCTGAAAGGGTCTGGAATATTTATTAATAAGGATTTGACCCCTAAACAAAGGGAATCATAAAAAGGAAATGGTATGGTTAATGATAGAAGCAAGATCAGCCAGGAAAACAGCATTTGTAAGAAATCTACAACTTTGGAGAGAGGATATTGGCAGGGAACATCAACAATGAATTTGGTACAAAAGAACGGAAATGGAGGAAATTAAGACAACAAAACTCTTGAACAAGAGAGAATGGCAGGAAGTACAAGGTTCAACTTGCAGCAAAAGACGTGAGCAGATACAGGAGAAAAGGAGAGAAGAAGAGAAACCAAGCAAGGGGGAACAAAGCAAAGAAAGGGAGAGAAACACACAGCTTGTGGAATGCAATATGTCATCAAGGTCAAGAATAGCAGATGATCAGCTGAGTGGCGAGCCTTCAGCAAGGTTAACATTGCAAGATACATCAGGTTATGGTGAAGGAGGTGGCAGCTTCCTTGGTTAGCACCTTCCTTGGTGAAGGAGTGTTAGCATCTCAGAGCCCAGTAATTACAAACAGTGGTTTGAAAGCATAACAGCTGAGTGGAGGGGAAAACATAGAAGGGGAATATAGTGGGGGTATCATTAGAGGCGGATATTTAAAAGTTCTGAATAAGTTTGATGGCAAAATGAAAGGAATTCAATTAAGAAGTAAAAAGTGATAGGATGTGTTTAAAAAATGTATTGCACTCTTACTAGCAGCTAGAGAATGGAAGGCACTTGGTTTTTAGAACTGTGAAGGGTTAAAGAAATAAAATAGCCAAAGAAACTTTATATCATTTAGTGGCAAAATTAGACATTTTTGCGATGGTAGAGGTGTGGTTAAGAGAGGGTGTTAAAATACTAACAGCTTTAGTTATTTTGGGAGGTAAGGGGAAACATTAGCTAAGAAAGGAAGAATATCAGGAGGGTTAGGAGTGTTTGTGAAGAAGTCATTGATTAAATAGACAGAGGCAGGGAAAAATTGAAGAGTTTTTGAATCAAAATCATTTGACATTTTAAATGGAAAATATAGAGAGGATGAGAGTTGTAAATTTACATTTGTAAATTAAAATAGCCAAAGTGTAATAGATTATATTTTAGGGCTTATTAATATCAGCTACACACTAAACGATTTTAAAGTTTTAAACTTATGTTCAAATAGTGGTTACATTCCACTAGTAGTGGATATTATGGCTAAAGTTCATTGTTAGATATGCAACATTTAGAACAAACATAAACATTACAGATTTAAAGGATTGTAGGACAGTATTTATTTCAAGAGAGAGAGAAAAAAAAATCAAATATTGTATTAAAATACCTGGGCCAGGCATTTGCATTTTTCTTAGTATTTCAATAAATTTCAATTTTATCATGCCAAAAAATATTAATCATGTGACAGTTGTAAGATTATTTAACAAAGCAAAGCAAATTTTACGGCCAGGTTGTACATGATTATTATTATTATCATCATCACCACCACCATTATTATTATTATTATTGACAGCACAACATGATGAAGAAGGCAATGTAAGGTTTTTGATGTTAGTAATTAAAAATGTTTCATGTTACTACTTGCTTTATACAAGGGCAACACCAAATATGTGAAGAAATTAAAACAGTGCATCCTAATGTGGATAAATTGATTACTTATGGAAAAAAAAGTGTTCATAAAGTCTCTGAAAAGAACTGAAATATTCAATAATAAAAAAAATCCTAACATCCCAGTGACACCCATACTGGTATTAACGTATCTTCATTAAATGTTAAACAACACAGTGTTAAAAAAAATTACTTAGTGTATGTATGTATGTAGAGAGAGAGAGAGAGAGAGAGAGAGAGAGAGAGTGCGCGCGCGCGTGTGTGTATAAAAATTAACAGAAAAAGTCACACTTGAGATCGCTATATTTTGGATTTGTGGATTCCTTCTATGGCAAGAAGACAAGTGACTTCTTGGTCAAAAGGTATAAAAAAAATTACATATAGTGTTAAAGTGAGGGGGGAGCAGGTTATACACTGTGTGTAAAATTTCAAAAGTATTGCATGGTCAATAAGAAATGGAAATGTGGGTGTGAGTGATATGTCCAATTATAAATTTGCCAGATTGACTTCTTTTGACATGGAGCATTTTATTTCCCACTGTAATTCAATGTTCCATTATAATCATCAGTCATTTCAGATACATAGGTTGAGGATAATTCTGTGTTTTGCAATTTTCTGCTTTTGGTGATCCATAGCATTAATTATATTAGTGAGTACAGTATGCTGTTTATATTCACATAAAATAATTTAACAAAATTGAATACTTTACTTTTTTGTCATATATTTCAAGTATTTTAGCACATAAATACAAATATTTTCTAGATTGTTAACAGCTATTGATCCCAATGTATCAGGTATGGGAATTCCCACATGTACTAGAGTTTTCTGGTGATCAGTTCAGTGATTAAATAATGTATTTTTTCTAGTTCTAAAATGGTTTGGGGTAGAAGAGGAACATAAACTGCTTTCTTTCTACAAAAAAATAAATAAAATAGATCAGAGACTGAGGTAGCTAAAGCATCAGATTCGGGTCATTGTTGTTTTCACTTCCAATGCACTACTTTATCAGTTTGTTATTAAAGAAATCTCATATGTCCTTGTGAAAATGCAGCAGGTACCCATCCAACTGCATAATGTGTATGACTGTACTCATTTAGCTGAGGCATTAGCCATTCCATGAACATAAAAATATGTTATTTAACAGACCGTTTTTTCTGTGAAAGTAGGGCAGCATACACCTTTTTAATTCAAACAAGTCATGTTCATCTTGGAGGAATCTGCTGAAACTATCAGAATGCAGTTTTTAGTTCCAAAATTCAAACATTTTATGTTCTTATCTATCCAAAAAGGAAATTTAGTCTCATCTAGAGTACCAGTTTACCTTCAAAATCATCCTTATAACTCATCATGCTATCAACGCTGATGCAGAAAACTTACATTTTAAGATGGTCAACAGTTTAAGAGCCTGAAGTTTTGCAATATAGTTTTAAATGTAGTCATTCCCTTGAAACATTTCTCATGTTTGTATAATACCAAGTTCCCATGCTACAGAAATCGGCTTTCTTGGGCACCATATGCACATTTCTTGTAAAGCTCAATTTTTACCTGTTTAGCTGACAATTAATCATTATTTTCCTCTTGCACAGACATTCTGAATACCAGTGTTTAGCAGAATTTTCTCAAGGTGCCTCCTTGTTACACTTTATATGAAAATGCTATTAAATCATTGTAATTAATCTTTGTTTTCTGAAATTCAAGATTACATAACTACAAATTGTTGTATGTAATAAAACAAATATTGGACATGATTTAATACATTGCAGCAGAAATTATTAATTACTAATCAACATAATACCAAAAACAAATTAGTGAAACATTGTCAATTGTTTACAAAAGCCTTGTAATTACTATCCATAATCATTTACCCACTATCTTGAACATGTAACTAATGAGCAGGGACATTTACTGCAAAATTTCTAATTACTGTTTGAACAATTCAGCTACTAGTAAGTACTTTATTGAATTTATTTTTTAAAACTCCTGTTTTATTATAATATGCCATTACAAAGGAAGAAATAAATACCAATAAAATTATATAAAATAATTGTAACCATGATAAAAATCTGGCTAGTAAAAATACCAACATTACCTAAGAGCATTAGCTTGAGAGAGAAAGAGAGAGAGGGGGGGAGGAATTTAAGATTAAGAAAGAAACTTATGTTCTATTCAATGAAGACTGTTTTCAAAAGAAGTTCTAATAGTTACTAAAAATGAACAGCACTCATATTGCTGTACTTTAATACTATTTCCTTTAAGTTTCACTCTTATACTGCGTACACTGATCAATAGGACACTGGCTTTCGTTACATATATATATATATATATTTTTATGGTGTCAGTAAAACACAATGTAACAAATTAATATTGCAATTTGCTATGAGTCCCACATTTCCTGAGATAGTTCTTAAATATGCAGGGCACTCAAAAATTTTTGAAACCAATCTATGTACTATTTCACATTAGTGTGTAAAAATGTAACTACCATGTTGGACTAAGCTACAAAAGTATGCAACAGTACAAGTTTAAACTTGCATGGTCTTAGTAGGAGAATCTATTCAATTCAGTCATGTGTCTATGACAATTTTCTAGAAAATTTTTCATATGCCTTGAGAAGCTATTAACAAGAGATCAATTCAGTGTATGGGGCCACTGGTAGAGTCAAGTAAGCATATTTGATACTAAGTGTTAAAGTTGTTATCACTATTGCAGGTCTGACACAATACTTCACAAATTTATATCTGTGAAAAATCTATCCAAAATAGGTCCTACATTTCTTAACAATAAAAAGAAAATAAAGAGAAATGTGCAAGGAAATTTCACAGAATTTTCTATCAAATGGCACTAAACAGTTGACATGCATGCACATTGGTAATGAAAGCTGATTTGTTTTTTACGATACTACTATAAATAAAGCTCAATGAAAATATTCTAAGACCAGTTGTTCAATGAAAGTTTTATTCTCAGAAGGGAATATTTACAATTTTTTTTATTATGAAAGATTAGTGGTTGACTGCATGCCAGAAGGAATGACATCAAAAGGGACAAATTATGACATTATTGCTACTATTGCATAGCATGGTATCTGTTCACAGAACAGCTCTACAAAATTGAGAAACTGGAGAATGGAAAAGTCCAGGTGCTTGACAATTCATCCTACAGCCCTGACATTGCAACTCCTGACTGTTCTTTTAACTGAAATAGAAAAACATTTTAAACCAGTGCAAAAACTTTCTCTAGCTATAAATTAAATTTTTCACAATACCTAATTTGGAGTACCATAGCAGCTTGGTAAGTGCTTGCAATACCTAAAATTATGTGTAGAGAGATAGGGAGTACTTTGAAGGATTATGAGGTTAAAGGCTTCATTATAGCTCATAAGGATTTTGGCAAGGCATTTGTACATTGTTTAGATACCTCTTGTTAATGAGATATCATAATGCACACATGATGCATAATTCCCAAATCTTTAAAGGGGTAAAAAGTTAATAAGGTGAATATTTGTAAATGAAAATCTAAAAAATATGTTGTTAATATATTTCTTTTTATTCTAATTACATACCAACTTAAAGCAATGCTTATGGAACTTAAATACAAGAATAGCATTCAAGATTCTACAACTTAACAATGAAAAGTTACAATATTTAACTAAAAGTTCAACAATCTACTATTTAAATATTTGTTATCTATGCCACTTCAAATAAACATTACTGAAAAAACATACACACAGTAATGCAAAGTTTGTGCCAAACAAATTTTTAGAAATAAATCAACTCTTTAACAATTCTTTCAGGCTGCAATTGCTTTATTTTCCAAAATTCACCATATTGTTAAATCTCAGACAAACAGTATTGTCTATCTTCAAGGTAATATGTAAACAATGTGGGGAGAAAAAAAGTGTCCAATATTTATATGCGGTGAACAGGGGCTATTTATTTTCCCTGTACAGTCTCTCGGAATCAGTCACATTTGTACTCTTGCTGAAAGTGTTCAGTGAAATGTGCATATTTCTTTACTTTATTTTTAGTAAAACATGGCTTTCACCTGTCCTCGTCTCAAAGAAGATTGCGACGATTACACCACTGAAGATGTCCACCGCATTCATGGACAAAACATCTGGGAAGATGAAGGAGAAGAATCCCATTGGACCATGGCCTTACAGCCCAGAAGACTCAGTTCCCCCTATTTTTATTTCTAACTGCCTATGAATCTGGTGTCTGGCTATTATAAATTTAACTGCATGTCATGGATGCTAGTTGCAGTTTTCATGAGGAAATAGGCCCACTGAAAAGTGTTTTACATGATACAGAGAGAAAATTTGTGGAAAAATTACAAAAACTTATAATTGAAATTATTCCTTTATTAATGATGCTGATCAAGGTTATATGACTGAAAATTATTATAATACAGGCTAATAACATAAGATTATGGACGTGATGGGTTGAAGAATGAAAAAGAGGATGAAGATGGAAGAGCATTATTAGCCTAAGAAGAAGATGTGTTGATACTTATTACTGTGATAAAAATAAAGTTTTTATGGAGAAAAGATAACCTTCTGCAAACATGAGAACAAATTGTCACTTCTTTTCAATTTTATTTGCTGATACCAACTTCTTTGCATAAAACCAAAATGCTAGGCATAATCTACAAATAGAAGCCAACTACAGATGTAGCTGCAGAACTCAAAGGTGGGCCATTACAATGTTCTTTGCGCTTCTTGATATGAATTGCATGAATGTGTTTATTTATTTACCATTCCCAAAAGAGATAAGATGAAAAGATGTGATTTTACGAATACTTTAGAAAAGACACTCAGTTATCCCCACATGCATTTAGGCTGAAAAAGATAAAAATTGAACTTTTCTTCAAGAAATGAAACTTTCCAGACAGGAGCTCTGAATTTTCAATATGAAATTGAAGGCACTTTGGATTCTGAGAAATTCAAAATCTGTTGTTTATCATCTTAGATGTAAAAAGAAAACAAAACATGCATGTTACAGTTCATCATTTTTGTTTAGTGCATTAACATACTAATGAAGTCAGTAATAAAAAAAAATTTTTTACATACACATACAAGAAAACTAGTAAGTCAAAAGTAAGGTGACATGATCTTGCAGTCTTGTTTTTTAAAATGGAAAATATATAAAGTCCTAATTCTATTATATTTAATGGACTTGTTGATTTAATGATGATGATGCTGATGCATTTTTCAAGGTAAAATGAAGCAGGTTTATATTAGAGAAAAAAATCTGCAGTCTTTATGCTTTGGGTTAACTTATCAATATACGTATACATATAAAGTGGAATGTCTTGTGTGCATAGTGCATGGGTTTGCTTTTTCCCTTAGAATTCTAAAACCTCTAAGCTATCTGAACAAAATTATATGTAGATGCTCTTTAAAAGCAAGTAAAAACACAGTCTGCCTTAAAATTTGCACAAACATCCCCTGTCCTAATTACCTTCCCTTTGAACCAATGAAAACTCAAAAGTTATGCTTCATTATGGTGAATTACATAAATGCTCTTATGTTTTTTGAGATGCAGAGCACAAATTGAAATACATTTTTTACAATATTAATTAAATTTGGAATCTAACACAGTGAAACATGCATTAATAATCATGCATTGTTTAACAAACGAGAATGCGGACAAGAGTCCACAAAACATGTCCTGAATATATCTCCAGTAAGAGGAAACCAAAAAGAGAGAGTCTAAATAGTCCAACTCAGAAGAGATTACTTTATTTTAATTCACACTAGTAGGCATTCCTGACTCTAACCCCTTATGTTATTTAACCCTTTGCACAAATATTACCCCAACAGCAATGATGGAAAAAAATATAATAGTAAATAAAATTTGTAAAAAAATTAAGAATTCCTGTCCCCAATTGACCCAACAGACAAAGCTACAGTGAACATATTTTCCCTTTCAATCCCCACTAACTGTAATTCTCCTACCAGGAGCAGACTGTTTCCTGAAGTGTCAGGAATGCAGTACACTTACATATTTTAATGGTAATTATTTATATTACCTGTTAACAGAAACCAGAAAAAAGTAAGGTTAGATTAATAATAATAATAATAATAATAATAATAATAATAATAATAATAATAATAATAAAGTATAACTGAATGCAGTGAAGGTATTTGGAACACTTTTTTATGTTAGATATAAAAACTTACAATTATTATCCAGCTTGTTACCAGTATTATTAACTTGTTAATATTTAACATTTAAGAGAAATTGAGTCGAAATATTTGTTAATATTTGTTTATATTTGTTCAGTCTGAAACTGTGGAGTACAAAAAAAATTTTCCCAATTACAAAATTGTTTATTGTTAAAGAAAATTAATGCCAATTAAGCCTTTAAAGTAACATAACAGCAGTTAAGTTTTGATCATTACTTAGCTATTTTTTTGATTATTATTGTGTAGCATTTTATTTATTTATTTCTATAACATCGCATACCAACTCTTTAAGAAAAGGAGTGACATTTATCACAATCTGAAACATGCCTTTAGAAGGTGAGAAAAGAAATCAAGAAGCTCCCACCCATGTGACCTCTTTCTACTAGGAATATATCCTATATCCTCATTGAATGAACCATGGCAGTGATACTGTGAATGTGACTTTAATGAAAAATAAGCTGGGTGCATGCGAGGTAAGGTTTCTGGAAAGAAGATGCTACTGGAAAAGGGTCATATCAAAAATGTTTTCTTTAATAATTTGACCTATTTATTTTGTGTGAGGGGGAACAAACAGATTAACAGACATTCATAAAATGCATATTTATCTTTAATTCCTTTCTCATGATATAACAAGATACTGCAAGTGTTGCATTTAATTTTACTTTGAAAAAGAAATTTCAGTGCTTATTATGTTTTGTTGCCACATACATGCCCTAATTTTTACTGATGAAATATAGCAAATTTAAAGCTGGGCTCTGACAACACCTTTGAAATTCTATGCCTTTAAAAATCATTGTTTTGGAATAATGGATCCTTTTTACTCAGAAAAACAAAATTATTGTAAGACTTGTTTTTAAATTACTCACTTCTGCTGCAGTGGGAAAACCCGCTTTAAAATGTAAATCAAAAGCCATTCATATAAAGTTAATGCATCTGTTGAAATATCAATCCTCATTGCCTTAGGAAAAGAAACAAGCTTTTTAGAGACAAGAACTGAAGTTCCTATTGGTAAACTAATGAATATTTTTGAAATAACATAAACAGAAATTTCCTTATAAGGCCTTCATACTCACCAATTACATAACAATGATTAACTATGAGGTTATACAAATTCAAAAATGTTTGCCCTTCTCATCTAGAAGAACAGTGATGGCCCATTCAGGAAATCTAGAACATTTAATTGGACTATTACTAGTTTGCAAGAGAGTAAAAATATTTAATTACTTTTATTTTATAAATGAAATAGTTACAAACACCGGGAACAATTGATGGGAGTCAGCTGCAAACGAAAAAGAGTCTGTGTCTTTCATGGCACAGGTCAAACTCTTATCAACATTTTTAATTATGAGCCTGGATAGCATCAATAATACCTTTACACATATTAGCCAAGTCAAATTTTATCAAATAGATGATTCATAAATTGGACGCTCTATGAAGTCATAACTGAAACAGAGCTAGTTATTCAATAGACTGTTAAGATTGTATCCCAACCATCATAATTACAGCATCTTCTAGCTACAAGTTGTCTGCAAGAGACTGACCAACTCTAATCTTGGTCACATTCAAATAATTCAATTTGGATTATCCTTAGATTAAAATGCAAGTGCAACATTCCTGATGAATCGAAGTCTCCACTTAAAAAAAAAATATACCTGGACACTATGGAAAATATCAGAGCTGACATGGTATTGTAAAGTGGAGTGATATGTTTTCAAATTTAGTGCTTTAGTAAAATCTTTTAAAGAGGAAGAAACTTATTGTCATTATTCAACATTCTAGCAGTTAAGAATTTGCAGTCAGTCAGTCAATCAGTTTGCTTCACTTGGGGTGACCAGACATTCTCTTTTATCCTAGCATGTCCTTTTTCTTAATCCTTGCCTTGGCAATTATCAGAATATGTCCTCCTTTCTCAGGCAATGCACAATAAAGTTAATTTGCCACATTTTACCTGATATTAAATAAATTCATATTTCTAACAAGTTGACAGCATCATGTACCAATAAATTTTCATTAATTCTTTGATCAACGCAATCTATATTACATACTTCTACTTTTAATTTTCTACTTCTGTTTGATATTTAAGTTGTATTCATATTTAATCAGTTTCTCTTGGCCTTGGTTCATATAATTAGCTTGTGATACTGGGTACATCATTCACTGATTCCTAAGAAAAAATTCAAATTTAGTGAAGAGCTAAGCAAGTAAATAAAGGTGATATGCATTCAATGACAGTGTAAATTTTTGTCTTATTATCTGTAAAACAAAGGTAAATATGTATCTATTTTAATTTTGTAACATCTATCTATGTTGAAGCTATGTAATTATATTTTTGTGCTTATTTTGTTTAAAAGTCATACTGTCATATTAGTTTTATTTATAATGCTTAATCATTATACTGGGTCTTTCACTGTTGTCTCCTGTTTCACAGCAGATGGCAGGTTGGATGCCAATCCCAGCAAAGCTGATATAATATTTGTGCAAATGATTCAAGTTCCTGCAAATATAATGAAAATAAGACATACCATGAGTGTGAGTGTGACCAAGCTGGACTGACATCAAGTAAGGAGGTAGGGTTCTATTATCTTAAGAATTTAAAATGATTGAGTCAAATTTGTAACACTTACATCACTAATATTTTAAAAAAGGAAAACTATGTTTCTGGAGCTAATTGCTCCCCTCTTCAGTTCCAGATCGACTGCCGACCTTGTTCTTCGTGGTGGTTGGATGAACTTCTGTATTAAGACTTGGCAGGATTTCAAAGTTGAAAACGTGATTTTTATTCTTCCAGATATAAATGTTTTCCCAGACTGTAAGTTCTCTTTTTCCTGTAATATTTTTAAGCAGTTTCGGATTCCTGTTAATATTATGTTGCTCCTTCCAAAAATGCCAGGCTACTGCTGATTTTTTTTCCTGTCTTTGATTTACGTTCCTGATGTGTTCCTTTGCTCATGTTTTTATGCTTCTTTTAGTCTTTTCAAAATAAATTTTTTCACAATCGTTACAATTCATCTGATATATTCCTGTTTTGTTCTCTTGTGGAATATCCTATTATAGTTTAGAATTTAATATATTTTTTATGGAGTAACTGTATTTTGGAGCTAAAATAATGTTATGCTTTTTGAAAATCTTTTGGAATTTATAGAAGGTTGATGGATGGTAAGTGAATTTTTTGTACATTCTATTTTCTTCCTTGTTAGGAATAAGAGTACTGATGTCTGATTATCTTTTTGTTTCTTGTTCTGTTTACTTTCTTGTATACCACTTCTTGTTTGAAATCATTTTCTATAGCTATATTTATTATACTGCTCAGTTCTTGATCATACTGTTCTTTGTTCATGGGGACATTTACCAACCTGTGCACAAGATTATTTAGTACTGCATGTTTATGGGAACTGGGTTATAACCATTATATTTAATGTAGCTATCAGTGTGAGTAGGTTTTCTATGTATGCCAAATGTTAAGTGATTTTCTTTCTTAATTATTTTGAGATCCAAGAACGGTAGCTGTCCATTACATTATCTCTCCATAGTGAATTTTAATGATTTTTCTTGTAGATTATGTAACTTATGTGCATCTTCTAAGTTTTTCTCCAAGACTATTACAAAGATGTCGTCAACATAGTGATACCATGCTTTAAACAACCAGAGGAAACCCTTCATAATTCTGACTTCTAATCACTCATAAAGAGATCTGCTAATAATGGTGATAATGGGCTATCCATTGTTAAACCAAAATTCTGTTTATAATATTTTCCTTTGAAGATAAAGTAATTTTGCTCTATGCACAGGTTAGTTAATGTAATGTACTCTTGAGTTTTTTCTATTGTGTTCCCTATTTTTAGCAACCAATTTTTTTATATAAGTGTGTAGACTTTGCTAAGGGATGCTTGGAAAAAGAGCTATGACCTGAAAAGAAACCAAGGTATCTGTTTTTTCTATTTTTTTATCTTTAATTTTTTGAGTTAGTTCTAAGGAGTTTTTTTATGCTTCAGGTTTCAAATTTTGGAAAGGGAGAAAACCTGTATGTTATCCATTTGGCTAATCTGTATGTTGGGGCATCTATGTTATTTATGATGAGTCTCATTGTTTTCCCTGATTTGTGCACTTTAGGGAGACCATAGATTCTAGGTAGAGTGGGGTTATTTACTTTAATTTTGTATTGTTCTTTTAATCTATTAATTTACAATCATTAATAGTTTTATTTAATGAATTTTTGCACAGATTTAGGTTGTTTTTTTTTTTGTTATTGTTGAATACTCTTTTGTTTTCTAATAGTTGTTCCATTCTATCTAAAATCACAATTGTGTTTCCTTTATCTGCTTTTGTGTAGATAACTGGTTTGCTTTTTAGTGTTCTAATTACCTTTGTGTAAGGGTTAGCTTTCCTTTTGTTTCTAATTTGTTCAATAATATTACAACATTGATTTTGTAGTGCGTTTCTCTCTATTTCTACAAGATTTTTGGTAGCAATTTGAATATCTGCTATGTAGTCTTCAATTTTTTTGGAGAAACTTACGCATGTTTTGAATCCTTTACATAAAAATCCAATTTCAGTTTCGGTGAAGCTTTGTTTAGAGAGGTTATGAACATTAATTTACATAATCTTTTCCTTTGATGGTGTTTTCCCCTCATGTTTTCGGCATAAAATTTCCAGTTTCCATTTTAGTTTCAATGTCTTACTTCTCATTTTATGGTTTAGTATTACCCAAAGGTTGTTCTCTAAATTTTCCCAAATTATACTGCCTAGTTCTTTAGTTAGTTTCAGATGTAAATTGCATAATTTTAGTTCTGTCTCGCTTCTATTTTTGTAATGTTTGTTTTTCTCTATTTCAAGGATATTTTTCCTCAGCAGCTTTTTGTTGTTTGCTGTTATTATCAAATTTGATTACTTTCTTAACAAATTTTGGCATAACATTTTTTATCCTGTTCCATGATCTATTATCTTAACATGAGCCGTACCTTGTAATGGCTTCGTCTTGTTTATGCCCATTAACAATGAAGCCTGCCATGTCAGAATAGCAAGGAAGGCATCAACAGGAGCAAATATAAACTGTTCGCAGCAATTTCACCAAAATTGGCAATCATAATTTAAATGGGTAATACATTTGTATGTTATCTTTTAAATCTTTTTTTTTTTGTACAAAATGAAAGATGATTTGTTCAATATCATAGCATTATGTGCATGAAATAAACAAACCACAGTTTAGCTGTTACTGTATTGTGCTATTATCCCTAAATCCCTTATTCTGCCTCACAGTAGCAGGTAATTCTAAATGTGTTTATTTCTTAGTCAATCTCAATTTTTTGCCTGTTATACAAGTTGCATTTTCATGCTATTTGATTAACTGAAATGTCTGTTCACTTTGCTCTGTAAAACCTTATAAATTAGATGGCTGATGCAATTCTTATTAATATTCTCCTTTCAGTTTGCCTTTCAACCAGAAACACTTCTATAATCTCCAACTCTATTAATTTCAAACCAAATTTTCTCTCCAATATTTTTATCACTTCTTGAAAAGAAAAATCCTTTTCTTTTATTCATTTTTATGAATATTAAAATAAATCCATGATGCATCCCCATCATTTTTCCTATTTTCATTCCTGATTCTTTAACTTGCTCATGTAATCCTACACTTATGTATTCACCTTGTTTACACTTCACTTACATAAAACTAAGAAAAGTTTAAGGAGCACTCACTCCCATCTTCAGTTGTGACCCAGTGCTGTTATAAGGAAAATCAAAGTTCATTAAGTTTTTATTATTTTCTATGATGAAATTTTTTTCCCAAATAGATAGTTCCATTAGGTTATGAAGTTGTTTCAGTAGATTAACTTCTGGTTTAATTTCATGATTTTGGTGGAAAAGTGAGCACTACCATTGATTTATCAACCTGCTTAAACTGAATATTCCTACAATGTTTTCTTCAAATTACCAAATTTCTCTTCATTTTTCTAATGTATCTCTTATCACAATCTGATTATTTAATTTCATAAATTCCTGATATTTCTGTTCTGTTGGTATGGTGTCTTTTACTGGCAAAGCCGGTCCTGGTGGTGCAGTGCCTTCTAAACACAAGACCACAGGTTCAAACCCAGTTAGGATCGATGGATTTTTGGGCGTAAAAATCCTAAGTATGGCTTCCATCAGAAGAGAAGTAAAGCTGTGGGTCCCGTGTTGTACATTTACGGCATGATAAAGATCCTCAAGCCTGAATGAAGAGGCCTCTGAGCGAAATTTGTCGGCTGTTTCTATATTATAAATTAAGAAGGTTCAGAGTATCTATTGAACGTTTTTTGGCATTATTGGAAACATGTCATCTACATATCTATATTACGTCTTGAAAATTAAAGGGAAGGCTCTGGTGATATGCATTTCAAAGGAACTCATGAATAAATCCACTAGAAATGGAAACAAGTAGTTTCTCAAGCTAGGCTTGAAACTTGTTGGTAATATCTTTGGTTGAAACTGAAGAAATTTTGCTGAATGCAAATATTAGTAAGTTTCAGCAAGTCTTCTATTTCTTCTGTTTGTAAATTTAAGGATGTTAGCCATTTCTTTAACATCTGCATAAGCTTCTGTGTTGCTAGGCTCAGAATAAGGCTTTTATGTTAAACAACACTATTATATTTCTGGTTGCAATTCTGCTATTTTTAAGTTTTTTCTACTAAATCAAATGAAATTTTGATGCTCAGACTTTAGCCCCAAACAAAAAAATATAATATCAAGAATTTATTAGCTTGCACAGTAAAAGACACCATGCCAACATTACAAAAATCAGGAATTTATGAAATCAAATGTGCAGATTATGATCACAGAAACATGTTGGAAAAACAAAGAGAAATTTGGAAATTTGGAGAAAAGAACACTTTAGGAATATTCAGTTTAAGCAGGTTGATAAATCAGTGGTAGTGCTCACTTTTGAACCAAAAATCATGAAATTAAACCAGAGGTTAATCTGCTACAACTACTTCGCCACCCAATGGAATTATCCACTTGGGAAAAAATTTTCAGCATAAAATATAAAAAACTTAATGAGCTTTGATTTTCCTCCTATGGATAAACTCAGAAATTTCCTACTATAACCATTAGATACCACCAGGTAGCATCTGGGTATTAAGCCACCATTTCAAGTAATAGTAATCAGTCAAAAACTGAAGATAAGAGTGCGTGCTCCCGAATCATGTCTTAGATTTATGTAAGTGAAGTGTGGTGCAAACAATAAATGTAGGATATTTCCCCTCCATTGTCTACAGCTTTGTAAGCACAATTTATTTAATTGCTTCTTTATTTTTTAACCTCATTTATTATTAATTTCATTTCATTGCCCATAAATTCTTTCATGCCAACTATTTTCTTACTATTTCTAGTGCTTCCTGCAACTTAACAGGACCAGGATTTAATTCACTATCTATAATTATTAGCAATATCACATTTACTTTTATAAAAGTGTAACTAACTAATCATAGCTGTAAAATTTTCAGCCTCACATATGAAAATATTCTAATCTTTAGAATTCACTTTTTTCAATACATGCAATAAAATGAATATAATAAAATAGAAGAAATATTAGCTGCAAATTATTAACATATAACAGCATCTACAGATATATAACTGCTTAGGTTTACACAATAAAATTACTGTTTGTAAGTTGAATGTTTCTGAAAGTTGACAACTTACAGGTTTTTAATTACAACATGTTTAGGGAACCATCGCTCCCACCTTCAGCTGTTGACTAACTGCTTGGTAAGTTTCAGGTTGTTTGATGTGGTTGTGGATGAATCCAAGCTGCTACTCTCTAGACATCGTTGGCTGCAATAGGAATTTGCTGAATTTGTCCAGAGATGGCATGTTGAAATGAATCAGTTTTTCTCAAATTATAAGAATGAAACATTTTTCTCATTTATTTGAGTAATTCTATTGGAGCGTGTATTTCTTTAACAAAATGAATTCTTGCTTAATTTCAAGGTTGTGTTCCCAAAAGTGAGTTGTTACAGATTTTCGAATTATTTTAGCTGGACATTTCCAAAATGTTTTTTCTTCCTGGTTTCCTAATTACTTTTAATTTTTCCTGTGTATTTTAAATTACTATCTAAGTAATGTTTTGCATATATGCCTGACTTACCTCTGGTGCTATGCTATCTTTCAATGAAGAACCTAATAAGTTTTTAATGTTACATTTATTTTGTGGTACTAATTTTATGCCATGTTCTTTGAAGTACTTCTCAAACTTGTGATGATATTCTGAATAAGTGAATCTGCTGTATTTATAATTAATTCTCTTTGATATTTTTAAGCATAGAAACATCTTTAATGAATTTTTGTCTTTTGAATATCTTTTTAACTATTGTGTTTGTGCATATATATATAAAAAAGTGAATCTGAACTCTACTGATCAACATTAACAAGTTGATCAGGGATCTTTTCTGAATGTTTTGATATAAGGAACCCATGGTCTCCAGTGGCTCATTACCGAATAATTTCATTGTTTCCTTTTATAATAACTCAACCATCTCTGTATCTGCTTACTTGGAATAAAATTGTTTTCAAACAAAACACAACATTTGGCTGCTGTAGATAATGTTTACATTATGGTCACAACCAATTAATCAACTATTCATCACTTCCTCACAATTGCAGTTTTTTACTTTTAAGGATAGATGACCAAACTTTACAACAATGACATGAAAACACCTAAATTACACTGTTACACTGTTTAAAGTTAATGTTTAAAATGTCAATCTCCCTGACCAGGACAAACTTCACAGTGATGCCTCATGGACTGTCACACAAGCTCTAGCATCCCAGGAGATAACTGCACATCGTCAGTAGCCGCTACAATCTTAGCAACCACATCCATATTAGTTTCAATAGGAATCACAAACATTATGTTCTCCACCTGATCCCAGAAGAAAAAGTGCATGGATGTCAGATCTGGTGATCAAGCTGGCCATGAAACAGGACCACCACAACCAATCTAATCTATGTTCAAACTGTTGATCAAGGTATTCTCTAATATCCACTGCAAAATGTGCTGGTGCCTCATCATGTTGAAACCACATACACCTGTGAATTATCAGTGGCACATTTTCCAGAAAATGTGGGAGGACATGTTGAAGGAATGTTTTGTAGACTACTCCATTCAGTCTGTTGGGTAGTACATAAGACCCAATCATAGAATCATTAATGATACAAGCCCATACATTCACAGAGAATGCCTGTTGGTAGACTCAATTAACCACAGCATGTGGATTTTCATACTCCCAAATATGTTATTCTGGATGTTAAACATGCTTTCTCTTGTAAACATTACCTTTCTGTGTATAAGATCATAGCAGAAAAATATTGGTTATCTGCACATCTCTCAGAGAACAATTAGCAAACTGCACTTGACATGTAAAGTCTGCTGGTTGCAATGCCTGAGCCCTCTGTACATGATATGGGTGCAATTGCTTCTCATTTAAGACCCTGAAAACACTTGCTTGGCTTACATTCACCTCTCATGCAATATGACGACTACTGCTTGCAGGGTTGTCACACAATGCATTTAAAACATCCTCTTTAAGATTGGGTGTTCTGACATGCTGCTCACGGAGTGTATCTTGCATACTAATAATGTAGAACCTGGTTTCTCAAAGTTGCCTGTGTACAGCTGCAAATGTGGTGTGATGAGGTTGCCATCACTGCAGGAACAGCTCTGCATAGTGTCATTGTGCTGCTCTTCCATTGAATTGAGCAAAAACCATAGACAAGGTGCACATCTGATAATTCTGCATAAGTAAAATTATCCATACTGTTTCACTAACAATGCATACTAAAAAGTAATGTACTGCAGGAAACAAATGTCGAGACACAACTGAGCAGGAGTTCAAGCCTGGTGGTTGACTGCACTGAAATCATGCACTACTGCACTCTATTACAACAGTGAAAAGTTGTGTTTTGTTTGGAAACAACCATATTCTGAGTAAATAGATACAAAGGTAATTGAGTTAAACAAAACAAAAGCAATGAAATTATCCATTAATAGTCCTTGGAGACCATCAAATCCTTATATCAAAACACTCAGAAAAGATCCCTGAACAACTTGCGAAAGTTTATCAGTAGAGTTTGGATTCACTCTGTATATTGTAATTCTTTTTTTAATATGCACTAACACGATGGTTAAAAAGATTAACACATTCAAAAGACAAAAATCTATTAAAGACATTTCCAGGCTTAAAAATATTAAAGAGAATTGTAATTACAGCAGATTCACTTATCTTCCAGAATATCACCATAAAGCTTGGGAAGATCTTCAAAAAACATGGCATAAAATTAGCACCACTAAATAAATAAAATGTTAAAAACTTATTAGGTTCTTTGCTGAAAGATAGCACAGCACCGGAGAACAAATTAGGCCTATATGCAATATAATGCTTAGATCATGATTTGAAATACATATGAAAAATTAAAGAGTAATTAGGAAACCAAGAAAAAAGAACATTTTAGAAATGTCCAGTTAAAACAATTGGGAAAATCTGCATTAGCAATGCACTTTTGGGAACATAACCTTGAAACTATGCAAGAATCCATTTTGTTAAAAGAATTACACATTCCAATAAAACTACTCAAATGGTAAAAAGTTTTCATTCTTAAAAATTGAGAAAAACTGATTAATTTCGACATTCCATCTCTGGATTAATTCAGCAAATTCCTATTGCAGCCAACATATGTCTAGAGAGTAGCAGCTTGGATCCAACCACGAGCATATCAAGCAACCCAAAACTTACCAAGTAGTCAGTCAACAGTGAAATGGGAGCAACAATTCTCAAAACATGTCCCCTTTAAGTGAAGTTTATGTTAATGTCAACTTAGAATACTTGAGTTGCTTCACTTTCAATAACTTTTAAACACATTAAAATTAAAAGTTTTAAACACATTTTAAGTTTCAAAAAATCTCTTCTTTAACTTTTATTTGACATAAATCTTAGATTGATAAAATGTTATTTGAAGAAGCCGGTCTAAGCATAATGCACATATTAATAGACAGTTTTATCTTAATCTTGGCTTTGGTAGCTTCATCACTGAAAAAAGATTATACACTCATGTATAGGTGTTTTGAACATCATTAATGAATAAATGAATAATGTTCAGGGTTTAAGGTTTCATAAACTTAAGAAGCTTATATTTATATTTTCCCTCAGTGGTTTAGAAGTAACATGCTCTCCTCTGGACCCAAGGTTTGCAGATTCAAACCCAGCCTGAAGTAGATACATTTTTCTGGATGTAAAAATCTCAAGCACAAGTCCTCTGGGAGGGAGCTGTGGGTACCATGTTGTAGATTTACAGCAGGTTAAAGAATTCCAACCTGAAAAAAGTGGTCCCAGGACAAAATTGCCAGCCATTTCAAATATAAGTAATATCTTGGCATTGCACTAGATGACACTTGAGGTGAAGGGCTCCACTTGTCCCTCTGACATCTGTAGGTGCTAAGTGTCACTAAATTTGAATAGTTTAAATGAGGACTGGGAACAGGCCTTAGGCCTACTTCTTGAGAGTTAGTGATGATATAGCATTAAAAAAATTAATTACTTTTAGCTGTAACTCTTAGGGCATATTTTTTTGCAATGCAGAATGAAACAGAAGAGTTCTAATTCAGATGGATCACTTCAAAATCTTGAAATATCTTGTCATTGTATTGTTTTATTTGCCATAAGTAACATGTACAGATGCCATTGTCAAAGAGAAAGAATTTAAAACATGATAGAAAGGGTTACATAATATAACTAACAATTTCTATAGTTCACATAGCTATTTTATCTTATAGAAGCTTTTGTTTGCAAAAAAACTATAAAGCAATATAGTACAATGTTAATGAAAAATATATAATAATAACAATAATATTTTATAATATAATACAGCAATTTATCCCTACAGACCAAAATTATTACAAAATATATACATATGTTTATGACTAATAGAATACATATACAATATGTTTAATGCATTTATCTATGTACTACTTCATTTTCTGCTTGTTCTGTAGTCTTTAATAAAATATGGAGCTAGATAAAAAATAGTTTTACTTATTTTAACTTAATACATCATCTTTTAGGTTTTTAATGCTTCCTGTAAGATAATTGTAGAAAATTGAATTATTAACTTTTACATCTCTACAGTCGAGTGATCCTCATAATGCAGTTTGAAAATAGGTAAATTTATACCTAGTGTTATGTGTATGTATATCAGCATTTCTATTTATTTCATTTGTTGTAAGCACTTAATATACCCTATATATGAACACAGGGGGAAAGGTTAGACTCCTCAGATTAATAAAGGTGTAACTAGAAATGCTAATTGGAACTTGTACAATAAAGCTAATCATTTAGATCATTGTATGATTAAGTTGAACTACACAATCTTAATGATCCACTTACTTGTTTATAATATGTAGTACATGCTTTACGAACCCATTGTTCACATCCTCAGCTAACCATTGACTACTGGATAATTCATAATGCTATGGGGGATGTATATTCTGCTCTGGTGGAAGTGTGATGAACTTAAAGTTTGCATTTTCATCCCCGTAAGTGTCGAAGTTCATGACATTGTTGCTAATTCTGTAGGTCCTTGTACTGATTTTAATAAGTTTGCTTTATTCACTATGTCTTGGTTTTCTGTCCAGAAATGAGATGCTACTGCAGATTTCTCCATTTGTTTGTATTTTATGTTCCTGAAATGTTCTTTTAAACTGTGCCGATGTTTCTCTCTGTTTCTCCAAATATAAGCTTTCTCGCATTCTGCAGAACTTATTTGGTAAATACCAGCTTTTTTCTCTGGAATGGAATACTGTCATTAACATTATCTATTAGAAGATTTTTAACGTTCAATTTGTTTATAGGCATATTAAAAATTTTAATATACTTATAAACAAATATATATTAAAATCTTTTAGACTACTTTGAAATTTTTGTGTAGCATATGGATATGTGAATTTTTTAAAAATTATCTTCTTTTGCCTGCTGAAAGTGTTTTGATTTCTTTAATTAATCTCCTGATAGATAATGTTAATGGCAGTATTCCATTGCAGAAAAAAAGCACATATTTACCATATAAGTTATACAGAATGTAAAAAAGTTTATATTGGAAAAACAAAGAGAAACATGGGCACAAAGTTAAAAGAACATTTCAGGAATATAAAATACAAAAAAATGGAGAAATCTGCAGTAACATCTCATCTCTGGATAGAAAACCAGGGCATATGAATAAAGCAAAATTATTAAAATCAGTACAAGGACCTACAGAATTAGCAACATGGGAGAAAATCTACATTTACAAATACAGACATTTTAATGAACTTGGACACTTTCTGGGATGAAAGCATAATCTTCCAGTTCATCTTACCTCCATCAGAGCAGAATATACATCTGCATACCATAACAAATTATTCAGAAGTTAAGGATGCAAACAATGGGTTTGTGAAATATGTACTACATATTACAAATAAGTGGAGCCAATAAGAGTGTGCAGTTCGACTCAATCATACAATGATTTTAATTATAATAAAAATGCATTTATATGATCTTTTATTTATTTTAGTAAACATTCTTATTGCCTCTTTCTGAATTTAAAGATATGCTATATTTCCCTCTTAAGTCATTACACGGTAATTCAGGCATGAATTAATAAATATAAAATATATCCGTTTTACTCTGTTTTGCCTTAATACACATATATACCATTGTTTTCTTTTTTTATGGACAATTGCCAATTTAGATGTTTATCAATGTTGTTGTTTAATACATCTGGCAACAAAGTCACTAGCATTCTTGCTTTCTAATATTTCTGTAGAGTTCTAAAAATTTTACATGTTCAACTTTTGTTTTTTTTGATTTTGTAATTTTATTTCAATGTCCTTTTAAGCTGTGTCTCTTAGATGAAATTGTATCCATACTGCTTTTGCTTTTAAACCATGCTTAAACTACCATATCCCTTCAATACATCCATTATTTTAATTTTTTTGTTTACTTGCTCTACTGTCTATTCTTGTCTTTCATCATTATTGTTGTATTACCTGCATATCGAATTACTTCACCTCCATGCTTTCCATATAATTCTGCTAGACCATTGTTGATTTTTGTTAATTTGTTTTATTTATGGAAGCTCTTTAACATCTCAGGTCATTAGCCTTCCATTCAATTCAGGGCGTGAAATGGCCAACAAATTTTACTCAGAGGCCTCTTTTTTCAGGCTTGAGGTTCTTTATCGTGCCGTAAATGTATGACATGGGACCCTACAGCTTTACTTCCCTTCCGAAGGAAGCCAAACTTAGGATTTTTACGCCCAAAAAAATCTATCCATCCTGGCCGGGTTTGAACCTGCACTCTTGGGTTTAGGAGGCAAGTATGGTTGCCACTACACCACCAGGACCAACTCTCTGCTAAACCATTAACATACTGTAAGAACAGAAAGAACCCAATTTTGATTCTTGTGGTACTCCTTGTTTAACCATATCAAACTGGGATTATTGTTTGGTTCTGTTTATATTTTATTTTGACACAAGATTGTATATTTTCCAAATAATGCGACCCATTTTAATGGTATTCCTCTTACATGTTTTTCAAGTAGTATTTAATATTTATGCAAACTAAACTTTGGAGAGATCATGAAATGCAGCTATTACATATTCTCTTGTCTGAAGCATTTATATTGCAGTTGTTTAAATTGTATATGCCATGGGTATTGGGTTTCTTTTTTTTGGAAACTATATTGTGAATGTGATATTAATTAATCCTGGCACAAGAATTTTTTAATTGTTTTTATAAATAAACCCTCTATACTTTTTGAGAACACAGATCATAATTAAAGGGTCTGTGATTCTCCATGCATAATTTTATCCTGCTAATTTGTATAACAGTCTTACAATTACTTTCTTTAGCAAATTTAGAAATAAGCCATTTGAAAAACTTTGATTGATGTGTGTTAAAGGTTCAGCTATTTCATGTTTATAACTCTTTTAAATATTTGGTTTGCCCACAAATTCCAAGTTCTACAAACCAAAACTCTTTCAAAAAGTGGTAATTGAATTACAAAATATTAGAATGAAATATTCTTTAATGGAGCTTATGTTAGTGCAGGACTTGAATGTGAGAGTGGGAGAGTTATAAATTAAAGAATTAGGTGTTTGGAATGAAGTAGGGGGAAGATTATAACAAAATATGTTATATAAAGTTAGTTCAGTTTTGTGAGAATAATGATTTTGTTTATTTTGAATGGTTGTTGGGGAGAAGATGCTGCCCGCGAATTTACCTTTACAAGTGCTTGTGGGCAAAGTGTTATAGATTATATTCTGCATAATGATGAAACAAACATTAGACAAAGTTTATGGTTACAAGATAATGAATATTATTGGTGGAATACTATACTTATGGTTTCATGGAGTTGTGGTGAGAACTTTAGAAGCAGTAAAGACAATCATGTGGCTCTGGTGCCAATGTAAATAGTTACAGGTACAGTGAGAAGTGTGAGGAATTTTGTAAGATGAATTCAGTTATGACTGAATTTCATATATTTGAAATAGATTTAATGATTTCTCCAGGGAAGTGTTGAGTTATATGATTTTATCCTTAAATGGGTTGGGAAAAATATGATTATGAGAAACAGATGGAAAAACAGTTAATGATAATTGGTTTGAGATAAGATGTTAGTAAAGGATGCAGTTATTAGATGGAGAGAGAAGAATACGGTATCTGATAAGGCTCTCTTGGTGCAATTCTATGAGAGATATAGATTGTTACTTGAGTTTAAGAAACAAGGTTGGGGGGGAGTTAAAGCTTTAGAAATTGGACAAATGATGATTCTATGAAGATAAGTCCATATGTTTTCCGCCTTGGTGATAAGCATTATCGCCTTCACAAACCCTTATCTGGTGTCATACCATATCTGTTAAGTAAATAATTGCAGCTGTAGCTTCTGCTCCGCTGTGTTCAGTTGTTCAGATATAGTTGCATAAAGAAGGCTATGTGAAGAAGATTGTGACATGTTCAAAATGGAGTATCAAGCTGTTATTAAGTTCTTCACAAAAGGACTTACTCCAAATGAAATTAAACAGTAATCATACGGTGTATATGGGGAAGCATTCCCCTCATATTCTACTGCAAAAAGTTTGGCCCCAAACTATTTCGAATAAGTCAAGAAAGCATTGAAGATGAAGAGTGTGCAAGTAGGCCTTTGGAGGGGCTCACTTCTGAAAACATCACTCTTGTAGAACGAAAAGTTATGGAAGACTGGCAGCTCAAAGTTACAGAAATAGCAGCATGTTTGGGCCTTTTCAAAACAATAGTCCTTCGAATTATTCATGAACATTTAAATATGAATAAGATAAGTGGAAGATGGGTGCTTAGACTTCTTTCCTCAGTCCTAAAGCGAAGAGTCATCTATTGTCAGGCATTTTTGGAGCTCTACTGTGGCAATGAGAGAGAAGTTCTGCAAACCATTGTTACAAGAGATGAAACTATGATCCTCTACTATGATCCCTTGTCTGTAAGAGAATCAGTGGAGTGGTGTAAACCTGGTGAAGCACCACCTCTAAAGGGCAAGATCACTCAGTCAACCAAGAAGAACATGGTCATAATCTTTTTTGGGACTGTGAAGGAATGCTCTTCGTTCACTTCAAGGAGAGAAACACCACAGTAAATGGGGAGCACTATGCTGGCCTACTGCACAGACTATCAAAAAGTTCCATCAAAAAGTAAAGGTAAGGAAAGCTGAGTGGTGATATGTGCCTGTGCATACAGCTCTTGTTGCAAAGGAAGCTGTGAAGAAATGTGGCTTCAAGGAGTTCGACCATCCACCCTACAGCTCATATCTAGCTCCCAGGGACCATTTCCTCTTCTCAAAACTCAAGATGGACCTTCAAGGATGGAAATTTAAGCATGACAAAGAAGTGATGTAAAGGGTAACTATATTGAAAGGCATTGTCTTTATCATACCTAGAAAATGGTTAGGCCAGAAACTTATTGACCTACCTCGTACATCTTAGGCTTTTATAGCTGGTGTTACAATTATTATTGTTTGACATATATATAAACAAATCAATATTTTCCATGAAAATTGTTGTTCTTCCCCTCAGCCTGTACACTTGTAGATGACAATGTTTTTCCCTTTATTTGATTGTATTTCCACAACAGCCACTTCACAAAGCATTTCTTAACAGAAACTTCAATACAAATTTTTTACTATGATGCACTTCCATTAATGAGCATAAAAAAGTATATTATTTCATAATTATTTAATATCATTTCACATTTCTTGAGAGCATGCTCAGTGAAAACCAGTATATTGGGATCCATTTCTTTTGTAGCAGTTCAATTTGTACCCTTTTATTTGGAGTGTTTTACCTGTACATCATGATCATAAATAGGCATGATGGATGGCAGAGTTATTTTAACTGCTAGAACCTCCTTACTTATCTTATTTAGGTAATGACATAATGGAATACTCATAATTTATGTTTTACATATGCAAATGCTCACTTTTCAAATCTTGCACACACTCAGTTTATTTCCAATTTTACATGTTCAACCTCCTTGTTTACACATGAAAAATTATACAAGTAATACCCAAATGGCACATTTACTATTACTGTTTTTATTTTAGATAAGTTTGCTATCATTCTTTTGATGCTATTTATAAAATAGATTCCAATATTTCTTTGAAACATCATTCACCTACTGTATAGTCCTGATCAGATGTTTCAACATCTCCACAACTATACCTTTTGTAACTTCTTTGGTAGGGGAGCATCTGGTTTGATAAAAACATATTGCCTCATTGTTGTTTACACTTTTTGCATATACCTCTAGCTTGACCATATTTTATAACCCTCTTCTTTTGAACTTTATTTTTTATGGATTTCATGTTTGATTTTAGATTTTGATGAATTACATATCTGATATTTCTACAATAAACTCTGAAATATGGTTCTATTCTAGCACACCAAAATAATTACTGCAACCATGACATTTTCTTCCTTATTCTCATATATTTCTGGACAAGGTGTTGCGTGGCTTCTTCCATTGACTGCTATTGGAGAGTTTAAGATGTCCATTAATAAATACATTTTCTTTGTGCTTACATAATTGAACAGGCAAACAGACTTTGCATTATTTTACTCTTTCAATGCAATTATTGAAGACTGAGCTGTTTTAAGATCATTTTGCAGCATCTTGATTATTTTTTGTAGTGATGCTACATGCTACTTGTACTTTTGGCAACAAGTGGCTGGCATTGTTGCATTTAGATTTATTTTCTGTTGATTAAATTTGTATAAGTGTATACCTTTATTTTTGGAGTTAATTCCTTAAATATTACTTATGATTAAGACTGTTTCATTGCAGTATATTTACTTATTTACTGCTTAATTAAAGAGTTATGATGACAAAATGTTCACTCATGCCTCATTGATAGTAAGTCTGGGGGGATAAATGAAATGAAATAAAATGAAGTGAAATGAATGATAATGCAAATGAGCTTGGAGTCCTTTACCCAAACAGCTTGACCTAACTGGGATTCAAACCCAGGTCCTCCAGATTAGTATTTGCAAATGCTATCACGAAACAATGGAGGCTGTCATAGTATTTTGTTACAAATATAATGAAAATGAAAGAGATCACTTCAGATATCTTCATTAAGAAAACATTGTTTTGAAGCTGAAGATAAAGCTGAATTTTACTTTGCACCTTCAAATTTAAATTAAAAGATGTTAAAATGTCCACTAAAAAGGCAATTTCTTAATTCATTTTGGATTCAGTAATATCTCTTTGCAAATTCTGCTATAAATTCAAGCAATTCAAAGAACCTGAAGAGAATTTTTTCCATAGCTTAGCCAGTGTGTACCTCAGTACTATTAAGGCAGAATCAATGGTTTTAAAACTCTTTTGTCGCTGATTAGCAGCATGAACCCCAATACGACTAACATATTTCACTACAATATTTATCACTTGGTTCATATTAAGCATCTTGTTGCAAATAGCAGCTGAGAATGTTGTAGTGAGGTTTGAGCAGTGTTCAAGTGAACCCTTCTATCCACATTTTTTCTTTAAAATCCCTATAAACCAACTTTGTTTCAATATTATGGTTGATCTATGGTTACTGATACTGATTTATTGAAAGACAGCCCCATTTTATTTACCATTTTAATAGATATATAAAGTAATTGTTCAGTTCCCTTGCAAGGAATTACATCTTGCAACTCTTAAATAACATGAAGATTTTTATCTACAAAATTTTAATACAGTTCATTTAATCTGTATGTACATGAAAGTTCTTGATGGTGATAGAATATTCAGTGGAAACAAAGACAGTACCTACCACAAGAACGGGGAGAGTAATAGTGAGATATGGTGTAAAACAGCCGGTGCAATGAATGGTAAGAATAATGACATCTTATACACAATGCTCTGCATTCAAGACATATTTAACACATGTATGATTGTAAAAAATTATAATATTTCCAATGGCTAGACTCATATTATCAAATTAAAACTTCCATGCCATTGTCCCATGGTGTTAGGTTTGCTTGAAAATCAAACCTTCCACTGACAACTAATCATTCATGAAATGCTGAACAATGGACTGTTACTACCCATAGCAGGTTGAGTTGAGTAGTGCTTAACACCCATTTTTACTGCTGAGGCACCACAGGCGGTGGACACTGATGATACATGAAATGAAATGATAAATTGGGAAAGGATATTTTTTTTTTTAAGGAAGGAAGCATTCCAAGCCTAAGTTTAGGTACCTCCCCGGCATTTTCCAGTTATGAAGACTGAGGAAAACCTGGAAAAAACCCCAGTCAGGGAGTACGGTCCTGGCGGGATTCGAACCGCAGATCTCCCGCTCACGAGTCCGTGCCTTAACGACCTCGGCACCCGTGGTGGTCCCATAGCATTTACTATGAACTATGAATGACCACTAATTTATTTACAAAACAAATTTACAACTTATTTATATGAGCTAATTGCTGAACTCTTTGACTTTGACTGATCAGCTGAAATATCCAAGACCTGTCCTAATATGATTTCTACAGCTGAGCAAGTGTTAATAGATTGCAGGGGGGGGAACAGCAGTAGAGATTGAGGTTACTTAAGTGGGATACATTATGTCTGTTTATGCTGTGTGGATGTTGTCCCATCTGAAGTGCGTCCATTCTGATCAGCTGAAATATCCTTAAGCAAATATTTCTGTTTAAATGAGTGCAAGGCATTTTGTGAGGGTGTGTTCTGCAACTCAGAATGCTCTGGCTATTTATACAGATGTATCCCATGGTGAACAGAATTCATTCATTTTTAGAATACATCAATTCTTGATGTTTTAAACTGTAAAAAGAGATCAAAAGTTCTTGATCATGAGGTGTTTCACAAGGTGAACTGATATTTAAATGTCAGCTTTAATCACCACCCATATCAAAAATGAATAATCATAAAAACCTTTATATACATATCAAGAACTTTTAATGAATTAATATCTTAAACAAACAAAATTCAACATCTTCACCATGTATAGACCAACAAATACTGTATCAAAGATATTGACAGAGTCGTTCAACACTAACATAATAAAATCAGACATCATAATACCCACTAAAGACATTCTGTCATACAATTATAAGATGTCATGGTATATGAAATTGAAGTTGAAATTTATTTATATGCTAAGAACAAATACAAAAAAGTACAAATTACAAACTACCAGGGGGCCTCCACCTATCTGGCCCAGGCCATTTTAGGGTATGGCTCCTCACAATTACAAAAAAATATTAATACAATAATTGATTTTATTCTATCACCTTTATCCAAGTTCTAATTGAACAAATGCAATATTTCCACCCTGATTGCATCAGTCCCCAGTTCATCAGCAGCAACCTATTGGAATTCCAGAGGACCAGGCTCCGACCCAATCCAAGGTCCTAAATAAAACTTTTCTATTACTCTACCAATACTATTATTTTGTTAGCTAGCTACAGGTTCTACAAACTATTTATGACTTTGTCATATGCATACTAAATGCTACATTTCAAATTTAATAAAAATATAACCCACTCCCAACCATAATTACCTTTATCTACATCCTAATATAATTAATCAAATGCAACCCTTTAAGTTATTTGATTTACTTCCCTTCTTAGTACCAAATTTAATTTATTTTTAATTTTGCTCAGGAACTCCCCTACATTCCTACTATCTTAACTAAAAGTTTCATTAAGGCTATTATTTTATCCAAATGAAATCATTTCTTGTTTATAAGCTTTTTCCTCCAGACAGGACATCCCTTTGCACTCAAACACTACATGTTCCATATCTTCCTTTCCCCCACATTTTGGACACATTCTGAGGAAACCTTTTCCTTATTCCTTTTAATCTCACATGCCTGCTCTTAACCATGCAATGCCCTCTGTTTGTTCTTTAATTGATTTATTAATATTCTTCTCTCTGTCCCAATTATTTTTATCGCTATATAAAATAATGAAGATCTTTTACCTGCTATCTCGCTATATATATATATGATTAGCCATTCCATTAAAACAATTATCAAAAACATCACTGACATATTTGCTTAAATGACAAAGTATTCTGGGGTTGCAGATCATGCATGCCCTTATAGAACATCATGGCATTTCCAATTTGATCAGAATTGAAGTTCTGCCCATAAACAGAGATAATGAATTCCATTTAATGAAACACTTGGAAACTGGTACTCAAGAGTAAACAATCACCCTTAGTCTCAGTTACTCCTCTTCTCCCCCAATAAAATCTGTTAACATTACCTTAACCACAGAAATAATGCTAGAAGTCAAAAGTCACTTGACCTGTGAACATTACACCAGTATAAAACTGAACATTCAGAATTCCCCTAATATTGTTGACATCAGTTATCATCAAAAGCTTTGGTTTTGAGGCAAACTTAGATCACAGTACAACACCTAGAAGTTTTAAAATTTGATACCATAAAAAAAATTGTAACTCGTGATTATACTCTACTGATACTAGAACTTATTTAAAAGTATCATATTTGCAGATAAATTTCCTCCTTCCAATATTAAATAAAAGACTGTACCATTAACATTAACCACTTTCTTTATTTTCTATTTCCTGTTTCAAAATGACTATCAAATGCAAAATATATACTTAATATATTAGGGATAAGTCCATAGCAACATTTTTTTTTCTTGTGAACAAGGAACAACATGAAAAATCTAAGATTAAGTACAAATAAAAGTGTATGGAATAAACCCATCATATGAGCAGAGCTGTATGTCTCAGAACACCCCGAAGTTCATTTGGTGAGCAACAGTAGTCAGGAATGGAGGTCACGAAGAGTGAAAAATGTGCATATGTGAAAATAGCATTTCTCTGTCGCAGGAAAAATTAGAAGAGAAAATAGGAATTCTGGCAAAAACAGTGCACTACATTTTAGGGGAGGATCTGAACATGTGGAAAATGTATGTAAAGTGGATGCCACATGAATAAGTGAGGTATAGAAGTCACTTACCATGAAACATGTTGCATCAATTTGGCAAATTTTGAGGAAAAATGCCAGTGTGTGGGATTCTCATGCATTTCTGCCACAGAGAAATGCTATTTTCATTTGCGAATATTGTTTACTCTTCATGACCACTGTCGCTCACCAACTGAAAGTTGAGGCATGTTCGGACATGCAGCTCTGCTCACATACTCCATCTGATGGCTTCATTCGAAAGTATATTCCATACACTTTCAATTGTACATCTAAGATTTTTCGTGTTGTGACTTGTTCACAAGAAAAAAAAAATACTTAATATGAAGCTTTCACATTTTTCTTGTAAAGAATACTGACTTACCTTAATATTTAAAACACAAAACATGCAAGCATCTTCATTTAAAGGACATAATGTATATCAAATGCTCTAAAAGGATACAAAATTTTAATATAACAATTATGAGTGAAATGGGATAAAACATTAAGCCTGTAAAGGTAGATTATCAGTTGCTGTTTCTCAAAATTTCTTCTGCCATGTTGAATGTCTCATTATCTATTACCCTCAGACTATGGGCTAGTATTTCAAATAATAGAATGAACAGTGCAATAAATCTTCCCTCAGCATAGCCATTTAATATAGAAGAAAAATTAAGATCCCCTACCTCACATGTACAGGATGTTGGGGACTTGCAGCAATGCTTCCATCTTCAAACACTGGATTATCCATGGAATAGGCAGCTGGTGGAGGAGATTTGGATTTCTTCATACTTGTTAGCCGACTCATAAGGCCTCCTTTTACTTTCTTCTCTTTTACCTTTAGAATTATATTTAAAATTAATTGCATTCTAAAACAAAACATACATTGCAAAATCAGCAATTTCAATCCAGAAATATTTCTTCTTTATTAAATACAAAATTGTCATAATAACTGTCACGTTTCTATTTAAAATAATGGTCAGTTCTATGATTAAATTTAATTTACTTTTCATATTTCAAAATATAAAAACTGGACATAAACTTTTAGGAACTCAGTAATACTACTATAGGTATGGTATTCTATTAAAGTCCAATACACATTCTTGAAAACCAATAATTTCATTACTCTTGTAACAAATACATCCTTTTATTTATGTCCTTAAAATTCCTTACTGAATATTTAATAGCAAGCATCAGTACATGCACAGCTATAAATTACTTTTAAAATCATTTTGAAAGTCTATTAATCAGTTCAAATTCTATAATACACAATTATATATGGATTTGGCAAATACTATTACACTGTAACTTTCAATAATTTTTAAAGAAAAAACCAAACAAATTTAACCAGTACATTTCTTGTTTATTTAGATTATTTCTACTAATCCCTGAAATGAGTCTAAGTATGGAGTTTCTGATCACAATTTCAAGGCAATAATTCCTAAATTCTAACCATGTTTTTACTTATTGAGAGAGCTATCCATTTTAGAGATGGAAATGATAGGTTAACTGGAGACCAAAACTTCATTAGTAAAGAAGTTAACCAAACATTACAGACTCAACCACTGGTGTATTGCAGCAAGTATACTTTCACCCCAGCTTGACTCCAAATCCCTTACAAAGTAATCCTAGTTCACAATATTACATTCAGATATAAAATGGGTTAGCAATGACTAGGATTTTATCATGGTTTTGGTAAGTCACTAAGGCAAATGTCAGGTTTTCATTTGCAATAAATCCCTAACTGGTTCAGAACAGTAGTTTGAAAAATTTCCTGGTCTGTCAAACTCTTTTAAGATTTCTTGCTGTTGAAGACCCTTAAGATTTAACAGTTTAAAATCCTAAAGTTGCAAACTATATATTCACCACTGCTTTACAATATTCAAAGATATAAAGAAACAAATAAATGCATATTTTTTAATAGTTGCATTTTTATTATAGTGTTTCCTTACACAATAATAATAGTAACAAAACATTACACTCAAAAATGTATAAAACATTAATATTAATAACAAACATAATTACACATTATTCATTTTATTTCCTAAATAACAGGGATATGATGCTGCATTATATGCAGAAATTTGTAGTCAAAGTTCTGATTCTACATTTCCAAAAGGTTTCTATACTTGTTTTTGTTACATAAATGAGTGGAGAAAAGCATTTTTTCATATACATAAATTGTAATGCATAGCATCATTCCTTTTATGAAGCCTTCTTTAATAGTCCAGGGAAACTATATAGTGTATATGGGCATTCTGCCTGGTCCAGGTTTTTGGCTTTTTAAAAGTTCCCTCTGGAACAATAGTCACTTTCTATTTGATTCTAATTTACTTTACCTCAATACAAATTATAAATTTGTACCATCTTTCATTTCTCATAACTTAGTGTTTGTATCTATACATTCAAGAATAAATGCTGTTACATTACTCTTGAGAACCAGCAAACAATAAAAGTAAAAAGCAATAAAAATTCTAAATAGTACAAATGACAGACTGAATGTAAGTACGCCTGGGTGGTGTTGCAAACATACCTATCCCCTTGGGTTTTAACTGTTGCATAGGACAAAAAGATGTTTATGATTTGGCTGATGGAAGGTAAAGAAGCATCACTTTTGGGAGCCCTTCTTGTTTTGCAGAACACTTTGTTGGGATGGTATAAGATAGTACAGGTCATACAATTAAGATTATTTATCTGCAAAACTATGAAAGAAGATGCACAGGTCATCTGTTTGAGAGCAAGAATAATTTCAGATTCTGATAAATGTTGTAATAACAAAATGCATATGCTGTTTACATCAAAAGCAATAAAAATCAGTTTGATGATACAGGAACAAACAATGCTATTAAGGTAATATATTACCAAAATTACAACAGCCTGCAGTAGAGGAAAGAGTCACCACAACTACAACCTGCACACTATTTCAGGTTCAAGTTAGTAGAAACAATAATATATCACAATTAGAATAATATGCTTAACGCGACAATAAATTAAAATCTTGCACCAACAGTGAATATGGAAGTGTCAAATTTTTAGAATTGTGCAAACTGTGGACATATTAAAATCAGCAACTAAGCAGTGCTGACCTATCTCAGTTAATAATATTAATTTTTTTCTTTACTTCTGAAAAATGTATGTATATAATCACTAAACACAAAAATTGCATAGGTATACCTTTTTAATGCCAGAAATGAGCATTACCTTTATCTTTCTCAGTGAACTTAAATTTGTTTTCTACATATAAGTAGAAAACTCTCTACTCAAGTCTGTGTTGTTTAAATTGAAATAGATATTGACACTATTAAGACTGTTTATGATAAAAACAACCTTTTAGATAGAAATACTTTATAATAGTATTATTTGTTCAAACTTTACATTTTTTTATTTTTACTTAAGATTTTTTCATTTATATTAAATTATTTTATAAATTTTAATGTAAATTTGTGCAATGTCCAAAGACAATAACACAATTTTTTGAGCTTACACTCTAACATGTCATTTGGCTTTTTTCTATATTTCTTCTCTATCTTTGTTTTTTTTTTAATTGTATTTAACACCTATTTTTACTACTGAGGCACCACAGATGATGGACACTATGATACACGAGATGAAATGATATATTGGGAAAGGATTTTTTTAAGGAAGGAAATATTCTAGGTCTAAGTTTAGGATATCTCCCTGGGATTTGCTATTCATAGGACTGAGGAAAACCTGGAAAAAACCTGTCAGGGAGGACAGTTCTGGTGGGAATCAAACCCCAGACCTCCCAATCACGAGTTTGCACCTTAATGACCTCGGCCACCCTCGGTATTCCCTACAAAATGCATATCTTCTCCCCTTTTTAGCTGCAGGTTCCACTGCCCTTTCTGGATCCAGTGCTACTACTCACTTCATTGATTTCTTTATTCCTGCAAGTTGCTTCCCCAAATTGATGATGAAAGTTTGATGTCTCATTTTTTCACTGTTGCCCAGCATCATCCAAATTATGTATACATTCATTACACTTACATCGATCATGAAGAAACCATCAATGGCCAGTGCCTCATTTACTTTTCATAGTGTAGCATTGCGTCTTCTGCTCTATACACAACCTTGTGTCATACATTACAACTTCAGGCTTCTTTGCTTTTGATGGGAATGCTGTTGGTTGGTCATGAAAGGATGCTAAGAATAGTGACAACTTTGTTCTCCTTAGGAACATCATCAAATAGTAGAGAGTGTACGTAATGTCCCTTAGGTGTCACAAATTTGGCAGGCAGTTCACATTTTCTTTTCGGATAGTACTACTAGCATCATATCTTTTAACAAGTAAAGAGCTAATAGGGCGATGTAAAAAATTATCACATGATATAACGTCCAGATTTTTCAAGTTCAATCACCTTGTTTTTCACAACATTCTCTCAGAGTTGCATGGCTCTGGTTTCTTCCCCTTCCACAAATATACTTTCATCTGTAGCTTGTTTCACTGTCACAAACTGCCCAGATCTTTATTCCATATCTACTAGTTCGATGGTTGTATTACAGAAAAAATCAAAATGTGACCAATGTTCATCCCAGTCATGTACCATCCTGGAATGTAGGCTTCCCTCAGGGTAGTTTCCTACATGTCAAAATCTTCTCTGATTGGTTTTAATTTGTCAGTTTACCTAAGTTCACTACAGACTGCTGCATTGTCAGAGCAACACCCTCAGAATAGAATGGAAGCAGTTGCAAGACATAATTTCATTGAACAATGGACAGACATTTTCAACACTCCACAGCAGACTGATATCTTTATTTCTGACACTAATCAGAATCATAGTGCCAAGAAACTTTACCATTTTATGCAAATCTATATCAACCCAGTCCTTGTAAGCCATTCAACCTTCCTTGTTAATCCACATATACACTTTTTCAATGAGGGGTACATGACAGAACAACATAAAGCAAGACTCTTATTTATCACAGTTACTAATGGAATACCTTATAGGTTCCTGGTCTTCATTCAAAATATTCTTTTTCAGTCCACATTTCATTCCCATTTCTAGAAACAATAAATCACACACAACAGAATTTGCACCATTGTTCTTCTCCTTCATTATGGTTTTGTTTAATCATGTCATTTTGTTTCTAATTTTCAATAACATCTACCTTATTATCATCACTGGAAAATTAAAATTCAAGATATGTTGTTGGAATTATATGTCTGTTTCAACAATTTTCTCTGTCGGTCCTGGTGGTGTAGTGGTAACCAATACTTGCCTTCTAAACCCAATAACATGGGTTCAAACCTGGCCAGGATCGATGGATTTTTTCAGGCGTAAAAATCCTAAGTATGGCTTCCTTCGGAAGGGAAGTAAAGCCGTGGGTCCCGTGTCGTACATTTATGGCACGAAAAAGAACCTCAAGCCTGAAAGAAGAGGCCTCTAAGCAAAATTTGTCAGCTGTTTCACGCCCTGAGTTGAATGGGACGCTGATGACCTGAGATGTTACAGCATCCGTAAATAAATAAAATCAAAATTAACAATTTCTTTATCTCTTCATTTGTTAGCCTTTGTTCCATAACATTTTCAGTTTGTAGAACATACAACTATTACAAAACAAGGCACCAAAATAAAATGTGATTATCATACTAGAGGACTGTTGAACAAGGAATGAGTAACAATGAGAGTCAACAATATGTGCATGTGTCATGTTATGCTGCAAAGACAAACAGCTGCTTGTGAACATCACCTGCATGGGAGAAACGTGAGTCAACTCTCTAACTTAAAACCATAGGTAAATTTTTAATTCTTTTCCAAAATTATGACTAGCACGATAAATTAGGAAAATTTCAAAAATTTCATTACAATAAAATGTATAGATATTAATTCAGAAGACAGTGATTTAGACAGGCCTCTGAGCCTGATGGTAGTTAAAGGGTTAAGCAACCATATCAACATTATGTGATACTTGTAGCACACCTATACAAATGTTTCAACTTAACACAGATCCCTGTCATCTCTTCCAAAGAATATTTTTACATGAATTTTGAATAAAATTTGAAGATGGAATTTAAACTATTCTTAAACATGCATTCATTCACAAATTCCCTCAAATATGAAGAATATCTATGTAATTTTCACTAATCAAGTATTCAAGATATGCACATTTCTATGTCCTATTATGACCCTACTCCAACTACAAAATAAAGTTCTTGTTTTGCTTCCGATGTGTCTAACACATAAATATAGAAATTCATCAATGACCTATTTTAATATAAGGATGTGATTTTATGGCAATAAATTCAATAAAAAAAATTGCAGTATTTAAAATGATGGATGGGATAGGATGGGGTGGATGGATGAATGGGGGCTACCTGAAAATCACTGGTATATTACTGGAAAATCACCTTTTATTACAATTATACAAAAATAAATGATATTTTTATTCTCGTGGTTGATTAACAGATTTTATTAAAGCCTGTACAGTATATAAAGGAGGGACAGCTTGCCTCAGTACTTTTAATGTTCTTGCTCCTAAAATGTGCTGAGTTGCTTTTACTTCTCATTCAATCCGTTGCCTCTATCACTGCAGTTAATATGTGTGTTTAATAAACAGCTGTTAAATATGAAAGTTACAGGTTCATTAATTAAAATTGTTAACTATAAAAATAAAAATTTACTTTTTCTTTTCAAAACAGATATGAAATTTATGAATTTGTCTTTGAAATAAAAGGTAATTATGTAAAACACCATTGATTAATGTGAGTAAATCATGTCTTCTTTACTCTGGTTTTTCTTTATTTATTGGTAGGTTCTAAATTACAGTCAAGTATTTCAATTTATCATCATCATCATCATCATCATCATCATCATCATCATCATCATCATCATCATGTGTTACTATTTTTCTCCTAAATTCCTACTATATATGTTTACTTAAGAAAGTGTAACCTGAATTATATCATGATACAAAAATATTATATTAAGGAGCTGACACACATAGCTTAGTTCTATAATTACTGTAAATTACTGATCCCTGAAAACTTTATATTGTGTTTTCCGCCCTTTACAGAAGTTTTACAGATATTTATTACCAGATAATCAGTGGGGTATGGAGAGATGTGCATAGTTCTTTTCAAAGTTACTAAATAAAACTATTATCCAGGAGCAAATTTCACTTCACAAAACCACCCTGAGTTGTTAATTATTTTGCTTTCATTTTCTTGGCAGTATTCTTGCCACACAAGATAGGCTCTAACAGTCTTGAAACAATGATGAAAAAAAGGATATTAGTTTTAGTATCATTATTATTATTTGATGTAACACTTTTCAGTGTTTTTAAGGTTTTCTAGTAGTGAAAAAGCATGAACTTGGAGCTTCTAGGTTCGTTTGATTACAATTATTCAAAGGAATTTGATTCAGCACTAAATTTTGTATTACAGCCCAACTTGTGTGACCAAAATATTATGCACAGGCTTTAATTCTCAGAAACATGTAGCACCAATATAATTACAAACCACCACCAACATAGTGAAAAGTAATAATAAATGACTTCTGTTTGTATTCAATTCAGCAATCCCTTTATTTATGCACAGCCATCTGAAGGAGAATACAGGCAGTAAAATCTATTTCATAACATGCACACCATGAATTCGATTCTGCAAAATATCCAAGTTGTCCCTACTGTATATACTGTGGTCTGGAGATGTATTTGTTGCAGCATTTCCCAAACTTCTTACACCTGAAATGAAAATTCTTTGGAATAATTTAAAAGAGAGAGAATTTGTTTCCTTTGTATTTTTATGAAATTGATTTAAGCCAATTTTTTCTTCATGTGTCCTGTACTAGTACATTTCTTTAAACATATGCAAATTAATATAGCGATCACTACAGCATTAACAATTTTCCCACCAATTTAATTCAACTTCAATTTATCAAGAGTTTTTAAAACCAATAAGGATTGGATTCACTTATTACTTTCCACAAATTTCCTTATGTAATTTGCTGAGCCTAATTTGTTTGTAGATTGCTGATAATTTTTTTAATCAAAATTCATTATAACTCCAATTTTGTATAATGACCATTTAACATAAATCTGCATTTAATGCAAGAAATTTCGAATCCAGAAAAGTATTTCATAAGAAATGTAATTTCATATTTGATTTAGAGTCATTGCATTATGTAAAACTAACATTTAGCATCACAATATATTCATTCAACCTTAGCCAAGAGCACCTGTAGCAGTTACAATGTTCTGGAATAGTGTAGATCACAAACTGAGCAAAGCTGAAGACTGATAATGTTAAACTGTTCAAATCAACATTATGTTTTCTTTTATGTACGCATTATGCAGGCTTCATTTGCACTTTAGCATCATAATACTAGTGTTAATGCTAGCGGTGGTATGTAGCATGAACTATCAGCTTGACTTCAGTTTGCTGTTTCAGTTAAGTCACAGACTTCAATTAAGTTTATTATTTATTATGATGGTGAAAAAAACCTCTTTCCCTCTTTGAGAAATTGAATTTGATTGGTCAAATGCAAATGTATCTGTTAGTGAAATGGATCATCTGGGTTATCAGGAATTTTGAAAAATGCAATGAAGATTCTAGAATAGAAAGCACAGCATGTTTTCTAAGCTAAAAAGAGAAAAAAATGTTAAAAAATCATCCCATTAAGAAATTAAATTAATGCTAATGGAGAGGTTCAAAAGGACTTCATTTCAAAGCATCAAATGGTTGGCTGGAGAGGTTCAAGAAATGATATGGAATCACTTACAGGGCAGTTTGCGGAGAGAGTGCTGCAGTTAGTGATGTAATGTTACATAATGCAAAAAAGAGGTGCTGTCATTACTCTTGCTAAGCTTTGAATTGCAGAACTCTATAATGTGGATGAAATCGGCCTGTTTTATTAACTTACACCGTAACCTTAAGCGTTAAGGAGGATCCTGCCATGAAGTTCTAGTAAATATTTTATGCACAGATGGATGCCAGAAACAGGAGGATTCATCTCTTCATAGAATGTGTTCTTTATTTATATTAATGGTTTGTGTACAAATTATTATAGTATTGTTTTTTTTTGGTTGGACCAGAGCCTAGTTCCCTGGATATTCCAGTAGGTAGTAATCAAATTGGAATATTTGGTTTGAAGTATTAAGAATTAAAAATATTGTAATATATTCATAATGTTATAAAGATGTTACCAATTACATATATGTTTTTTAAATGTTGATTGGAGTTGGTGCCTTCTGAAATTACCGAAGGCACTGATCCTATTTTTTATATTTTAATTTAATTTTTTTTTATTTTTTTAATTATTCATATTTTTGTGTGTTGATTTTGTTATATTTTGTACGTTAATGAATGAGAAATAAATTCATTCATTATTTATATTAATGTATGTGTTATTGTTTTTATTTATTTCATTCCTTCCCATTGCACAACAAAATTCCAGCCCATGGATGTAGGGGTTATTCACATCAAATATTGCATTGCTCTTGTTCTTATGCAGCTTGCATTTATTGAGTAGAAAAAGATTCTTAAATGAACATCTTGCAAGCAATGCATATGCTCACAGGAGTTTGGAAAACAGTAACCAGGGAAATAATCATAAATTGTTTTCATAAGGCTGGATTTAATGGAATGAATATTGATTAAGTCTGTGAAGAAACAAAAGGAGTAATTTGTGTGACAAGATGCAAGTAGCCAGTAATGACCCAAACATGGAGTGCTTTGGTAGAGGAAAGACGTATGGAGAGAAGATTGGCATAAAAGGCAATGGGTGCAAATTTAGAAATCTACAAAGCTAAATTGATTTCTATGTAGATTAGATGTGATCATCAAAGAAAGCAATAATAGGAAAGATAAAAATTTGATATTTGCATTCATAATTGTGTTATGTTAATAAATGCAAGGGGTTGAGTTCAATCCTAGGCCTACAAAAAATCCAGACATATTTGAAATACTAAGTCTACTCAAATAATTTTTGCAATCACATATTAATAGTTCAATTACCATCATTTTTTAGTTTTTCAAAGTTGGTTGCTGACTAATTAAAACAGTTAAGTGCAATGACATCATGGCCGTGTGCCCTATATTAGTTCTTGTGACAAAGCATGCTCTACTAGCCAAAGTCAAAAATCCACTTTTCACCCTGTCTAATCGCACTTCAAAAATAGTGATAAATCTGCCATATAGTTAATAGTGCTTGTTCAAACATTATGCAAATGAATGATCAGTATAAATTCAATAAAACAAAGTACAATAAGTTACAATAAATGCCAATTAACGTTAGACTGAATTAAGAAACTGTGGAGAAAACTTTCAAGAAATCAGGTATTTTAAATTCACTTAATAGCTTCCAGGACAACGTCTATTTTGCAAACTAGTTCTCCACTGTCAGCAATGAGCAACAGATGAGCTTGGACAACCAGCTCAAAATTAGTGATGACAACAGTTTTTTTTTTTTTTGAGTAGCGTTTAACGCCCGTTTTTACTACTGAGGCACCACAGGCGGTGGACACTGATGATACATGAGATGAAATGATAAATTGGGAAAGGATATTTTTTTTTTAAGGAAGGAAGCGTTCCAGGCCTAAGTTTAGTACCTCCCCGGCATTTGCCAGTTATGAAGACTGAGGAAAACCTGGAAAAAACCCCAGTCAGGGAGGACGGTCCTGGCGGGATTCGAACCGCAGACCTCCCGCTCACGAGTTCGTGCCTTAACGACCTCGGCCACCCGTGGCGGTGATGACAACAGTGATGATTTATAAGGTAGGGTAAACTTATTGATCAACAATCCATATAAAGTAAAAAACCTATTGTTAATTATTCTAAGTAAGTTTATGGTAACCTTGATGTTAATGACTTCTTATTCATTCCAGGCAATTGCCATTTCATTGAAGGTGTGATGGATTTTTTAAGATTTTAAATTGTTCTTCCATATATGACTTAAAGCTTTCACAGCATTGATTATTTAATAAGGCTTCTTGGGTTTTCAGCTGTCAGATTAATGAAACTTGAGTCTCATCAGGATGAAGGGCACAGAGTTGACAATAGCTGAAAGCTCGAGTTTCATTAATTTCGCATGGCTGGTAACCCAAAAACCTTATCTTTATGTGTTTAATATTTAGTGTATAGTACGTATAACTACATTAAAATAAAATTAATTATATTAATGCAAATTATGACATGCATTTTTTATTATCCTGCATAATTTACATCTTTATTTCAAAATAACATTTATCTACAAAAATGTAAAAAGTATGTGAGTAAATCGGTAGGTTTATATACAGTAAAACCTTGATTCATTTTTGGAGGGAACAGATTAAAACACCATGGATGTGGGAAGACAATAGATTTATGCGGAAAGTGCATAAAACATGTTAAAAAATAAAGCCAGTATATAAGCAAACATTATATTTGCATATATTTTATATGTTACCATGTACCATTTTACCTGTTGTGACTTTCTTCAAAAATGGTCGTTAATTGACATTTGCTTCTTTGCTACTTTTCTTTCCATGCGAAACAACAAATTTTCCACCTTTCCATGCGAAACAACAAATTTTCCACATTCAACAGATTCTGTTGCTTATTATTGTCATTGTCATGTGCATAAGATATATGCTTGCATAATTTCACATGCTCTCAGAGCTTCGGCAAATGTTGACACAGTTTTGGCTGTTGCATCTTCCCTCTCTTCCTTGTTTCTCTCCTGCATGTCTCAAACACTTGCTTTGCTACCCCTTCCACCTAGTTGCACACTTCCATACTCTGAATGCTACTTGTGACAATAGTCTTATACACTGCCAAGTAGATATCAAAACTGGCAGCACTGGTAACTCTGGCCCATTCTTTGCATTGGCTATCCTCCTACTCTCAAAAAATATCGACAATTACAGAAAGCTTGAGTCACACTTGATCTGAGCAAGTGTAGCTCCCTGTTTACTTTGCATAAAAGGCAATGGCCTCTACTGGCTTCCTCTCGCCTGCCAGCTTTCTCGGATCATACGTGACTCACATTCTGTACTTGCGACAATCACTGCTTCAATTATTTCAGTTTGAAAGTGATTGTTCAAGGAAAGACATTCTTTGGGACTAAACTTTTAGAACTAATAATGTGGGAAAATGAAATTTTGAGGAATGATGAATGCAGGTTTTATTTACATAAGTTATAATGTAAAACATTTACCACATATAATGAATGATGTTTCTGGGAGCAATAGATCAAGGTTCTACTTTATTTATTTTAGCTTGGAGGAGTGCTATGAGAACAAATATTTTAATAAAAAGCTTTTAATCTTAAAGAAAAATATCTACTTACTCTGCACAATTTTTTTTTTTTCTATTTCAGAATAAACTTTTGCTCTTATTGTGTTTGAGAAATGCTCTATTCTACTTCCTTTAAATTGTAATGAGTCTTAAATATACAATGGTTACTCAAAAAGCAATGCCTTTTGTTTCAACAGAAACTATAAGGGTTGTCCAAAATGAAACTAAGACTTCTGTTGTAGTGCCATAGCTCAACTATACAGAGCTTTTTGTTTGCTCTGGTAAATGACATTGTCTGTAAGAAAGTAGATTGGTATGCTCTGACAGTGCAGTATGTTGTTTACATGTGTAGAAGTACATTGAAATGACATTCACGACATATTTTCATCCAAATGTGGGCCCAGCAAGCAGTAAATTAATTTTAGAAAGCAGAAGGTGTTAGCAGTACCAAAATTTATTGTCATGTGACCAATGTGTTTGGGAATAACTGTCTTAAATGCAGAACAGTATTCAGATGGTGTAGTTAACTTTGTGATGGGCATCTATATACTAAGCACATGCCTAGATCTGGTCAAGCTCACTTAAACTTCACCAAAGTATCTATTGCAGCCATAGATTACCTTGTAAGAAAGAAGAGCCAAATCACCACAAGAAATATTGCAGAAACATTGTTAATGAGCAACGGAACTGTTCTCACCATTCGCCAATGATGGTTGGGATACCACAAGGTTTATGAGCAGTGGATCCCCAACATCTTTCTGAGCAGCATAACACTCAGCAAAATGGATACTTGCATAAACCTTAGAGGAGAGTATTTCTTTGAAGATTGGTTTTGAAGTCAACATGTAAGTTGACTTCAAATGTAATGCAAGTTTAGATAACTTCCAATAGACCCTTACTTGAACATGTAGTGGATATGTTACCCATGTATCACACTTACTTCCTGTATGTTCAGTATTCCAATCAATAAATCATTACAGGAAAAAAAGTCTCACTTTCATTTGGTCTGACTATATCTATAACAGATACAGAATGAACACAACAAAATTATTAGGCTAGCAAGTATCACTTGCAAAACACTATTTTTCCTGTAGTCACCATTCTATGTTTAGAAACCAGAGCCTGCATGCCAGGCTTGTAGGTATATGCATCAATTTAACATCTGCAACTACAGCTTCATTATCAGGAAAATGTAGTCCATTTAGTCAATCTTTCATTGATGCCCCCCCCCCCAAAAAAGAAGGAAATCTAAAACCATCTGACAAGCCAAGTGGCATGTAGACCAGCTCAACCAAAATTTGAAATGTGAATCTATGACCTTCAAGTTGCTATAGACCTGAACTCTATTATTGCAAGCAAAAGCATGTCTTCTCTAAAAATTATTCTAGAAATTTAGGCAATATATGATGTAGCAGACCGCCACAGGTGGCCGAGGTTGTTAAGGCACGGATTCGTGAGAGGGAGGTCTGCGGTTCGAATCCCGCCAGTACCGTCCTCCCTGAGGGGTTTTTCCAGGTTTTCCTTAGTCTTCATAACTGGCAAATGCCGGGGAGGTACCTAAACTTAGGCCTGGAACGCTTCCTTCCTTAAAAAAAATCCTTTCCCAATTTATCATTTCGTTTCATGTATCCACTGTCCACTGCCTGTGGTGCCTCAGTAGTAAAAACGTGCATTAAACACTACTCAAAAAAAAAAAAAAAAAAAAAATGATGTAGCAATTGAAGTGTTTGCTCAAAACCAGCAAAATTATGTTTTTGCAATTAAAAAGTAAATATAAGTGAACTAGAACTTGTACAGTGAAGCTAATCATATAATTATTATCATTGTAAGATTAAGTACACACTGTTATTGCTCCACTTACTTGTTTATAATATATAGAATTGTTTCAGGAACCCTTTTGTTCGCATCCTCAGCTAATAGTGTGTAGTTTGACTCAATCATACAATGATCTTAATTAAATGTAAGCCATTTTTATCTCCTGGATTTTTTTAAGGAAATTTATATGCTGCCACTCTTTAGATGGTAATTTTTTTAAGATTTGTAATCATAGCACATTTGTCACCAATGATTCTATTTAAGAAACTGTTATCTTTAGCTATTTAGCAGTACAGCAGGTCCTTAGTTGTCTTTCATTCAGTGTATTTTGGTTCCTATATGCATTACCCATCTGGCACAAACTTTAATATATGAAATTAGTTGACAGGCTATCTGAGCACAGCTACTTATAAAGAACTGCGACTGCCAAAACAGGAAAGAGGGAGATAGAATCCTGTTCTCAAAGTATATTAAATTTTTACTAAAAGCATTAAATGATACTGAATTTAACCGATAATTTATTTATTGGGTTTTAAAACACCCTTTAACATTTCAGATCATCAGCATCCCATTACATTCAGCACATGAAACAAACAACAAATTTTGCTCATAGATCTCTTCTTTTAGGTTCAAGATTCTTTAATGTGCTATAAATCTATCAGACAGGGCCCACAGCTTTACTTCCATAAGGAAACCATACTTATGACTTTTACGCCCAAAAATATCCATTCTTCTTATCCTCATTAAGATAAAATATTTTGAGCTTCAAAATACTCTCTCCACCATAAATTCAGGGATTCAATCTGCGATCTTGGGCCTATGAGGCAAGTAGGTTAGATTACCAAGCTCAACTGATTATAAGGACTAACCTGAGTTATAGGTGATGTTGAAAAGTATTTTCCTGAGCAGCAATACATTGTTGGCATTTGTATAGGAAATAATCATTTCAATTTATTTTCTTTCCATAAGAACACATCTGTCATTGAGAGAGCCTGTCTCTTGCAACTTTTTAACAAGTTGGCAAAGAGCAGTTTCTCTACCTGGAACATAATTGCCAGGATATTTTCTTATGAATCACCTTACCACTCTTGTTTTCACATATGTATTGTATATAAAAACCCATTCAAAATTTTATGCAGTGGTTTAATTTACAAAAAACAATTAGCATACAATTAACATACAAAGAAAGCACTGCTTAACATGCAACTATTTGCTGACAAATAGTTAAATAACTACAAGCAGCTACCTGCACGTGCACAATATGGCCTTGACTGGCTTCTTCCAGTGCATTCTGCTGGCCTGTAACTCAAATAACCTCATTGTATACCCCAATGTTACAAAATGCATTTAAGTTGACATTTAGTTCTGTATTCAAATCCTATCATAGTCCAGCTACTCATGGAAATAAAGTAATGCATGAGATCACAATTGCGAAAGGTTGCCCAGAAAATTACTTATTTCTCAAATTTCAGACGTTCACTCTCAAAAATGTAATGCAGCTGCTGACAGTGTTCATACCCATGGCATGTTTCCATATATGTTCAGCAAAATATCAATGAGTACTATTTTTTTAACAGAAATTCAATGAGACACTTCTACTTCAAATATACTTCCTTATCTGGCATAAATTTGTTAAATGTCCCTCTGCTGCCATCTATTTCATGATAAAAAATAATAAAAAGATATTGGAGGGAAGGATCAACAGAACTTCCATGGTACCAAAATCTGTATGATCAATCTGAGCAAGCATAATTAAGTAGAAGGTATTACTTTTGGAGTGCACTTCATATAAACTCATTACAATTTGTGCATAAAATCTGAACTGTATGAAGCTATTTAAGCTATATGATTTGAATGTCCTATATTCAAACCACTAAAACTTTGCACTTGACAGCTACCTTTTCAGTTAGCAATGCCATGGATTAACTAGAAGAATGCTGCCCATTACACAATTTCAACCAATTACAAAGTAGCATTATTGGTCAGTCAGTCATGATGTAATAGTTGCTTTGTTACCGGTTTTTCTTATAGTGTATGCATCTGATATCTATCACATGTTTGCAATGGAACTACTGTAATTAATTGAACTGGTTCATTTGTAGTAGTTAGAAAATGCTCAAAAGTGGTCATTTCAGAGTAATTCATGGAGTGATACCTAAACCTTTACATCCGTGTTACACGGAAGGTTAATATTGTTTACTTGGCAAAAATGAAGACTCACCAATATCTGCTGTTAAGCACCATTTAATGTTGCAATATCGTAATAACCACAAAATAGCCAACATTACATGAACTGATGCTAACTGTAAAATACAGTCTCAGTTGCCCAGATATAGATCCCATTACTGACAAATTTATTTTAGCAAATTCTGAAGGAATGTCAATCAATCAATGAAAAGATTTTTGAAAAATTTCTTCAAATCTCCACCAATCCTACCCACTAGGCACCAAAAATGGTAATAAGAATATACAAGGTCTCTTCAAAAAGTATCGCGAATTTTGAATTTCCGGGAGCCACGTATATTCGATTTTAGATTGTTTTGTGGCGTTATGTTGGTACTCATGTCCCTCACTTATGTTGACAAGCTCGGCCATTTGGAATGTTCAGTTAATTGTTGACAGTTATTTTGCTTGGACGTGTTTTGGCTCGTCTTCGATTTTTGCCTATTCCGAAAAATGGAACAAAGAATCTGTATCAAATTTTGTGTGAAAAACAAAATTAAGTGCGCGGATGCATTTCGAATGTTGACTGTGGTACATGTGAAGCTACCTTGGACCAAAACAACGTTTATCGGTGGTACAAAATGTTCTAGAGGGTCGAGAAGATGTGAACGACGAAGAGTACGACGGGACGGACGGCCGAGCTCGTCAACAACAGACGAAAACATTGAAGAAGTGAAGCAAATGGTATTGGCCAATCGTCGAATCACCGTTAGAGAAGTTGCTGGGGACCTAAACATATCGATTGGCTCGTGCCTTCCATTTTTACCAACGATTTGGGCATGAGACGGTCGCCGCAAAATTCGTACCAAAGTTGCTCAATTTCGACCAAAAACACCATCGCATTAACGTTGCTAAGGAGCTGTTGAGCTCTGTCCGCGACGACCCAAATTTGCTCCAGATGGTCATAACTGGTGACGAATCATGGGGTTTATGGTTATGACATGGAAACTAAAGCTCAATAATCCCAATGGATGCTGCCACACGAGCCAAGACCGAAAAAAGCGGGCCAAGTTCGGTCAAATGTGAAGGTTTTGCTTACAGTTTTCTTCGATTGCAGGGGCGTGGTGCATCATGAGTTCTTGCCACAGGATAGAACGGTCAATAAGGAATATTACCTGCAAGTTATGCGCAATTTGCGCGAAGCAATCCGCCAGAAACGCCCGGATTTGTGGAAGAACAAAAATTGGCTTTTGCACCATGATAACCACCCTGCTCATACATCGTTGCTTGTGCGCGAATTTTTGGGCAAAAACAACACACTTATGATGCCGCAGCCACCGTACTCCGCAGACCTGGCCCCCTGTGACTTTTTTTTTTGTTCCCAAAACTGAAGAGGCCCATGAAAGGACGACGCTACGCCACGATTGAGGAGATAAAGACGGCATCGAAGGAGGAGCTTAACAGGATCACAAAAAACGATTTTTTAAAGTGCTTCGAGGATTGGAAAAAACGTTTGCACAAGTGTATAATATCTGGTGGGGTTTACTTTGAAGGGGACAAAATAGTTATTCATGAATAAATAAATACTTTTTGAAAAAACACAAAATTCGCGAGATTTTTTGAACAGACCTCGTATATGTATGTGTGTGTGTGTGTGTGTGTGTGTGTGATAACACACTGGTCGCACTTCTTGTTTCTTCTCAACATAACTTGGCACATAACCATCAATTAACAAATAATTCAAGAATTTAACCAGCAAAATTAAACAATTGGATGTAGGGTTAACCTAAAGTGAAAATTTAAAAATCGCTGTAAAGGATGTAATTTTTTTTTATCTCAATGAAACTCAGTATATGCCTTAAAAAAAATTAATAAAAACAGTTTCCAAATCAGCAAATTGGACAATTAGGAGTGGAGTTTCATCAGAAACCCAAAATTTAAAAATTGCAATAGCTTTTTAATTACAAAACTTGGTATATACTATTAAACAACATAAGAAAAATAATTTCTGAAAATCAGGGAAATCGGGCCATTACAAGTGGGGATATACTTGAAATTTAAAGGGTAGGGATTAAAGCAAAATTTAAAAATGGCTCTAGTAGCTTCATTTAAAAATTTTTTTAAGAAAACTCGATATATGCCATTGAAATAAGAGAAGAAAAATAGTTTCTAAAAATCAGTGAAAACACACTATTAGCAGAGGGTGTTTACCTAAAACCTAAAATTTGAAAATTGCTCTAGCGGCATTAATATTTGTTTTTTTGCAATGAAACCCTGTATATATTATTTAAATAAAATAAGAAAAATTGTTCTTGAAAATTATGGAAATTGGACTATTAAGAGTAGGGGTATACCTGAAAACTGAAATTTAAAAAGCATTCTAGTTTTTTTATTTTCTCTCTATTATTTCAGATTAAAAGGACAAATTAACTCAGCATATAAACTGTATTTATTACAATGCACATGTTATATGTTAAACAAAAGCATTGCAAGGAAGATAGCATCTGTGAAATATTAATCTAATATTTGTGAGAATTATATTTATATGTAAGACTGCTCTGTAATAACAATCAGAAAACAATTGCATTACATGCTTTTATTACAATATAATTCAAATTAAATTTCAAAGCCACTGAAAATAGATGGAACTTTTGATTATATGTTGTATATTGTTGATTGTGTATATTTGCTTAGTACATTATAATTATTTATGAATATTAATATGTTTTTGTTTTATTGAAACATATAAATATCTTAAATACACAAGATAAGTCAAAACTTTCTGTTATTTCTATTTTAGTGAAATAAAGATAACATCAAAGATTAAGATCATAAACATAGTTACATTTAAAAATGTTTAAAAACACCCACACAGAATAGCTTTGTCTATCAGTGGTCATTTATTTCATCTAATTAACCCATTCACATCATCAGACAACCAGTGATTCAACATGGTTTTTAGGCTTATAAATAGTATGATAAGCTCAGCTTGCAATGCTTTTTCTTTTTTTTTTGAATGATTTTTTATGGATGCTCTTTAACAGCTCAGGTCATCAGATTCATTCAAGTCAGGGCGTGAAACGGCCGACAAATTTTGCTCAGAGGCCTCTTTTTCATGCCGTAAATGTACGGCACGAGACCCACGGCTTTACTTCCCTTCCGAAGGATGCCATACTTAGGAGCTTGCAATGCTGCATTGCTATATATAACTGTATGTAGTTTAGGCTTTTTCTCACAAATGTTATTTGTGTATGATAGGAAGAAAATGCTGATATGTGATGCTTGTAATTCCTCCAGTATGACTTCACCCATTGCATCTTAATTGAGGAAAAGGAATTTCATTAACTAAACTTGTTAATTGGAACATTGTACAGTGAAGCTAATGCACAATGCACAATGATCTTAATATAAGAATTTCATAGTTAGTGTTATACTTGGCTCAGTAGTCACTATGGCTGAATCCAATATATTCATATATTATTTTTATCTAAAGAGTTAATAAAATATCTTTACAATTTACAATCAAATTATGGTGCAATTAAAAAAAATGTTTAAATACAAAAAAGTAAGATGATGAGGAGGGTTTGAGAAAACTTATACAAAGTGTGTTAAGAAAGTGATAGTGAAAGCAGTGATTTTTCTGAATATGATAGGGAATCTGAAAGTTCCAGTGACAGTCATAATGAATCACTTGCAGAAAGTAGCAAGTAAAATAATTCTGAGAACAATGATGATGCACCAGGCACTTCGAAACAAGTTCATACTATGACACAGAAAAAACAGTATGACTGGAATTGGACTAAAACTGACAATAACCCTGTTTTGTGCCCTTTTACACCAAATTGTGGTGTTTGAAAGACTCACGATACCTGCACTGTAAATTTTTTCGGAATTCTTGGAAGCTTTGTTTGACAAAATTTGTGATGAAAATAATGCTTAAGCAACAAGGCAGTTGAACAATCCTGACGGAAAAATCTTAAAGATGATGAAAAATGATTTAGCACAATGGCAAATGAAATTAAAGCCTATATTTCTTTAATTATTTTGATGTCCCAAGCTAGAAAATTGCATATTCAATTGTACTGGAGCAAAAGTCAATGCACTGACATGCCAATTTTTTCGTGAAACAATGGTCAGGTAGAGATTCATACTGATTTCTTGTTTCCTACATTCCATAAATAACAACAAAGAAAATGAAATTGAAAAAATTAGGCCTATCATTTCTCTTCAAAATTTTGGCCACCCTTATCAGGAGATTGCTCTTGACAAAAGTCCCATTAAATTCTTGCAGTGTAACAGATTTAGCATAAAATTTTACAAAATTTGTAAATTTAGTTTAGACTACTGACTATTTCAAAATTTATGTAGATGATATTATAGATTCTAGTCTTCCTGCTAGTACCAATGTAGTGCTCAGTATGTGTGAACCATTGTTGAAATGGGGTCAAACATTATTTTTTAGATTACCTCCAGATTTATTTAGGAAACTTAGAGACAATCAAATATAATTGGGACTGTGGGACATAACAGAAAAGAAAAGATACGCAGCATGAAATCAGTACAAATAAACTGAAACATAGGGAGCATGAAGTGTACCGTGCCAACAATATCCTATGTATAAGCGGAGAGATAATAAGGACGTTATTTTCTCTCCATTAAACACAAATCAGCCTACATTACAGAAATGAGGAAGCAGAGAAGAAAATGAGGCCAAATACCAAGAGAGAAGATCAAGAAACCTAAATGTTCCCTTGAATACCAGAAGAGATGGAAGGTGTTGACTTACAGAACCAAAGACAGCTCTGTTTCTGATTATGTGACGCATGGTGAAGGGGTATAGTAAAATATTTTTTCTACTTTCTAGAAATGTGTATTTTCAACTCGTTTATTGTATATCATAAGATTACGGGAAAGAAGAAGACAAGCTATGCAGTCTTTAGAATAAGCATTGCGCAGCAGCTACTGGAGACTGTATAGCTGCCAGAGTATTCGGTTCCAGGGCAACCCTCATCCAGCATAACACCTACGAGACTGCAGGGAAAAGCATGGGCTCAATTTCCTGTACACATTCCCTCCACACGCATGCACCACACACACAAAACATGAGCTATTCAAAATATTGCAATAGTAAATCTGTGTCTTTCCATGTGTTTTATCCATTTTCTTCTTATCTAGTTATTGTTATTCAGTATGTTATTTTATTTTTCATTTATATTGTATATAAATAAATAAATAAAAAAGTTGCCAAAAAGGTGTACTGTGTGCTAAAAAGAGGCAGATGAAGTGAAAATGTCTGGCAACATAAAAGTGTGGTGTTGCTCTTTATTTAAGAGGATTGTTTTCAGGTCTATCACACTCAACTGCAGTACTAGGACAACAGTATTGGTGAGTTTATGCATTCAATATTGTGCATGCAAATTTTCAGAAAGAAACAATCATTGGTTGGTTTTTTATGATTTTTTTAAGCATTTCTCCATTTCCATCCTCCCTGCTACGGAATTTAAATTGATTACTTGATTAGTTAAGTGGGTATTTAAATATGACATGACTGGGTTAATAGTATACCATTCATTTTTGTGGTTTAATCTAACAACAACAATAATAATGATTCTAAAAATGCAGTTTTTCTTTTATAATACTTATAGATTGCTAGAATTCTAATTTTGTTCCCCTAGTACTATACAGCAATGCCATAACGTATTTCAGTTTATTAATTAATAAGGTCTAATTTGGATTTTATATTCATTTTTAAAGTTATTCAACTTGGTGAGGAATTCACTTAGTTTACACTAGCTTCTTGCCATTGAAGAACTCACAGTAGTTCGAAATATAGCAATTTCAAGTGTGACTCTTTCTCAGTGTTTTATCTTTATCTACTTTTATTATTAGTATTAATTTATATATATAAACACTAATGTAATAAACTTGTTTACACTAACTCCATTCACTTATATAAATATTGGACATATGTTTCGGGAGTGATCCCTCCCATCTTCAGCATGTTGACCAATTCAACAGGCTGAAAAGGGAGAGATCACTCCCAAAACATATGTCCAATTTTTATGTAAGTGAATGGAGTTAGTGTAAACAAGTTTATTACATTCATGTTTAAGTAAATAAATATTTATAGTTAATTCTTTCACAGTAAGCTGTGTGATGCAAATGTTGGAAAATGAATCAGATAGAAAACTCTGGAAGTAATGGATTTGAACTACAGATCTATATCTTACCATGTTAGTGCTCTATTTAAGGTTGTATATCCTCAACAGACAGCATGCTGAATTTCTCTCATTTGACTAAAGAATCAGATATTCCAGAAAACTCATAGGTACTCAGTGAAAGATATTTAAGCAATGTGGTTCACCTGAATATTTGAGTACATTAAACCGTGGATTCCTTACAACAATAAAGTGAGAAATTTATATATAGTTAATTTATACATAGTTTAAGAAATTTATTTCACCTTATCTATAGTTCTGCTGTTGACAGCCGAAACAGAAACATTGGGTGGAGGTGTAACAGCAGTCGATACAGAGCTGCGTCCTAATGTGCTGCATGTCACATCTGTAGTGTGGACTGTATTGCTGCCAGTAGCCATGACAGCACTGTGACTACGACCCAGTGCCACTGGACCAGATGTGGGTGTAAGATCTGAAGTCACTCCAGACTGCTGCGATTGCTGTCCATGCCAAGATGATGATATTATAGTTGCAGAGGAAACTGCAAGATGAGTTGATGTGATGTGATGCTGTGATACCGATATGGATGGGCTAGATGAACGTGGGGGCAGCTCTGGTGGAACTTGTGATGTGGTACCAAGCACTAAAAATAAAACATTCAAATGGATTTTATAAAATAATAATATTCATTCTATATAAATATACAATTACTGATTATATTCTATAGATTTTTTGTAAGGTCTTAACATATAACTCTGTCATAAGTTGATGAGAATGATGAACAGCAGTCATCATTCTGATGCCCAAAGAAAAGAAAAGTGTTAATAGATTTTTAAGCTTTCCTTTCACTGGTTCTGGATCTGGATTAATGAGATCTGTAGAATTTACTGACACTTCATGTTTCAATTAAAAATAAATTTCATAAAAATCAGTTGGATTATGCGAATAAAGTTCATAAATTAATAAATAATATTGTTGGCATTCTTTAACTGCATTTATTTCAAATGATTCATGATTTTGTTACAACATTGAGGACAAACCAAATTCAATTATCTAAGTTAACTTTTATCTTACCTAGGAATATTTAAAAATCTTCATTAAGCTGCATTATTATATAGTTTCACATATATGTAGTTTTTTCTTACTCTTACTCATAAAAAATTAGCCAAAAATTAAGAACCCTTGAAGTGCTGTAATTTTAAACAATTCTAATTTACTCATTCTGATTTATGATTTTTGGTTTATTTACCGATGCTCTTTAACATAATCAGTTTCCCATTCAAACGAGGGCTTGAAACGGCCAACAAATTTTGCTTTTCAGGTATGAGGTTCTTTATCATGCCCTAAATGTGCGACACGGGACCCACAGCTTTACTTCCCTTCTGAAGGAATACATACTTATGATTTTTACACCTGAAAAAATCTGTTGGTCCTGGCCAGGATTGAACCTGTGATATTGGGTTTAGAAGGCAAGTATTTTTACAACTATACCACCAGGACCAACTTACCCATTCTGAACAATGATGCAGTCTAGCAAAAACATTCACTCTTTCTGTGTTAATTTCCTGAAGTTTTGTCAGAAATTTTTCCTCAGTTCTTAACTTGAATGCAACTTATTCTAGAAGTCCTCAGCATTCATAAGGCCAACTGCACATTTCTGGTTCAATAGTTTTCACATATAGTGTCATGACCATACAACAAAACATCAAATTTAAATAAATATTTATTTGCTTCCACTTTCTATCACAAATACGCAAACTTCTGATACTAAATCATTCTTATTAGTTACAGGTAAAGTAATTAAGGAAATTATTGACTTGATACTTTGGTAAGAACTATACAAAGTTTGGTAGCGTTACTTTGAGCTATTTACCAGTATGACACTGCTGACCATTACGAGTACCATACATCAATGGAGAACAGGCTGGTTTGGTGCTATTTCCTCCACGAATAAAACTTCGGGGCTCTAATGGAGGAGTTGCCAGTGCAGAATTATTTCTTGGTGATCCACTACTGCTCCCACTACCCTGCTGAGGTGATGATGGGCTAGCAGATGAGCGGGAAATATTTCTGAGCTGTGCCTGTCCACCTGTTATTGCCCTACTGTTTGAAATGAACACAACGAATAAAAATTAGGCTTATTTCATAAACATATTCCTAAAATATCCTATTATAATGAATTAATTATGTTTTAATAGGATACAATATCACTCCATTACATTCCTAGAGTAGCTTTTATACTTTTATACTTTATTGTTATCACATGCAATTTGATACTATTTCTCTACATTGACTTTTCTTTTGAAGGGTGGAGGGGGGGGGGGATTGCCAAGGCGTTACTACATTAAGAATGGTGAAATACATTGGATAATAATGCTAGTTCATCTTCACTATTTTATTCATTCTTAAAATCTAACACATATACCTTTTTAAAGTTTTAAAGTATTCAATCCAGATGGCTAAATATACAAAATCTAGCACAGGAATATGCCTCATCAATCATTTGCTGCTACTGCTGAGTGATCTGACTTTATCTCATGTCTTTGTTTGGTATTGAATCCATTTGTTTCCTTACTGTGATCAGCACATTATACTCTCTTTCTTGAAGAAATTCAGTAATTTATTAATGTAATGTTCTCAGAGTTCATATAAAGCACAGCATTGCAATAATATTTTGATTTTACAGCTGTATATATGTCGGATGAACAGATTTTTAATGTTAGCATTAATGCGTTGGATGTTTTAAGGATGCTGCATCAATGATACCAAAAGCTCAATTAGACAAACATCATTCTAGAATATTCTTAACTGCAGAAGCAAACTACAGCTACTAAACTAGGAATTAATGATGCTTTGAAGTGCTCAGTAGTGAAGAATGCTAATGCAGAATGTCACTGTCATGAACGACAAATAAATAAATAAAATACAATAAAAAGTTACAGGTCTGTGCTATGTCCTGGACATGTCCTATAGGTACATATGTGTAATGTGGCATGAAAAGTGATAATTAGTAAAACTGAACCTCCTTTTCCTTAAGCTGATTTTCTCTCTCTCTTTTCTTTTTTAGGAAATGAACTTTCAGTTACATGAAATGCTGACAACTTCAAAATTTTTGGAAATTGTGATTTTTATGGACAAAACATACTTTAGATTATATAAAATAAAGACTAACCTGATTACCACGGAATATGAATGATGGATGAAAATACAAGAGTTTACCTTCAAAGACTTATTGAACTCAATTTCAACCTTTCCATTTGTGAGAAGAGAATTGATTAGAAAATTTAGTGATTTGCATAATGACAGCATGCATATACTGTCGCATGGATCTTATAAAATAATAATTAAAAAAAAGAGGAAAATATACTTCTTTCCTTTTAAAGATGCAATGGGTTTGTCCATGGTAACTCCAATTACAGATAATTTTTGTATCACTGATCCATAAACAAACATAAAAATAAATTTGTTTACTAAATTATCACGATTATATTTTTTTCTACTTTATCAATTATCAAAACATTAATCACACTGTAGATTATTTATTTAATACAGTAATTTTGCATAATAATTCGAGTCATACTAAAATGACAAGACACATTTTTGAATTCATATATTTGCATTTTTCTGCTCTAATTATAGATTGCAGCTGTTAAAATTTTTTCTTATGAATATTTACAAAGGATAGTATTATACATAAAATACTTTTTGTTTAACAATTGTGTTTAGATTTTTTTCTTTTTATTTGGGTAACTAAAGTTATATAGGTTAACATTTATGTCACGATTCAGTTACAAAATAAGGTTCTTACTCTATGCCTTTTCATACAAGTAAACTATTTTAAGGAGTCATAAAGAACTCTCTTCCATGTAGAAGCATGTAACACATGCAAAATGTGTTTAATATTTAAATGATACTCCTTTGTCTGCTTTGAAAAAAAAGTCATTTTTATAAAACTTTTTAAGAAACATGCTTTTTATTTCATCATGATATTCTATTTTAACTCACCACTAGATATTCATATGGTTTTACATTGAGGATTAAACTTAAGCAAAATATGACTACAGAGCTTCTTTAATTGGATCAGTGTTTTCATTTTTTCAGTTTCATTTTCTAATGAGGAAATACACTGTAATTATTCTCTCCTTTCTGATATTCAGCAGTGTCCTTCAGCTGAGTTCAGTATTTTGTTTTTACCTAAAAATGTTGATGGAAACATTTGCTGACATACTTATTCCTATTACTTTTAGATTTGTTCTGGAGCGACAACGTAAAGTTAACATATCTTGTTAGCAAGTTGTCCTTATGGTTAGATTGTTCCTACTGCAAATAATGGTATTTAGCTTCCAGGAAATGGAGTGCATTACTAAAATATTAGCAAAATTCATTTCTGTATTTCTTCATGCGATATTGCCAATGTCATTTTCACAACTGTTATGATTGAAACTTTCTTTGCTGTATGCACTAATGATTTGATTTAAAGCAACATTTTCTCTTCTCAAAACATAAATTCCTACTTGGTGTTTGGCTAAACCTTCTATTGCATCTATAGGCCCTTTATCATGAGAACATAAAACATGAGAACATAAAAGTAATCCCAAGTAATTTTCTTAATGTGCAGTTTTCTAGTAAGCCAAGCTTGCTGCTAAGTTCTAAACTTGGAAATTCAGTTTATCAAACCAAATACTAACCTCTTCAATAACATCCAGTACTTCTTGAGTATGTCCATGTTAGCAATTAGGATTCTGATAATTTAAATCATTGGTGTTAATTACACTAAGGAAAAAAATGTGACATTTTTTCTGGCAACAAGGAAAAAAATATGATCCTAATTGAACTTTTCAAGCTGAATTCAGATATTTAAGTTTCTTTTTTTTTTGCCCCATCACCCACAGTTTTTATGACCCTTTGGGTATATTTTTGAAGAAATGTGAAATTTTACCAGCATACATGAGAAAATGAATTTATATTTATGGCACAAGAGGTAAAATATATAATCCTAATAGAACTTTCCCTATTTTGTTCCTAAAAAGAGTCGTCGTTTTGGTTGACAATGTGAGGAATGTACCTCACGAAACATGTACCAAAATTACTTTTATAAGTGTGTTTGTGAAACTTAAAGAGAGTTTTAATGTGACGACATGATTTTTAGTGTTTTACTTTAAATCAAAATAAGAACTTTCCCTATTGAACTGAAATATGTATGCAATTTTTCTCTCTTTCAAACATTTTTCTGTGACACCTACATAATTTTTTTTTTCTTGACACAATAGGGAACATACATTATCCTAATAGAGATTTAAATGCTAAGTTCATATATGTAAGTAGCTTTATTTCTATCATTCAAGGTGTTTTTTCACTTGAAAAGAAATTAAACATTTACATACATGCATGATAGTATTTGGCTCATCCAAAATGAGACAATTTTTCATTTCCTTCTGTGTTTGGCAACTGGAACATTGCTCTTTAGCAACCAACAGTAATCTGCTAGCATTCTTGCATTCCAGTGTTCCTGATACCTCTTTTCAATGACAGATATTACCTGGTGAAAATGCTCCCCACACTTGTCACTCGCAGGTACAAGATTTTCAGGAAAGGAATCCAAATGTTAGTGTTTGAAATGAATTTTCAGCAACATTTTACACCCTATATTTTTAAAGACTGTAACAGTTCACCCACAATCTCATGGTAGTTTAGAGGTTTATAATTTCCTAAAAAGTTTTTTACAATAGATGTAAATGACCTCCATGCTGATTTTTCAATGCTGAAAAAATTTTCAAACTATCCATCTATAAATCTATAATTGGGGATCAAATTTGCAAAGCAGCAAAATTCCTTCCTTAATTTTACAGTAATAACTCTAGAGTTTTTCTTTCAAATAATGAAACAGCATTTTATCCGCAACCTAAACATTTTTTGCAAAGCCCTAATTTTATGTGAGGTGGAGGCAGAGGGATCCTGCCAGAGTTAACTAGAGGGGGATGTATAATTATTTTTCTTTCATGGCATAAGTGAGTCATGGTTTGACCATTCTTCTTGATATTACAATTTGACTAAAATAATTTAGTACAGCCTTGCAAGCCCATTAACAACGCAGCAACTATAAATTGTAACATATAGCCCAAAGCTACTTCTCATACTGAATTCTTTCAAACAAGATTTTCATGTTTTCCTACATTTATTTTTGTTAGTTGCGTTAGCTAACTGCAGAGAAGCAAATTTGTTGTCATTCTACAAAAGAACAGTCTATAAACTAGTTTTCAAAGAAACAAAGAAAAGTCTCCAATGTGTAGTTTTCTGTTCATGCTCAAGTGTATCCCATCACTGCACAAATATTGTCACTAAACCATTTTCTTCTGAGTATAGATCTTGAAACTGTTCTTGGCAGCTATGTAGGACAGGACACAATTTAGCATCACCCTACAGAAAATTCCAGCCTTGAGGCTTTCCCAAATTTTATTATTTATTTTATTTTTTATTCATTGCTCAGAAACTTGAGGTATTACAAGTCATGAGCATTGTCATTTATAAAGGTAAAGAAAGATGATACAATGTAATAAATATAAGAGAGCTATATAAAACACAAGCAGCAATAGTATAGAAGAATTATACGATATATGAAATATTGAAATGCAACTATATACACTGCAATTTCATATGAATGTATAATAAACAAGTTTTTAGTATTGCCATACAGAATTGATATATAATTTTACCAACACATTTCAAACAGTCCCTTTTTTATTTACATTTCATCTATTCTACCAAATAGCTTTTGAGTCTGTTTCTAAAATTTGCACCAACAGCAATTTTAAACTGAGGTAGTTTTTTTTTAAAGAATATGCACCATTATTAAATGATTCATTACAGCTTTGTTCATGCATACTCTATTATAATTGTATGCTCCTGTCATATAAATAATATATAATATATATAATTTACCAGCTTTCTTTAGTAGAGTAGTTAAGTGAATGGAGATAGTGTAAAAAATGAAAACATAAGTTGAGAGTAGTTTTTATTGCATCCTCTTTACATTTTTCATTTACTATTGCCCCACATGATCTACATAATGATATCAACATTTGTATATATGTGGAAAAGCATCACTAATATTGCTACTAGAATAGAATAATTTTCCAATAAAAATTTATTCCAATTTGATTGGCTCAGCCCCCCCAGTCCTCAGTTCATCAGCAGCTACTTACTGGAATATCCAGAGGACCGGGCCCGGATCCAACCAAAAACAAAACACAACATTAAAAATAATTTATACATTCAATACAATATTAAGTTATATTTCCTCCAATACTAAACCTTCCTTCTTTTTTAATTAAACCCATTCAGTTAAATTTCTATCTTTGAGAGTTGCTTATTCCTTGGGTTATTGGTGTGTAAGGATCCTGTTTAACTAATGCTAGATAACTAGTCCCATTCCCTCCCCTACTCATTTCATCCTCCTTTCACTATCTTGACAATTCTATACCATTTCTCAAGCACTTTTCATAAGTACTTTACACCCATAACCATTTTTGTCTAACCTTGCCTATGTATTTTCCCAGTTCTTTATTGTTTTCATCTGATTTTAAATTTAAAATTTTTCTGCCTCTTATTTTATTTGGTAAATTTTTCCAATATTAATAGAAACTGTTCCCTCCAAAACTTGGTTTACTTACATTCTAATTTACAATGCCAAGTTCTACATGATTCTTCACAGATAGGACATATCCCCTTAGTATGTCCATTTTTTAATTCACTTAAATATTTTACTCCTGTTCTAAACCATGTCAATCCTTCCCTTCCTACCTATCATAAATTTCAATATATCTATCTCTTCCCCAACACATTTTTTAATGTACTACATAATTTCACAGATTTTTTGTGTTAAGATTTGTCCTGTTTTTCAATATTCTCAGTTCTTACTGTTATCTCTTTTAATAATGTTTATATAATATTTAGTCAATGTTGTGCTTGTAATTTTGTCGCTATAGCTTCATATAATTATTATTAAATTAGCAGAGCAGAAGAAAATGCCTATGTGCTGTGCTAGAATAAATAGAGAAATAAAAAAATAAAACTGCTTTGTACGGAAAAATAAAATTTGATCACAAAAGTCGCATGATAGGTGGTACCGGCATGCTGATCACATGCTCCCTTGCAATACTGCCCTCTACCAATGAAGTTGTAAGACATGGGTAGAGGATGCAGAGGTCACTGCAACAGGCCAAGGCTTACCCTGGGCTCTTGTGCCAAATGAGAAGAAGAAGAAGAGTATGGTAACTTATATATAATATTACAGTATGTATATGATGATTAATAAGGTTCTTTACATTAATGTCTACTATCTAAATCTCATGCACATGCACGCAAAAAAAAAACACACATGCACGCACGCACACACCACTTCCTTTCTGCAAAATCAATAATCAATAGAGTTGTAGCCCCCAGATGTCTTATTTCAAATTCCAGAAATGATTAAATGATTTCATAGTATGCCATTCTTAAGACTTCTATACACAAGTATTTTTGATACTTATCTAAGAATAAAAATTCCTGAATTTAACTTCTTGTACATTATATCTATGTATTTGTCATATAATTGATGATCTATTTAGGTACATAGAAATTTGTGTATTGTTACTTGCTCTAAGTCTTATTTTGTATGACAACATTAAGTTCCCACCACCACTGGTGGCCAAGGCCGGTAAGGCGCGGACTCATTAGCAGGAGGTCTGGGATTCAAATCCCGCTAGGACTGTCCTCCCTGACTGAGTTTTTCCAGGTTTTCCTCAGTCCTCATAAACGGCAAATGCCAGGGAGGTACCCTAATCTTAGGTCTAGAACGTTTCCTTCCTTAAAAATTAAATCCTTTCCCAGTTTATCATTTCATCAGTGTTCACTGCCTGTGGTGCCTCAGTATTAAAAAAAAAATCTTCAAATTGATTCTGGTTACATTTAAGTTTTAATCCACTGTTTACCAAAGTTTATTATTCGTATTACTGAATGGTGAATTTTATCTTGCACATCACATATGCTGTAATTCCGGCATGTTATGGATGTATCATCAGCATATGTTACTGTGTTACTCATTAATTGTGGAAAATCATTTACATAAATGATAAATAGCAGACAGCCCAGAAGTGATCCCTGCAGAACAACTGGTTTCACTATTTTATAATCTGATTTTATAAATTTTATGCAACTATTATTCCCACAATAAATGTCTGTACAGTGCATTCTATTTTCTAGGCATTATGTAATTCATTTGACTTATTCAATATTTAATTTTGTTTAGCAATTAGCTTTGTGGAAACAGAGTCAAAAGCTTTCGACAGATCTAAGAAAATTCCTGCACATTTTTATTACTATGTTTATTAATACTTAAATAATAAAATGGGTTTATTAATGTCTATGTTCATTAATACTTCATGAATAAAATGGAATGTTGCTATTATAGTGCAGAATCCACTTTAACTAGAACCTTATTTTTTTCTAAGGAGTTATATAGTCCCTTACTTACAATTTTCTCAAACAATTTTGCAAAAATTAATTGGTAATTAATTGGCAATGTAATTGGTTGATAATTGTTTATATCCTTTTCTACACCTTTCTTATTGAATGTTATTGCAGTACTTAATTTTAGGCAGTCTGGGAATTTGCCCTCACTTATCGAACAATTTATTAAATATACTGACTTATATAAGAATGTTTCTTTACACTTCTTGAATAACTTAGGTGAAATGGCATCCCATCCAAAGGATGTTTTTGGTTTAATGACACACATTATTTACTTCTGAACTCATCAGTATCATATAGGTACAGGAAATATGTGTATAGCTTGTTGCTGTTACATTACTTGCATTGTTTTATACATTTATAAAATAATCACTAAATTTACTACAATTGCATTACTCAGCCCTCCATAATTTACATATATATTTTTGTGCTCTGTATATTTTTCTCCATTATTTATTATTATTTAAAGTTGTTTTAGTCTTATTAATGAAGTTTAGTAACTTTGTTGTGTTCTGCGTTTGCTTTACTGAGTGCTGTTTTGTATACTTTTTGTAGTTATCGTTTGCATTTCTATACAGTTCCATTAATTAGCTTTAAAAATTTTGTATATGTCTTATTGTTATCACTTCATGTGGCAAAATTTTTATTTATTATTAAGTGTGTATAGATAGCAATATGGTTAAACCCAAGTTCTCCACCAGGCCAATATTGAACACAATGGTGAATAAATATTTCCAACATACAAATTGCCCTGAGCAAACCCAAGCCAAACCTCTCTGCTCACATTTGTTCTTAACTCTACACAAATATTGCTCCAGGTTCCTAAATTACTTTGATCACCACCATTTACTTATTTAAATTCAACCATTATCAGTTGTTTCCATCCCATTGTTCCTGAGCATTCAAACAGAATATGTTCTACATTTTCCACACTCCACATTCCACAAAATCCATGTTCGCCACCAGGTCTAAAAAAACTCCTTAATCTCCAAATTACCAATCTAAACCATGCCATTCTCTCTCTCTCTCTCCTGCTTATTGCACTTACTAATGTACCTTTACCATCCTCTTTTATCTCCTAATAAAACATTAACAGACTCTTCTCCCACTTTATAGAATGTAACATCTGTCTATCTATATCTTCAAACCTCACTCTAATCTGTTTCCAGAAACCTCTATAAATCACCTCTTCTTAGCTATAGATTTCCCATTCCATTCCTCCTAACTCTTACCCAACTTTGTGCACCCAACAATTACCTATCTCAGACTCTTGGAATATTAAACATTTTTTTAACATGGAAGTCTGCAACATCTGTTGTATCTTGAACCAATACTTTGACACACCCTCTCACACCAACCATCCCCATTTCCAACAGTACTCCTGTATTTGCAGCATTTTTAGGGATTCCCAAAACAATCTTACAAAAACTACTAAGTACCCTATCTATCTATTTCCAGCTTTCCTTTATCCCTTATATTTCAAAGCCATATGCACATCTAGAATCCACCAATGCCCTATATAATGTTTCTGATCAATTTACTGACAGCTCAAGGTCAAAAAGCATGCATTTCTTTAATTGATATTATTGTATGATTTTGTTGAACTATACACTCTTAATGCTTTACTTACTTGTCATAATATATAGAACCAACTTTGAGAATGTTTCGTTCTCATCATCAGCCAGGCTAAAATTCAACTGTCGGATAATTTGTTAAGCTGTGGGAATGTGTATTCTGCTCTGGTGGTGGTGTGATAAATTTGTGGTTTATGTTTTCATCCCCTGCAGTGTAGAAGTTCATTGGACTGTCTTTGTTTTTGTAGATGTAGATTTTCTACCAGTTGCTAGTTCTGTAGGTCCTGGTACTGATTTTAATAATTTTGCTTTATTCACTATGTCATGATTTTCTGTCCAAAAATGATTGCTACTACTGCTGATTTCTCTATTTGCTTGTACTTTATGTTCCTGAAATGTTCCTTTAGCCTTGTGTCTATGTTTCTCTTCATTTTTCCAATATAGATTTTTTCACTTGTACTTTATGTTGCTGAAATGTTCCTTTAACCATGTGCCTATGTTTGTCTTTGTTTTTCCAATGTAGATTTTTTCACATTCTGCACAATTTATTTTGTAAATGCCAGCTTTTTTCTCTTGTGGAATACTGTCATTAACATTGTCTATCAGTAGGTTTTTAACATTAAATGTGATGATAGACTCATTCCAGTCCCTCATCTAACTCTCCCAAAATTTAAATAAGCCTGTAAAATACTCCACCCATTTCTTTGACACAACTGATGGTCTCGCCGCTCTATTGTTATATTGTTATCTGTACACAATAATAATAATAATAATAATAATAATAAAAATAATGTGGCAAATCTTTTATACCATGTAATAGCCTTCTCTATTTAATAGGATAACACATTAAAATGAGTCAATTTCTGGAGAAAAAAAAACATTTTATTTGTAATTGGATTTTTCTGCATTATACACTGTTTGTCAACTCTTTTAAATTAACCTATTTTTTTATAATTTATTTTGCTTTCCTGCAAGTCCCTTTTATAACAAAAATATTTCTCTGAAATTATTGCAGTATAGTTCATTAACACCCAGTATGTAAAGAAATGAATAATTTACCAGCAGAAGTAGGAGGGAGAAAGTTACTGAATAATATAAAATAAAATAATATTTCTAAATAAATAGGAAGTTATTTACTTAAGTATGGAAGAAATGATTAAGGAAAATTAATAATACAGATGGAGAGGGAGAGTGGCTAGAATACTAAAACTGAAGATTGTAAATACAAGGACAGTGCTAATAATCAGTGTTAAGGATTATACATCAAACAGAAAAGTCAGCAACTTAAGTGAGATAATTTAAATGAGCAGAATTTAAATTATAGAAAATGATATGGATTATTGACAGAGAAAGATTTTTGTAAATGTATCAAATTACTATTAGATATCTGGTAGGTGTGGGAGTGGAAGAAACATCTCTCATCCAAAAATTCTGAAGAGAGGAGTCTCAGCATTATTATTTGGAATTCAGAGTGGATCTATCACCTTCAGGATTTGCCAGAGGCACTGGCTCCCTCTGTTGGCTGCTATAAATGGCTGTTTATTTGAATTTCAGGCATTGAAAATATATAATTCTATGCTTCAGTTATACCAAACTCTAATGCTACTAGAAAGCATATAGTGTAAGTGAGAAGGTTTGAGGCAGATGTAATACAACAGCTCAGGTTAAGTGAAAAGAATGAATGATTTTTTATTTCAGCAATAAATTTTAAATTCAAATTTACATTTTTCCTCTCTACCTTTGTAACTATTTACAAAAGTTCATAATTAAATCAATTTGTTCAATTATATATTTTCAATTCATTTTCAGCAAACCACTTTTTAATCTTAATCCTTTTATAAATAATATCCAGTATGCATCGAAGTAAAATCTATTCTTCCAAATTGGTCACAAATATATATTTTTCTCCCATACCCAATTTCTTTTAGCTACTTTATATTAATCTAAGGAGCTTTTATCCTCTAAGGTAGCTCAAATCTCTTGCCTTTCTATGTCTTCTACCCTCTGTCTCACCTCTTTCCAAAATCCACAAACATTATTTTCACCCAATCCCCATACATCTCCATTTCAGTTTCTTCTAATAGTTTTCCCAACTCTCCAAGCCAACACTCTCTTCCCAATTCATCTCTTTGGTACACAAGACATTTTTAGTACATCATTATTGTCTATTTTCAAACATCTATACCAATAATTAACATCATTGTATGATTGAGTCGAATTACACATTCCTCCACTTACAAGTAAGTATGTAGTTGACTCAATCATACAATGATCTTAATTATATGATTACCTTTACTGTACAAGTTCCAATTAACATTTTTAGTTAATCTAAACCAATATTTTATGATTCTTTCCTCTATTATTCCTTTCCTTTCTACTCTTCCTAATTCTACCATACTTTTAACTCCCTTGGTGAACGTTTTGGTAACCCCAAAACCTCTCTACAAAACATTCTATGCACTACATCAATCTTTGTCCACCCATTTGACACTCACCAAATTTCCACTGTATATATCATCTTCGATTCAACCACATAGTCTTTCTAACCATTGCACTGACAAGGTGAAACTATATACAAGCTTATTGTAATAGCTTTCATAGCTAATTTACCTTTTGCTTGTGCACATTTAGACTGGGCCTCTCACCTTCTATTACTCATTAATCTCACTCTCAAATAATCAAATTCTTTCAATACTGGGCTTTTATTTATAAACCATCTCTCATCTTCTCTTAATTTTGTTCCCTTTTTAAATACTATTATCTTTGATTATTTCTATTTATCTTCAGGCCCTATTCTGCACAAAATCTAATAATTTCATTAATGGTATGTTGTAATCCTATCTACTGCCTTGTTATAAGATAATTTGCAAAATGCAATCTTGGTACTTCCTTCTTTCCAATAATTGGGCAATGTCTATTTTTTTCCTTAATCCTATTTAGGATATCGTCTATAAATAAATTAAATAATATCGGACTCAATTTACATTCCTGTCTCAAGCTCAAATTTTGAATTGAATATTGTGTGGATCTATTACCTTCACATCTAACAATTTACCTGTCTCCTTCATATAGCTTTTGAAGTCCTAAAATAAATTTGTAACTTACATCTCAATTTGTATACCAATACATCCTTATTTGTTGTGAAAATGTATGCCCTACTCCTTTCATTTCATAATTTATTTACCCACTATAGTATGAATTATTATGTTATCTATGTTCTTCTTTTTCTAAAACCTGCATGAAATTCTGATAATTACTTCCATTTCTGCCCACTCAAACAACCTTCCTGCTAATATTCCAGGGTATATATCACTTATCATTAATAGTAGACTAATTCCTTGATAGTAACTTGGGTTATTTATGCCATCTTTTTCTTTACATATTGGAACGATCATGCTAACTTACTTACTTTCAGGTATTACCTTCTTTTCCTTAATTTTATTTAATAATTCTGTTAGCAGCCTAATATCACCTTCCATTTTCCCAAAAGCTTTCCAAAATTCTTCTAGAATTTCATCTATTCCTGCTGCCATTTTCTTCTTCAATTTTTTTTAATATGGTACTCTACTCATTCATAGCCAACTCTTTAACTAAACTTCCTATCCTATACACAGTACTATCTAACTCAGGATATTCCCACCACCTAAGATTTCTAAAGTAATTCTTCCATTCCCTAGGGGCTATCTTATTTGCTACTATTCTCTTTCTTAAGACATCCTTCACAACTGATCATGTATATTTACTGTTTTTAGCTAACACTGCACCTTTAATTTTTTCACTCATTCTCTGTTGCCACTATTTATTTTTATCCTGCACTAGGCACTTATGTCCGTTTTTGAACAAAAAATTTGTCTATCATCTTTCTATTTTGATCTTTTCCATCTTATTAAATCCTTCAACACTTCTTTCTTTATTTTAACACACTCTCCGTAATAGAGTCCATAACCTTTTTTGTTTCCTCTTTGACTCACTTCCATGTTACTTCCTGCCTACCTTACCAATGACTCAACTTTATCCAATGCTCCCTCTATCTTTTCTTTTCAATGCCTCCAGAGGTTTATACTTTCTTATTTTCCCTTTTTTGGATATAAAAATTTCCCAGAAAAGTTGAGCATACTCCTCTTTCCATCTAAAACGGTTTATATATTTCATTTCTATTGCTTCTTTCTCCCTATAGCATTCCCCAAAACTCAGTCTCATTTTTAATGGAAGGTGTCCACTACGTGTTATCAAGTCAAGAACTTTGAAATCTACCAACACCTGATTGATTCCTTCACTACTATATAGTCAACTGACCATTTATATTCATAAATGTAAATTTTCCTTCTTGATCTTCACCTTTCAAACCATTATACATAATTAAATTATTTAACTCATATCACTTTTCTACCTTCCTTATTTAGCACCTTATCTATACTTTTCCTTACCCACTTATCTCTTTTCACTCATACACATTCTCCAACCACATAAATCTGATATCATGTTCACCTACTGATACAGGTTAAGAGAATCAAGATGCAAACATACAAACTTGCAGTGCATGGTGTATGGTTCAGTTTGCAGTCACAGAGTTGTTTGACTTGCACATCTGCTATTTAGAATCAAAAAACATTACTCTAAATTAATTTTCTGCATAATTAAAGCTAATGGAATCCTGCACTCCAAAAATATTAGTAAACTTCAGCATTTTTTACATTTGTTGCTGATATCAACAAAGAATGATGAAACAGGATTGTTTTCTGATTTCACTTCATCAAATGTTTTGTGCTTCTTAGGGCTGGTGTGTCTTCTGTAATCATCTTATCTCCCCTGTGCCAAAGAAAAATCTCACAAGCACTTACTGCACAACACAGGTTTTCACTAAACTAAACCAAACAAAATTATTCTTCTCTCTGTAGTCATCTTGATATTTTATCCTTTTGCTAATTAATACAACAGCACATGAAGATTGTAGTCTTTTCCAAACCATTGAAAAGAATCCAATCAATAAATGCAATAAAATGTTAAACAAAACATTAAAAGTCAAAACACTATCAACTACTGAAAAACAGAACATCATACAGAGTAATCCAGTACTACCCAGGCTTTATGCACTACCTAAAATACATAAAAATGATAACAGCAAGAGATCAATAATAAACAATATCAATTCACCCACATACCAGTTAGCAAAAAAACTGATCAAAGCCTTCAATTCTTTTAAGAAATTTCAAAGTTTGAGCATTAAAAACTCAGTTGACCTAGTCAAAAAACTTGAAAATAGCAAAATTACAGCTGGAGACATAATGGTTTCATTTGATGTAAAAGCCTTATTCCCGAGCATACCTATATAGAAACTTATGCTTATACTGAAGAAATGGTTAACATCAATAAATTTAAAAACAGAAGAAATAGAAGACTTATTGAAACTTACTAATATTTGCATTAAACAAAATTACTTCAGATTCAACAAAAAATATTACCAACAAGTTTCAGGCCTATGGGAAACCCTTTGTCACCTTTTCTAGCTGAGTTATTCATTAGCTCATTTGAAATACACATCACAAAAGCCTTCCCTTTAATTTTCAAGTCATGATATAGGTATATGGATGACATTTTTGCAATAATACCAAAGAAACAGTCAATAGATGCCCTGAAACTTCTTAATTTGCAACATGAATCTATACAATTTACCATAGAAGAAGAAAGAAATGTGTGGCTACCATTTCTAGATTTAAAATTATAAGAAATGGAGATTGTTTGAATTTTGGAATTTACAGAAAAGAAACACACACAGAAAACTACATAAAAAATAGGAGTTGTAACCCCATTCCACATAGATATGCACTTTTTTACAGTTTGGCACACAGATTGATGAATATTCCACTCACAGAAGCAAAGTACAAAATAGAACATAAACAAATAATAAAAACAGCTATAATCAATGGTTTCAACAAAGACACAGTGATAAAAATTATCAATAAATCTAAAAGACAAAAAGGGATAAGGGAAGTTTCCACACTGAAAAACACAAAAGAAGAATACAAATTCAAAATTTCACCTACCATCCAATTTACCACAAGTCCAAGAAAATCTTCAAAGAACATGGGGTAATGTTAGCCCCAAAGAACAGATACAACATCAAGAATTTATTAGGTTGCACAGTAAAAGACTCCATACCGATCAGAACAGAAATCAAGAATTTACGAAATAAAATGTGCAGATTGTGAACAGAGCTACATAGGCAAAACAAAAAGAAATTTGGAAATTCAGAGGAATGAACATTTTAGGAATATTCAGTTTAAACAGGTGGATAAATCAGCAGTAGCAGCTCACTTTTGGACCAAAAACCATGAAATAAAACTGGGAACTAAACTCCTGAAACATCTTCACCACCCATTGGAGTTATCCACTTGGGAAAAAATTTTCATATTAAAAAACAGAGAAAACCTAATGAATTTTGAGTTTCCTCCTATGGATGAACTCAGCAACTTCCTACTTCAACCAACAGAGGCCACCACAGGAACATCCAGTTGTCCAGCCATCGTTTCGAGTAACGGCGGTTCAGTGAGCAACTGAAGATGGGAGAGATTCTCCTGAAACGTGTCTTACTTTTGTGTAAGTGAGTGGAGTTTAGAGTAAAAAATGAATACCTAAGTTTAGGTTATATTTGCACTCAATTGTCAACAGCTTCGTAAGTACAATATTTATATTATAAAATGTTTAACTCCCAAATTATTCATTAATAATTTAATAATTTGACAATAAATCATAACAACATTCAAGTTAGCTTTACTTTCTGTCAAAAACCAAAGTGATGATAGTATTAATGCCTACTCACATTGGCATGGAAGTGAGTTCCAAACTCAGATAGCAAGGGTACAGGCCTATTCAATTTTGCAAATCACCACCAAGAAATAGCAGACTACATTCATGCTTAAAATGATGTGACAATGAGGATAAGAAAGATGGTGAAATGGCCAAATGAACAGTGTGGGAAACCAGAGAATCCAGATACAATGCTTCATTTGCCATAAATTCCACATATGGCCACTGGATTCAATTCCAAGCAACATTGGTGCAGGAGAGTAATCTAACCACCCAGCCACAGCATTGCCAAAATTCATTATTTGTACATAAAGATTACCAGTTTACAAAGTACCCCAAGATATTATGCTAATTCTGCATTTGGGATCCAAGAGCTAAAAAGTGTATATCTTGTATTTATTGTTATTATTGGTCTTAAAGCTATATACTTGTCCTTAAACTAACTCAAACGCAACAAATAGCTACATTATAGTTAGAAGCTTTATTCATACAGTAGATGTATTTGTAAACAAAAGCAATTAGTTAAAAAATGCAATTTCATTTACAGCCTGGTATATAAATCTAAATCACCTATTCCATGTAAACATCTATCATATATTTTCCACAATAGTGCACAAAGTTCAATTTGCCCAATTGTTAATTATGGTTGGTTTAGACAGCCAAAAAAACACAATCTTATTTTGAAATATTTATTTAACATCAATTTTCTGCTGTCATAGAAAAAACATTGTATGAATCACATTTCAAAAATTATTTTTATGGACTCATGTTTTTAAGAAAAGGGACTAAGCCTCACTTCTTAACTTCACTTATCCCCCCCCCAAAAAAAAATATCATTAATATTATTGCTTACAAATCTAAATAATTTACCAACCTTGCTGGTGCAACATAATTTCCAGGGAAAACGCCACATTTCTGTGTGCGACTTGATGTACCCTTGAACCAACCATCTTGACATCTTTCTGTAACCATATAGATAACTCCTTTTTTCAGTTCTAGTTCATCTGCTTTATGTGGTTTGTATGGATATAGAGCAATATATGCAGCAGGAAGTTGGGTGCTGGAGCAATGATGTGGGACTCCCTGTGGAGGAGGAGGCGTCAGACCAACTGTGCTGCTGTCACTGCTTCCTGATCTTCGGTGGCGTTGACTCCCATGACGTTGAACAAGATCTCCACTTCCTCCTAGCTGTTGCAAAACATAATACAAGTAATTAAGATCATTGTATGATTGAGTCCAACTACACAATCTTATGCTCCACTTACTTGTTTATAATATGTAATATATAATATTGTTCACATCCTGAGCTTCTCGTCCACTGCTGGATAATTTGTTATGCTGTGGGAATGTGTGCTCTGCTCTGGTGAAGGTGTGATGAACTTAAAGTTTATATTTTCATCCTCGGAAGTGTTAAAGTCCATCAAACTGTCTCTGTATTTAAAAATGAGGTTTTCTCCCATGTTACTATTTCTTTAAGTTCTTGTACTGATTTTAATAATTCAAAACCTAAGAAATCTAAAAATCCAAAACCTAAACAGAATTAAGTGGAAAACCTACCTAAAAAAAACTTTCAAGAAAGAAGAATTAGCATTTTTAAATAAAGGCCTAAAAACTTGTATCCAATACTCCAATAAAATAGAAGATTTTTTGGTAGATTTAGAAATAGCTATTGAATAATTAAACAACAAAGAAAAACAAATAGAATCAGATTAGAAAAAGTTTTAAAGAGATAAATAAAAAGAAAACATCAGCAAACATGACACATAGGAACTATAAAATCATTAAATGATAAAGCTGTAATTTATATAAAAGACGAAAATGGGAACAGAATAGTAATATTAGATAAAGAAGTTTATAATACAAGGATGTAAGAGGTGCTAAATAAGAAAGATTATGTACAGGTCCATTCAGACCATTGAAGGGAGGTCCTGGTGGTGTAGTGGTAACCATACTTGCCTTCTAAACCCAAGGTTGCGGATTCAAACCCGGCTAGGATCGATGGATTTTTTTGGACATAAAAATTCTAAGTATGGCTTCCTTCGGAAGGGAAATAAAGCCATGGGTCCCATGTCGTACACTTATGTCACGAAAAAGAACCTCAAGCCTGAAAGAAGAGGCCTCTGAGCAAAATTTGTCGGCCGTTTCATGCCCTGAATAGAATGTGACGCTGATGACCTCAGATGTTAAAGAGCATCCGTAAATAAATCAAATTAAAAACCATTGAAGGGAGTATTAATCCTGTCAATGAAGCTCTGAAAACATGCAGCTATCCCAAAAGAAACAAAATTAAACAGAACAATAAGGAAAATTTATGGTTTACCAAAAATTAACAATAGTATGCAACCCATCAACAATATCAATACACCTTCGTATTATTTAACAAAATGGCTAGCTGATAGATTCAAGACACTACCAAAATTTCAAAGCAGGAGCATAAACAATTGAGGACATAAAATTACAACCTTCTGACACATTAATATCTTTCAATGTAGAATCGTTGTTTCCCAGCATACCTAAAGATAAACTACTAATTTATCTGCATGATTGACTAAGAACAAGTGGAATTGATGACGCACACATAAAAGAATACATAAAACTCACCTTAATTTACACAAACCAATCATACTTTTCTTTTAAGGGCAAATTCTATAAACAACAATCAGGATTTACTATGGGCAGCACCTTATCTTCATTTCTAGCTAACCTCTTCATGAGTAGATTTCAAATGCACATCACTCCCATACAGATTTAAAATATGGTACAAATATGTTGATGATATATTTGCCATAGTGAACAAAAAAACTCATTGATGATGCCATAAAACTTCTGAATATACAAGATAAAAACATATTGTTCACATATGAAACAGAAACAGATAACATGTTATCATTTTTGGACATTAAAATAGTGAAGCATCAAGGAAACCTGGAATTTGGAATATACAGAAAGAATACGCAAGCAATCACATCAAAGCTGGCGGTTTAAACCCCAAAACACACAAACATGCAGTGATCAACAGCCTGACACACAGACTAATTAATCTACAAATTAGCAAAAAATACTTTAAAGAATACATGCAATAGAAAGAACAGCGATTAAAAATAGTTTTAAAAAAGAACTAGTACACAAAAAAGTACAGGAATTCAAGAGGCAAAAATTTACCTAAGAAATCGCAGCAGGAAAAGATAAGCTAATTTTTAAAAAATTCACATATTATCCATGGGCTATGCTAAAATTTCAAAATATTCTAAATGAATTTAATATCATGTTGGCACCTGTAAGATTTAATGTTAAAACATCTGCTAGACAATGTTAATGACAATATTCCACCAGAGAAAAAAAGCAGGTATTTCCAAAATAAGTTGTGCAAAATGTGCAAAAATCTACATTAGAAAAACAAAGAGAAACATAGGCACATAGCTAAAAGAACATTTCAGTATCATAAAATACAAGCAAATGGAGAAATCAGCAGTAGCATCTCATTTATGGATGGAAAACGATATAGTGAATAAAGCAAACTTGCTAAAACCAGCACAAGAACCTACAGAATTAGCCACATGAAGAAAATCTACATTTACAAATACACAGTTTAATGAACTTTGACACTTCTGGGGATGAAAACAATTTTAAGTTCATCACACCTCCACCAGAACAGAATATACAATTCCCACAGCATAATGAATTATCCAGCAGTTGATGGGTAGCTGAGAATGCAAACAATGGTTCATGAAACTAGTACTACTTTTCTTTTTAATGCCTGGTTTTACTACTGAGGCACCACAGGTGGTGGATACATGAGATGAAATAGTGTAGTGGGAGAGGATTTTTTTTTAAGGAAGGAAATGTTTCAGGCCTAGTTTAAGGTATCTCCCCAGCATTTGCCATTTACAGGGCTGAGGAAAACCTAGAAAAAACCTGTCAGGAAGGACAGTCCTGGTGGGATTTAAACCCCAGACCTCCCACTCACGAGTTTGCGCCTTAACGACCTTGGCCACCTGTGGCAGTGCTACATATTATAAACAAGTAAGTGTAGTTTGACTCAATCATACAATGATCTCATTTATTTGATTAGCTTTACAGTAAAAGTTTCAATTAACACTTCTAGTTAATACAAGTATTTAAAATACTGGAATTTCAGACTTTTAATTAATTTATAGGCCTGGCTTTATTTATACCTGTGTCTGGTAAGGCTGCTCTGTGGTGAGGCAATCCTGTGACGATGTTTCTGTTGGACTTAGAATTTCTGCTGAATGCCTGCAGGAAAATAAATATGCAAATTCTTGGAATAAAATTTTAAATAACCTTACAGCAATTTTCTTCTTGAAATTAATTGATTATTTTTACTACCAATAAACTTGGTACACAACCTATCTGACATTGTCAAAAGCAGCAATTAAAAATGAGATATAAGATAAAATTATGATTTTTATGTTTATAATTAGATGACACAATATTTGCAATATGAAATAAACATTTTCAATTATTACGTTTAAAAGCTCTCTTACATACATGGGATGATTTGACAAATTACTAACATTAAAATAAAACAAATGCATAATATGATCATAGATGAACTATTTACATACCGTTTTGTCTTTCTCTCATTTCACTGTATGATTAGGTGATTTTCTTCCACTTACCTATGCGAATTTTGATGGTGGTGCCCTGTGTGCAAGACATTAAAGCTGTGTCTTTTCTCTCTGTGGTGTGGAGGTAGAGCATGGGGTGGGGATGCATTTGGAGGATTGTGACTTGTCCTTGGGGGGGCAGGAGTAATGCCTGGAGCAGGAGGAGGTGATGTGGGAGATGAGGGTGCTGTGCTAGAGCTTGATGATGTGTTGCTTGATGAAGTGTTTGGAGTTGTTGTAGAGGATGACCCTGAGGATACTGTAGAGCTAGAATCAGATGGCACTACACTATTGGAAGCTTGTTGTGATGCTTGGTGGGCCATTGCACTGCTGCCTATATTTCCTGGAAAGAGGGATGAGAGGAGATAATGCGGTTATTACTCTCATCAACACTAACACATTATAAATATTGCACTTACAAAGCTGTTGACAATGGAGTGTCTCCTAAACTTAGGTATTCATTTTTTTACACTAACCTCCATTTATTTACTTAGCAGTGGCAGCTCACTTTTGGACCAAAAATCATGAAATAAAACCGGAAATTAAACAGCTGAAACATCTTCACAACCCATTGGAGTTATCCAATTGGGAAAAAAAATTTTATATTAAAAAAGAGAAAAAATTTTTGGGGGTTTTCTCCTATGGATGAACTCAGTAATTTCCTACTTCAACCAACAGAGGCCACCACAGAAACATCCAGGTATCCAGCCATCATTTGGAGTAACGACGGTTAAGTGAGCAACTGAAGATGGGAGAGATTTTCCCGAAACTCGTCTGTAAGAAGTAAGTAAATGGAGTTTAGTGTAAAAAAATGAATACCTAAGTTTAGGACTAACACATTATATTTAAGTTTTCTTGAGAAATTATACTCTTTGATTCAAATATAAAGCATCCTGCATGTGAAAATTTTATCTGTGTACCTATTTAATTTTTAAGACAAAAAAACTTTACATTTTTCCATTTTTCTTCTCATAAGTTAACCATAACAGAATTTGATAAGCATTTTTTTTTTAAAAAATTTCTCTCATAAGTAGTTCATTCTTAATGGTGTGCAAATAACAATCTAATAAAGAAATGCAACTCCAAGAATACAATTTTATATGCCACTTGCGCACACAACATACTGCATTTTCTTACAATAGACCTTTCATTCAAAACTGAAATCAATCCAAGAAGCTGTTATCATTTATTTCCTACACTGCTAACATTTCTGGGGGTAAATAGTGAAGTAATATAAAATTAGACTTATTTAGGAAGTGCTATTAATATCTCTTTTTGGATGCATCTATCTATATTTATATAAAATTTAAAAAAGTATATTACTAACACAGCAATAATAATATTCTTTGGTCTACAAACTATCAATCATTGAAATTTACATAGCTCTACAGTAATAATGTTAGATAAAAGAATTTTAAAAAATTATAATTTTATCACATTCACGTGCCACTATCCATAAAAAGTTGCAATATAAGTTTCAAAAAGCATTAAAATGTTAAATAAAGGAACAAATAAATAAACAAAATATGGCACATCATCTAAATAGCCTATATATATATATATATATATACACACACACAGTTTCTAGTGTACCTTCTTGCATTGCAGAATTAACCAAAAATAATATGAATTTTTCTGAGTTAAGGGAATTCATATTGAAATTTTTAACCTCTATAGTTTTTAAATGAATGAATTAGAACTTGTTACACAATATAATTATTTCATTAGTAAACACTGTACAAAATTTCAATTCTTTATGGTAATTATTTTCAGAGACTTGAATTTTATATAAAATTATTTTACAAAAAAAAAGTAATATTAAAGTAAATCATTTTATTTTTTATCATTAAGATCATTAGATAAGTTATTTGTTTTGTGTTCATAGCATTACTTGCAGGATATTTATTTTGTTTCCCCTGAATAAATTTTGTAAAAAAAAACTAGCTATTTCTCTCTCTCTCTCTCTCTCTCTCTTGCAGAAGCTAACAAGTATAAATCAAAATTAATGACTATATCTGTTAACACATCTACCCAGAGCAAGCATGAATATGTTATCTGAAATTGGGCCAACATTTATGCATTAGTGACATTTTCTGTGCTGAAAAATGTATGTTTGAGAACAATTCAATTTTTATAAGCATACATTTAATACATTCTGCAGGCTACCTCTATCCTCAGATTCTAAGATTAAGACTTTTAACAATATATCTGTGAAAATAACAATAAAGAGTGCAGAAAATGGCAGTATATACAAATAAAATATGTTACTGCATAGGAAAAATATATTGAAACTAAACTGCACAATATTCATTTATTTGGAAGTTGCATTTAAAATGCAGTACATAACTGTATGGCTCAACACTATATAGTACAATACAATGAAAACTTGTTTGTAACACAATATGCAGAAAGAACATAAAAATGTAATATTTGATGAAAATATGAGATTATATCTATTATACAAAGAAGCAGTTGTGATGATGCCTACTGATCATTTAGAGCAAGCATTTAAAGGTTATACTGTGGCTTTAAAAATGGCACAAAATGAAAAAGTATTTATTCATTTGGCTCCTCAAGCTTCTTAGTACTTTTATATTTATTATCCCAAAAATCATAAATGTTATCATTTTTAACCAAAAGTTCAGTTCCCATAAAACAAAAGCACTACAGTAACACAAGGGAATCAAGCATTTTCAATATGTCAGACTATTAAGAATAAATTCCATCCTATATACTATTTAAGGACAAAATTAAGAAGAAAACACAAATAAATCTTGCCTATCCCATAAACTCCTCAAAAATTAGTAACTATACAGTTCAGTTAATGGCAGATCATAATATCTCTCAAGCCATCTCCACCACGTACATAAGAGAAGTATTTACTGCAATCTGAGTAATACCAAAAGTTATAAAAATGGAATAACTTGGAAGAACAGCAGTTCTAAAAAAAGAGATTTCTTAGTGCTGTATTATTAGAATACAAAAAGACTAGTTTGTTATTAATGTCCAGGGATTGGAAGCAGAATGCACAAATATTATACTATTTTTAGAAAATCATCTAAACTGCTGACACTAGAGTCTGCAAATTTCTGCAAGCAATAAATTAACTATATGATCCACATATTTTCTGACTCAGGGAATGATTTTTATTAAGACCATGCAACCATACTAATCTAGAAACAGAATGTATCAACTCATAATATAAAAAGAATAAACATGAGCCACCATAATGTTTTTTTTTTTGGGGGGGGGGGTCTCACCAATATATTTGCCCTCCAGAAGCATATTCTAAATAGACAGGTATGATGCATTGTAAATGCAATATATTTCTATATTTTAAAAAACTTCTTTGCAATCTGTTATTTCTCTGATAGTTCTTTTATGAGCTTATGCCTAGGATGTAAATGTAAAATATTTCTCACTATGTTCTTATTTTCATTTGTTGCAAGAGTTTCAGAAATGAATGAAATATTTTCCTCTTTATTTTCAGAAGATTTTATATAGAGAACTTCCCTTAATGTTAACAAATGGAAGTTGAAGTAGTTTGAATAGTAGACATATGAATGCATTTTTTTATCTGGATCTTTATTTAAAGTTAGTACTTTGGTTGCAGCCAAACTTAGTAGGGGCAATTAATGCATGAAACAACTAGAAAGATTATACATTGTGCATGATGATATTTCCACCATTACTCTTTTTAGGGTTGTTTACTTTTCATCAAATATATTTTAGTAAATGACCCAGAATTTAGTACTCAGTACTAAATTTAATTACTTATATAAATATCTCTGAATTGAATGGTTTTCCTAGCTTCCACAATATCCTGAGCAATATTTTTTTTCCTATAATATCCAAACGACATCTTAAAGAGTTCATAACTATTGTTTCCTTGGATTATATTCTTTCTTCCATTTATTTAAACTCCCTTTTCATTTCTTACTACAATTAGCTTTGGATAAAACAGAATATCAACAGAGAACCTAAAAGAGATCTCAATACTCTTGGTAGTAAAAGAAAAGTAAAGAACATTTTCTTTTAAAAATTTAAATATCATCCTTAGTCTACGCATAAATTTCAGAATATTTTCAGGGAGTTATCATATTAGCACCAAAGAATAAGTTTAGCAAGTGAGTAGAAATGTCTGTGAATACAAATATAGATAACACAATTGTGGGAGAAACCGGTTAGTTATAAACAAACATTGGATTTTAGGACAAATGCCTATTTTGTTTCTTTAGGAGAAAGGAAAAAAATAATTAATATTTGTTTCATGAAAAGTGAAAGATATTCATAGAATTTGATAGTGCCCTAAAATGACTAACTGGAGCCTAATTTTTTTAATATTAGCTTTAATGCCTAAATCAATGTAAAGTTTTGTTATTTCGCTATTTATTCACATACTCATACATGTAAGCAATATTAAAGGTCTTTTTTTTTGGATTAACATTACCACGAAATACAACATTGGGTGGAATGTTATATTTTTGTCAAATAGAATTTCAACAAGCTGTATAACGGTTAGTTTGAATATCTGTTAGCTTCTTTCCCTTTCCTTATTTATGAAGAGAGGTTTGAAATGGTAGGACATTATCTTGTGCAGATTAATGTACCAAATTTAGCTGAGTTAGGGAGGGTAGGGATAAGGGGTTTGGTGGTTCCAAAGATTATGCTAAGTCTTCCAAGAATCGACAAATAACTGATGATGTGGAGAAACATTCGTGAAACATGTTCCAGTGAAATAGTAAGTGAAGTGCTAGAGTGTTTAATTCAACTCATCACAATTCATTCATAACATAAACTACTCTACTCTGTTCTTGTATATTCAAATAATGCATGTTTAAACATTCTCTTCATTTCTATGAATTAGACAATGCCCCTGCTTAATTTCTTTTGTGTCCCTTTGATCTTCATACTCTTAATCTGCCATGCAATACCTTCCTTTTCTTAAATTACAAATTTTGCACACCATTCTCTTTAAGAATATGTCTTAATTGCCATATAAAATTTTAGTGAACTATTTTCTTTCATCAAAGCATTCATAATCTTCACAATAAGTGGTTTCTTCAATAATTTGTTATATTATGCACAGTCTGCCTATCCATATATACTCTAATTGACATTTTACCATTTGCCAACATCCTATTTGCAGATTATTTCTCTCTGCCAGAATAACTATTTCATTTATCTGTAATTGATATCAAATTTTATTTATCCAACAATTATAATTTTTACCGTTCTCCTGGCATTTCAAGCAACTTTTAGCATATGTGCCTCAGGGAACTGCTGAACCCTGTAACCTGTGGGTGTGTTTGTCCATACATGCATATACACACCAATATTGTGGCCTGGAAAAACATTAACTGCAATATAATAAAACTACTGTATTTAGTTCACACTTAATATATTGCACCTGTTACCCTCATTAAATGATTATGCCCTTAAAAATTTGAACAATGGTACAGAAATTTCTAGGTTCACTGCTATCTTAATAAACTAGTTCTTTTGCTTGTTAATGTCACCTATTGAAGTTTGGTTGTCTCCATGGCCAGTCAATTGTTAATATCTTAATGTGCATATACTGTTATCTATAAATTTTTTCCACAGACCTATAATCTAAATCTTCTCCTATTCATTACCCTGTGAACCTGCATTAGTCAATACATATATTAAAGACTTTGCAAATAAGACAATTCATGTAAGATTACAGATATTGGCTCTTTCAGTTTTACATATTTTTCTTACCTATGGTAGGCGCTACGCTATGCTGCTGTGGTGCATGTGAGTTGGCAACAGTTCTCGTATGGTCTGTTGGAATAAGAGGTGTTGTATCTTCTGAAGTAGGTGTAGGAGGAGCAACACGAGATGGTCCAGGCTGTGAACTATATACACAAATAAAATCTAAGCAAATCAGAAACAATGCTTACAATATATTCTGGTGAGAAACAAGTTCTATTCTATTTGTTTCTACAAATAATACCACTATCACTACTACTACTACTTAAGAGCAATTGGAAATGTGCTACAGCTCCAAATCATATGACAACTTTATTAACAAACTGATTTCCAATTTTAATCTGTTGCAAAACATCCACTGTTCAACATACACAAGCAGAAACCGGCTCAAGGTTATGTAGCAACCCATGAAACAGACTGAAAGCACAAAAAGAAGCAATTGAAACTCAATGCCATCAAGTGCTCTGTCAGGCATTTTCAAGGCTCTGTAATGCCACACTCACTGAATTTACAGTTTTATTAAAACAGAAACAACTATAATTGTCCTTTTTCCTTCTTATCAGCACTTTCAACACTATCTATTTCAGCAGTTTTTTCAATAGTAACAGCTAACAGTCAAAACATGCTGGATCTTACTTGGTGGAAAGTTTCATTAGAGCACGTGCCACGCTGTTTAACTCTACAAAAGCCAATGGGAAGATCCCAATGCGTTCTCCAAGTTTACCCTCTGCCCAATTCTCATCCACTCTTCGGATCACATTTATCACTTCACCCTGCAACAAAATAAGCTGCCATGATAGCCAGGTACTTCATGCATTCATTTATAAAATACTTTCACTAATTATTTAAAATATTTATATAAATCCAAACCCTTAATTTGTCCTAATCATGAGCAGGCTGTAGCCCATTGTTCTGATTCATGATCATAAGTTCAGATCATATGAATACTGTTCTATTTCACAAGAAGTTTAACTTTTCCTCTTCAAAATTCAAATACTTTCAAGGTTTAAAATTACTATCAAAACAACAAATCAAACTTAGCAAATATGTTTATTAATATCTGTATCAAATAACACAGAATATTCCGAATCTCAAATCTGAAATGAGCATCCAATAGGTTAACAAAAGTAACCACTGCATTTTAATTTCAGCACACACTTGCATGTAATCAACTTGTCCTCATATACTTTAAATACTATGGATTCCACAAACAATAAAAGGTGATTAAAGTTTCAAATGTTGGCATCGAACATCTCAGAGCTGGAAAAAAAATAAAGGGGCTCAGGTACAAATTTTAGCCTGATGTATTTCAAACCCATGCTCCCTGTGATAACAATGCTATTATAATTATTTTGCACCTGGTGATCACTTATTTCAGTTACATAACTTGGCTTTAATACCTTCAGCACTTACCAATTTTGCAAGAGTGCAGCAGAGAAACTGTAATTCCATTTCCTCACTATAATAAATAACAATGATCTACAGTGTTAACATGTCAGTAGCAGCATTCAGGGAAGCAAGTAAACTCTGCTACATATTTTGCCATATAATAATCCACTTATTATACAATATTTAATAATTACTTATACTTTAAATTTTTCTTCATAAAATGAAACAGAAATAAATAAAATACGTTGCATTACATTTCATCATGTTGAGCAATATGAAGGAACTGAAGCAATATCAACACAGAATCAATTTAATCAGTTTAGGAGCTGAAAAAATGTACCCCTGAGGTCGGAAGAAGTCTGTTCATTTTAAATTGCCAAGCTTACTTCAGGTGCCTGACTGCCTGCCTGCCTGCCTGCCTGCCTGCCTGCCTGCCTGTTCTGCCTGCCTGCCTGCCTGCCTGCCTGCCTGTCTGTCTGTCTGTCTTTCTGTCTCTCTCTCTCTAAAAGAGTATTAGAATTTTGTGATATAATTGATACCCAGGCTAATGAAAATTATTTGGCATTTGATTTCAAATTTAAATACAATGGTGGCATAGCTGCTCTGGCAGGAAATTTAAGAGCATTAATCAAAACCACACATCAATATTACTGCTACTCTGAATCCCATTTTGTCTTAAAATACCTATCAAAAAATTTAAGTGTTTTTAGCATGTCTAATATGCTTGCAACATTTATTTCCCAAACTCCCAAATAATGTTATATTTTTTTAATGAATTCCAATATTAATTAAATTTGGAATCTAACACAGTGAAACATGCATTAATAATCTCTTCTGAGTCAAAATATATAGAACACTCTTCATGGTTTCAATTACATGAGATTTACTCAGGACATATTTCATGGAACAATTGCCCACATCCTCAGCTGTTTAACAACTGCTGGATCATTCATTGAAGTTGGGTAGGTAGGTATCTGGATTGACTATGGTAGTCTTGTGATAGACTTCAATAAAGAGCTGTCTGCTTCCGCTCTTTTGAAATTCATTAGGCTTTGCTCATGTTTTTTTATATAAATTCCTTCTCATATGTTTAACTCTTTTGATTGTTGAACAGTTTTTAATAACTTGATGCTTTTTCGTATTTCATGGTTTTCATTCCAAAAATGTGCTGCCACAACAAATAGATAAATCAAATGATGTGTGATTTTTTTAAAAATTAGCTTATCTTTTCTTGCTGAAAGTGTAGTGGTTTCTTTAATAAGTTCTTGCCTCTTGAATTTCTGTAATTTTTGGGTACTAGTATTACTACTAGTTTTGAGGTTAAAGCCGTCAGCTTTCATGTGATTGTTTGCATGCGTATTCTTTCTGTATATTCCAAATTCCAGGTTTCCTTGACACGTCATTATTTTAATGTCCAACAATGCTAACATAATATCTGTTTCTGCTTCATATGTGAAAGATATGTTTTATCTTCCATATATAGAAGTTCTATGGCATTATCAATGAGTTTTTGTTAACTATGGCAAATATATCAACATATCTGTACCATATTTTAAATATATATACCACATCATCCATGGGCTATGCAAAAATTTCAAAATATTCCAAGTTTTTAACATCAGGTTGGCACCTGTAAACATATTTAATGTCAAAAATCTCCTGATAGACAATGTTAACGAAAGCATTCTACTGGAGAAAAAAGCAGGTATTTACAAAATAAGTTGTATACAATATGCAAAAATCTACATTGGAAAAACAAATAGAAATAAAGGCACATGGTTAAAAGAACATTTCAGGAACATAAAATACAAGCAAATGGAGAAATCAGCAGTAGCATCTCATTTCTGGACAGAAAACCACAACCTTGTGAATAAAGCAAACTTATTAAAATCAGTATAAAGGCCTACAGAATTTCTGGGGATGAAAACATAACCTTTAATCACCAGACATGCACCAAAAAGGAATTGACACTCCCACAGCATAACAAATTATCTAGCAGTTGAGAGGTATCTGAGGAATTTTTTTTTTTTATTTATTTATGGACGCTCTTTAACAGCTCAGGTCATCAGCGTCCCATTCAACTCAGGGCGTGAAACGGCCGACAAATTTTGCTCAGAGGCCTCTCTTTCAGGCTTGAGGTTCTTTTTCGTGCCGTAAATGTACGACACGGGACCCACGGCTTTACTTCCCTTCCGAAGGAAGCCATACTTACGATTTTTACGCCCGAAAAAATCCATCGGTCCTGGCCGGGTTCGAACCCGGGATCTTGGGTGTAGGAGGCAAGTATGGTTACCACTACACCACCAGGACCGACGTATCTGAGGATGCCAAGGTGTTCATAGTACTATCTATTATGAACAAGTATGTGGAGCAATAAGAGTGTGTAGTTCAACTCAAATCATACAATGATCTTAATTTTATGATTAGCTTCACTGTACAAGTTCCAATTAATATTTCTTATTTTCCATGTTTTTGTTCATGAATATATTTTTCCATACTGTTAATTCTATGGGTTTTTGAAGAGCTTTTAACAGTTTTGGTTCCTTTTGGAATTTGTGGTTCTTTTGCCAGAAATGGACTACTTCTGGAATTTTTAGTGTGCCCAGGGTGGAATGTGATTTTCCTATATATATGATCTCCTTTGTAATCTTTTAGTGGGGTGATGTCTTTTATTTGTTTTTGAATTTTTCTATTTTCTTGTTCACCAGATCTATTGTGTAGCCATTTTTCTGTAGTACATCTAAGATTTTATGATATTCTGATTTGTATTCTGTCTTGCTTATTGGTAGATTTGTTTCTGAATGTAAAGCTGCTGATTATGGAAAATTTATGTTGTTTTGGATTGTGGCTGTTGTTTTTTATATAATTATCTATATGGATATCTTTTCTGAATATGCCAAATTTCAGTATATTGTCATTTTTTATAATTTTTATATCCAAGAAGGGAAGAACCTTGTTATTTTCCACTTCCATTGTAAATTTAACAGTGCTGTTTTGTAGGTTGAGTAGTTTTATTGCATCCTTTTTTCATTTTTCATTTATTATTGCAAAGACATCAACATAACATAAGAAATTCACATTCCATCCATGGGCACATCAAAAATTCCAGAAAGATTTTTAAAGAGCCAAACATCATTTTGGCTCCAGTAAAGAAATGCAGTTTAAAAAACCTCCTAAAAACCAACACAAAAGAACAAAATTCCACCAAGAAACAATTGCGCATTTACGAAATCAGTTGCAAAGACAGCAATATCAAATACATAGATTAAAAAAAACATTACCACACGGTTTAAGGAACACATGAGAAATGTAAAATATAAGCAGGAGGAAATATCAGCAATTGCAGACCATTTCTGTCAAAAGAACCATGAATTCCAAAAGTAACCAAAACTCTTAAAAGCTCTTCAAAAACCCAGTGTGGGAAAATATATTCATAAACACAATCAATGGAAAATTTGGTTAATTTTGATCTCCCAAACAGTAACCTCATCACTAAGTTCCTAAAATTCACAAAACTACATCTTAATACCATGCTGAGAAGTTGGCAACTTTGATCTCCGAAGCGACAGTAACCTCATCATTAAGTTCGTAAAATCCACAGAGAGACATCTTAATACCAAGCTGAGAAGTTGACAGTCAAACCACGCTGATGATGAAGGCAACAGCCTTCGAAACACGTCCAAGTGGAAAAAATTTAGTGAAATTTAAGCGATTTCCTCATAAATAACTTACTATATTATACTATATTTCAATGTGAAAATCCCAGTTATTCAAAACTATTTAGACAAAATTTTAAAAATTTACCATAAATCTGATATCATACCAACTGACCCTTTACTAATATAGATAATCATGTGAAAATAAATCTGGATACAATGGTCTCCAAGAAGAATGACAGCACTTAGTACACTACCTGACTGATGCATGGTATAGAGTATATACAGGTGGATCATTTAAAAATGGAGAAGCAGGCTGAGAAGAATTCTCTCAATATACACCTTTGGGACAGTATGCTAACAATTTTAATGGTGAAATAATGGCTATTGGACCAGCATTAGAAATATATTATATTCACGTAACATAAATAAAAGAGAGTATCCTAAGTGACTCTAAAGCAGAACTACAAAGTGTAATAACTTACAGCTACCCACCAATATATACTGTAACAAATAAGAAAACTATATCATATAAATCAGATCAGAAATACAGAATCAGGTTTAATGGATCCCAAGGCATGTGGATATAAGGGAAATGACATTGCTGATACTTAAACAAAACAAAAAAAAAAAAAAAACAAAACAAAACAAAACAAAAAAAGTCACCATAAAATTAAAATCAACTTTTAAATTAGAGCTTCCATCTTAATTGAAACTCACAAAAGATTAATAATCAAAGAACAGCAAAACATCCAACAAAAACTTAAAGGTAAACCATATGAAGATCGAAGACTTTCAAACATTTGAAACCAAGAAAAATTGGAGTACCCAGTTCTGCTTAATTGTTGGGCATGATTGACTCTCAGAACATATCTTCAGGATGAAATTAATCAAGGACAGCTACTACCTATTGTGTAAGGATGTGCATACTATCCTAAACAAAGAACATCTACTGAAATGCAGCCAACTTGATAGCAACAAACAAATGAAAAATAGTTTTGATGCTCTTTATTGGAAAGCTTGAGAAAATATATCAGCATACTCAATGGCCACTATGACCGTCAGACTGATGACCGACTGACCATTCATCCATCCCTCCCTCCCTCCTTCCATCTTCAACACAAAGATACTTTTCTGCACTAAAAAGAATACAAATTATTTCCAAAAATCTATTAGGGAAGACAGGCTATTTTTACCTATGAATTATTTCTAATGAACAATGCTAGTAAAAGAACTTAGAAAAAAGCAGTGGTTCTTCAAGAAAATGCTGGCCTATTTATTTCTCTGGAATTTCATTTCCTTTGATGTTGACCTACTGTGGGAGCATTTGAAGATAATTTCCCTGGTATCATTATTGTTACAATTTCTGTCAGTACACCTTAAACAAAAAGATAATTATCAGCACTAAAGAGAATAAAAAGTTACTCCAGAATTCTAATGGGGAAGATGAGCTGTATTATTTAGAAATTGAAGCATGCCATTAAACGAAATCAGAAAAAGGAACAGTTCTTTGATGAAGTGGTAGTCAAATATGCTCCTCTGGAATTTAACTTTTATTGATATTATTGAGAGGTTCTATTATAAGTGCATTTAAAGATTATTTATTTTATTTTATATAGCATATTCCCAATTGCAATATTACCATGGAGTGCTTATGTATATAACTGTTTATCGAATATTCAGTGTTTCACCTATCTGGATTCCCCATGCCACTGAATTATGCAACTTACTATTAATGGAGCAAAGCATATTATTTTTCATATTTAGGTGTGATTTTGATACAAAGCATTTATGTTCGCTAGGATTTCAAATCAAAGTCTGATGAGAAAAATTTGAAGTCATATCCACAATTCCAGTTCTGTCCTCTTCAGTTTGTCATACCAATGCTCTCAACTGAACAACTGTGCTGTGGCTGCCTACAAATGTGCACATCTATAACCTGAGTCTACATAACCTGAAGTCTTGAAGGTCATCTAGTTACAGAAATTTGATCTCAAAGACACAACTCAAACATTCAAGTACTTTTGGCTTCGAATTCACACACTATTAAGGACCAATGTTTATACTTAGATGTAATTTTTACATAAAGCATATGGCCAGATTTCAAATATGAGTTAGACAGGAAGTTGCTATCAGGACTATGGTACATACAAAATAAGAAGGCACATGGGCAGACAAAACTAGTGCAAGAAACCAATTACCATGAGGCACTCTTGCCTAATTTGGTAACAATATATTTCACTTTTCTCTTGTGCTCATCAAATCCAACAATTGTTTTTTAAAGTATATCATAAATAGATCTCTAGAGTTTTTGAACCTGAATGTCCAAGAAGCAAAATTTTTACTTGCTCCGCAGCTCAAACTGTCGGCAACATTGCACTGTCAGCTTCTAGCAAAAGTATCACAGTTCTTTGTTCAAACAATATCCTCCAGGGTTCAGATATCTTCAGAAATCCTGTTTAATTTAATTTAGTCTGACTTGTGTGCTTTGTAGTTATAACATGTGTTGCTCCGTTAAGTTAAACATACCATTATCAAAACCTAAAATGAGTGGCCCTCAGACAGTAAACTGAAGGAGAAAGTGCTCCATCCAGATCCACAGGCTACGATTTGCAATATCTATGCAGTTTTTAATGAATCAGCCTTGGAAGAAGTGTGTGCTAGTGTAGTCAGAGTTGTGAGCTAAGAGTTGAAACAAGAAGTATTACATTTGGTGCCAAACATTTAGAAACAGGCTAAAACAACCACTTCTGAGTCGCAGCAGCCTCTGTTTCTTTCCCCAGGAAAATATTGCAAAACAGAAAAATGTGTTTTCAATCTGGATGATGACTTTAAAAAAGATGTCCTTCTTAGCAAATTTTTCAGATGTATGCTATTTTTTTGAGTAGTGTTTAACGCCCATTTTTACTTCTGAGGCACCACAGGCAGTGGACACTGATGATACACGAAATGAAATGATATATTGGGAAAGGATTTTTTTTAAGGAAGGACGTGCTCCAGGCCTAAGTTTAGGGTACCTCCCCAGCATTTGCCAGTTATGACTGAGAAAAACCTGGAAAAAACCCCAGTCAGGGAGGACGGTCCTGGTGGGATTCAAACCCCAGACTTCCTGCTCACGAGTCCGCACCTTAACAATCTTGGCCACCCGTGGTATGAAATGTATGGTAATGGTGAATATCCAATAAATAAATTAAAAAATAAACTGTTAGTCTGATGAGGGAAAAAAAAAGATTCCATGCCTTCTATGGGACCAACAATAATAATAATAATAATAATAATAATAATAATAATAATAATAATAATAATAATAATTTGGATTTTGGTATGTAAGAACAGGAAGAAAAATGTTATTTGAAAGGAATGGAAATGTTGCAACCAGGGAAAAAAAATTGAGAACACTCAATGAAATAGGCCTAAGTAGACAGTCATCCCGGATGAGACTTGGAAGAAACCAGAATCACTTTCAGAAAGATGTGTGGCAGGATTCCCCTGGATTTCGATTACAAAATAGAAACTTGAACTACACTTGGAAATGAATGCAAAAAGTTTATAAAGTTGGGTTTGTGTGCAGGTTTTTAAATTTTCTAGAGGGCTCACTATTTCAAAGTAATGAATAAAGTCTCCACAACAGAATCTCAGAAACAAAATATTCAGGAAAGATAGCAACTAATATTGCACATAATATCTCTGAAAGAGTAACATTACTGGAAGTTATAGTTAAGCAGAACAGATCACAAGAAAAAATGAACTAGAGATCATCAAATTATTTGATTATTCCCACATCACTGCCAGTACAAACTGAATGAGTTAATTTGGGCAAAAGTGAAAGCTTAAGTTGTGGACTAAAATTCAACATTTTAACCGAAGATGTTAAAAAACTGATGCATGAGGCAATTGATAAAGTTACTGTAAAGAACTGGGCTAGCATGCTGCTTAAACTGCTACAGGTGGCTGAGGTCATGAAGGTGCAGACTCCTGGTCTGGAGTTCGATTTCCACCATGACCATCCTTCTTGTCTTCCTTCTTTTTTTTCAGGTTTTCCTAAGTCCTCATAAATGGCAAATGACAGGAGGGTACCCTAAACATAGGCCTGAAACGTTTCCTTCCTTAAAAAAAAAATCCTTTCCCAATTTATCATTTCATCTCATGTATCATCAGTGTCCACCGTCCATGGTGTACTCAGTAGTAAAAACGAGCATTTAACACTGTTTAAAATATATATATATGAAATAAAAATAAAAATTTTGCTATAAATTTTAATAGTTTGGGAATCTCACGGTGAAATATAGTATCATATAACAAATTATTTATGAGGAAGTGACTCAAATTTTACTAGTTTTGTTCCACTTACTTGGACATGTTTCAAGGGCAAATTTCCTTCATCATCAGCATGGTTCCATTGTCAGCTTTCCAATGTGGTATTAAGATGTTGCCCTTAAAGATATTTATAAAATGCAAAGAGCGGCATCTTAATACCATGCTGGAAAGCTGACATTGGAACCATGCTGACGATGAAGGAAATTTGCCTTTGAAGCATGTCGAAGTAAGTGGAACAAAATTAGTGAAATTTGAGTCACTTCCTCATAAATAATTTGTTATATAATAATTTTGCTTAAGCTGAAAACTGAAGAGAATTTTTACAAAGTAGTAGCAAGAGACAGCATTGTTCATAACTTAGTAATAAACCTTAGAGACAGTAATTCAGACCTGAGTGATGACAGTGGTTACACAGAGAGGAAGAAGAGGAGAAGGGAGAAGAAAAAGAGGAGGAAATACTTGCAGCTTCTTCATAATTTTAGGTATACTATTTCAAAGATAAGTATAATTTTAGGTATTCCTTTTTTAAAGATATAAATTAAGCTTCCAAATGAAAAAATTTTGCTCAGACAAGGAATTAATGATTAAAGTAAAGCAAAATATTACTGAACTATCTTTTCATTTTTTATGAATAGAAAATGTCATGAAGTGTTTAAATTGTGCATCTTGTGTTTATGTTTTTCCAGCTTCTGCAAGTATCTGGCAGTGCATATCTTTCCTCTCAATTGCATTTTCAACAGTGTGACAATAATACAGTAAAGCTGATTACAAATTTCAGCAATGCATGTGCTTTATTTCATATCAGTATAGAATCAAGCTATGCCAATTTTCTTATAACCGAGCAATCATGCTCTGTCCCTTTCAGGGCTCAAACCTCTGTATTGAGATAATCTTCAAAGTCACTAGGGTGTAAAGACTTTAAAAAAAAAAAAATTGTTTGTGGTTATAGCCAAAGATTTGAGGTTTAAATCTTGATATTACCTTAAATTATCCCAACCAACTTCAATTATGCTATCTTTATTTCTGTCAGTGCTATTGCACCACAAATTTTTCATATGAACCTGCATGGCAATTAGTGATTACAAGTGATCAATAAAGTACAAGTGGAAGTGGTAATCTAAAACTATAATATGATTAATGATCAATAATAATTTGTTATGTTATAATATGATTATTTTTTATAACTCACTAATGTGTCCTATGAAAAATGGTTTCTAAACAAAGTTCCTCCCACTGAAAGAGAAAATTAGAAGAAAATGTAAAGCTAAAGAAAGTAACAAAATCATTGTCATTTAATACATAAAAAAAAAACTTATTCTGAACAACGCTAACATTGGTATTTCTTTTCCAACAGTTATAGTAGAATTACAAACTTTTGAATATCATAATCAGATTAATAATATTTACTTCCATATTCACTTATATAGTGCCCAACAACAGTGTTTCTTAACACAGCCAATATTTGTTTTACAATATAAACCTAAAACATACCTTATTGAATGTAAGACAACCCTCTTCATCATCATTGGTCATTCTAAAGTCATAGAGAGCCTTGCACTGTGGAATGTGGCTTGGCAGTGGATTGATAACCTGAAGTACAAACCCAAATTTATGATTTTGGTGATGAAAAGGCATTATGTGAGCTACACTAGTGTTCCTGCATCCTAAATGAAGTGAATAGGTATCTTTATAGCACATACAAAAATTATCCTCTTGCCAATAATTTTTCAAAACTAAATAAGTTTAATTTGCTATTAAAAGTATGTTTTCATAGCAAAAGCAAAAATATAATGTATTTCATCTGTTTTTCAATGGACTTGCATTAATATATCTATGAAAGTATTATTTCAAGATGTACATGTACATTTCACAAAAACCTGTAATAGGCCATTAACATTTTACTTTTGCTATTAGTAATTTTGAAACATTTTATTTTTGCTATTATTAACTCCCATGCTTATTCTAGAAGCAGCACAATAAAAATAGCACCAATTAGCATTTTTAAAACATTTGCTCATATTAAAATGGCAAATGATGTAAATGTGTGTATTTTTTCACAGGATTGTATGCATTTGCATAAAATATATTAGTTCTGGAAGTATAAGTTCATAAAGAATATTGTAAATTAGAATTGAAATTTAAAATATTAAATAGGGAATTTGGTTGTATAAAAAGATTAATCAGGAATGGTTGTTGATTTGGTTTATCTACAAACATTCTAACATCTCAGGTCATCAGCGTTCCATTCTGTGAAATGTCCAACAAATTTTGCTCAGAGGCCTCTTTATTCAGGCTTGAGGTTCATTTTTGTGCCATAAATGTGCGACATGAGACTCACAGCTTTACTTCCCTTCTGAAGAAAGCCATACTTAAGATTTTTACGCCCAAAAAAATCCATCGATCCTGGTTGAATTTGAACCTGTGGTCTTGGGTTTAGAAGGCATGTATGGCTACCGTTACACCACCAGGACCAACAATCAGAAATGGAATTGTGGCTTCATATTTATACAGATGGCTCATTAGTATGCCCAGATAAATGCTCTGGAATTTATACTGACATTTTCTCGGGTGAACCTTACTCTAGGTCCAGGAACTACAAACCTTTAAGCAAAGATGATAGCAATACACCTCTAAAACATAATATATAAAATGTTAATGAGTATTACCATTTTAATACATTCAAAATTGGCAACTGAATATATGTAGCTATCAGATTAGATGAAAGCAGTTGATTATATAAATTATTTGCAAACCAAAGTAAGAAAATTATACAATGGACACTCTTCCATGTTGGCATCAATGGCAATGAACAAACAAAAAACAAACACTGGATGCTCTTTCTCTTCTTCTCTCTCTGCTATCTGATACAGATTCACAGAACTTAAAAATGAAATAAAGACACACATGGCTGATTGTAACCATTTTCTTAAAAAAAAAAACTAAAAATTATTCTGTGGTATGCTGGAAAACAGCTTCAACATCAAAAGAAACCATTTGACATCAAAAGATTATTACAGTTTGGCGATAATCTTTTATCTTTAATTTTATTGATGAGGTTCATTGAGTTTCTTAAATTAAGCTATCAAATTTTGGTAGTGAATGGAATGCAATGATAACCAGTTTACTAAACAGTAGATCAGAGTATTTATGTTGTTAATAATTCAATGTACATCTGAATCATCATAAACAAGAAAGTAAACGATTCCTGAAATTTAAAGAAAGAAGGAGGTCAAGATTGGCACACATACATTTCTTGAACAGATGTATAAAAGAAAAATATGCCCCAAATTTGTTAGAAAATTGGTGAGGTTTAACAAAGATAGCAGGAACAAAAAGCTGTGGAAAAGTAAATTTTTGAAATGGAAAAATATATGCACTATGGAGAGATTGCCAAAATAAATTTGGAATTATATTTAAAATTAACAAAATCGTTAGGCACAGCAATTTGGGAAAATTTGGAAAGAAATTCCTTTGTATTTATCAGTTTCCGAGTAAAACAAAAAGCCATATACCAAAAGAGAAAATTGAAAAAATTGTATAAAATATCGTTGGTAAAGGAAAACATTCCCAAATATAACCTCAATGTTGTCAACCTCTCTAAAGATAGTTTTAAGAAATGGAATTCCTAAATCAAGGCATTAATACATGTGTAGGTTTCTCATGAATTTAGAGTATATAGCAGATATAGAGCTAGCAATAGAGAATTTAAACATAACAGATAAAAACTTTGTTAGGAAAACTTTGGAAAAATACTACAGGTAATAAGAAATAACTTTGGCCCAAGATCTTATTAAAAACCAACAAAAGCTCTTAATAATAAAGACACAACATACAAAAAGGCTGATAAGGATAATAAAATTGTTATTATAGATAAAGAAGACTACAAACAAAGGATGCTAGATTTGTTAAGAAGAGATGATTTGTTGAAGTAAAAACAAACCCATTGAACAAATGCATTTAATCCATGGAAGCAGCTTTGGAAAATAGTACCGATTAAAAAAACTGACTGTTAGAAAATTAAGGTCCACAACCCATTTTTAGCCAGGATATATGGCATTCCAAAGATCCACAAACCAGGGAGAAGTATGAGGTCAATCATTAACAATGTAAATACTCTGAATTACTGTTTACAAAACTGGTTATAATTGCAGTTCCATTAACTACCAAAATTTAATAGCTTAAGATTAAGAAACTCCATGGATCTCGTCAATAAAATTAAAGATAAAAAATTATCATTGAACAACATACTGCTTTCTTTTGATGTCAAAGTCCTGTTTCCCAGCTGACCACAGAAAATTATTAGCTTTTCTAAGAAAATGGTTACAATTAGTCAACCTAACAGGACACATAAAAGAATACATTGAATTCACTAAGTTGTGCATAAATCAAGAATTTTTTTTACATTTGAGGACAAATTCTTTAAACAAAAAGCAGGACTTATAATGCGCAGTCCATTATCACCTTTTTTGGCTGACTATTTTGAGATGCAGAATACTAAAACTTTCCCCCACATTTTTAATGTTTGGCATAGATATGTAGATAGTGTATTTGCTATTATAAACAATAAGCACGTGGAAGATGCACTAAAACTTTTAAACCTGCAACAGCCTTCAATTAAATTCACTGTTGAAATGAAAAGAGATATGTTGCCATTTTTGGATCTGAAGATAATAAAATGTAATAATAAGCTTCAATTTGGCATCTATAAAAAGGACACACATACAAAGCATTCAACAGCATGATGTACAGACTAATAAATATACCAATGAGTAAAGAAGAATACAAGAATGAATAGCTACACATAACAGAAGTAGCTAAATCCAATGGGTTCAACAAACAAATGATTAACCAAAAAATCAAAAGATTCCAGAAACAAAAAAAGAATTAAGCAAATAACAATTTTGAGTGATTTATCAGGGGAATAAACATTTAAAAAGTTCAATTAACACCCATCAATCAATAAGAAATTTCAAAAATTTTCAAGCAGTACATCATCATCTCAGCAACTGAAAACCAATATGGTGCAAAAAAAATTTATTCAAATTGAACAAAACAGATTCCAGACAAAAAGAGAAAAATCTGGTATTTACCAGATTAATTATAAGGATTATGAAAAAATCTACATAGGGAAGACAAAGAGAAATATAGGCATTAGGTTGAAGGAACATTGGAGAAACAACTGTTACAACCACACAGATAAATCAGCTGTGGCAGCACATTTTTGGAGTGAAAACCATGACATATAAAAAGGCATCAAGTTATTAAATACTGTTCAACAACCAAAAGAACTAAACATATGGGAAAGGATTTATATATTATATAAAAAACATGAGTATAACCTTATGAATTTTGACATCCCAGAAGCAGACAGCACTTTATTTTTTAAGTTTATCACAAGACCACCAGTTTCAACCCGGATACCTACCTATCCAGCTCCTAGAATGATCCAACAGTCGTTTGACAGCTGATGATGTGCACAATAGATCCACGAAACATATGTCCTGATTAAATCTCATTTAAGTGAAACCATAAAGAATGTTTTAAACATTCGACTCAGAAGAGATCATTAGAAAATAAACTGTCTGGAAAACTTATAAACACAATGGAAACCTCTATAAAATTATAGTCACATAAACAGGAAAAGCTACTAGTAGTATTTTGAGCTAAAAACTGGCACAATGGCCTGAACCTAGACAAAATAATAATATTTTTGAAAAAATACACCCATTTGCAGAAATGGTTGATCAATAAAGAGCATCTTCTCTGTTGTCAAATACTGAAATTAAATGAGACAATGGATGAAAGACTATCATGCATTATATTAATTTTGCTTCTCTGTACTCTGTTATTAATGGTGTAAAATATGAAATCCATGTTTTGCCATTCTCTATTTGTCACAATGTACTGCGATTTTTGACTCTTTCACTTATTTCGCTTCTTGCAATAACCTACATTTTCATAACAATTTCACTATAGCATCCCCAAGCTCAGCCACAAAGTTAGCTGAAATGGATAATATAAGCAGAAATGTTGTTTCAAGTCTCATGTGATAAAAAAGTTTCATACTTTGCATAAGAGAAAAACTCAAAAATATCCTTAATAAAATTGTCAAATTTTACTTAATTTGCTTCTTGAAAACTGCTGATGAAGCAGAAAGGTTCTTCTAGACAATTTACCCTAGAATAAACTTCACCTATCTTTCCTTAAATCATAAAAATAATTTTAAAAACTTGCATATGTATAGTTGTAGTAACTGAAAAAGGTCAGGAGAAACTAAAGGTTCAAAGAATGAAAATCCAAAATAGTATATGTAATAACAGTAAACATATCAGGCAAGAAGGTAAAGATGTATGCAATTTTTCTTTCTTAACTACTAAGGGAAAGAATATTTACCAAATGGCATACTACAGATAGTTGATTTTACATAAACTTTGCATTTTGTATGCACAGAGCTGCAAATGCAATGGAATTTATGGAACTTGACACAGTCCATACCATTGACAGTAATTCAACAATGTATTTTTAATAGAAGTCAAAATAAGGAGAATAAGCAAATAAATAAAATAAAAAATAAAAAAGTGAGAGAAAGACAGCCCTTTATATATTCTCTAAAAACTACACTATATATGCTTTAAATATTACACACCTGAACATACGTAAGCGGAAAAACTCCATGATTTCCTCCACTCTCACCATGGTACCAATTGTTGTCTATTTTCTTTCTTAAAAAAATGATGTCCCCTTTCTTGAAGCATAGGTCACTGCAATTAAAAAAGAAATAAAAAATGACAATTACAAATTTAAAAACCATTATACTAGGTTACATTTCATGTATCATAGAGTAAAAGATCATTGCAGTTTCTAAGTACAAAGAAAAAAAAAAGTATGCATGCCTGAATTTTTGGAATTACCTAAGTTTCTTCATTCTTTGTTTAATTATTTTAACAAGTACATATGCATAATACTTTTTATTAGTAAAACAAATTAATATTTCCATTTAATAATCTCTAATATTTAACATTTTTTCTTTCCAAAATATTTGCATAAATGCTCAAATTATGGCATAAAGAAAGGTGCTTGAAACAGCATTCCTTCACTGATTTGATATTGTAACTGAAGGAATTTAAATGGAAAAATGACAGTTTACAAGCACAAAAACATTGTATTCAGGAATTTATCACTTTTCCCTAAAATTTACCTAGAGAAGAGGAGAATGAAACACACTAGATATACATTTACAGGTTGAATGTTTATTAACTACAATTATTAGCTTTTCATTCAGAGGTAGTTTCATAGCATAAAATATGTATATCTAAATTTTACAAATTCATTTTAGAATTTATTACTATGTCACTCAAGTGTTTCTACCAGACTCTTGTGTTGACCCATTTGCCTACCATAACTCTAGTTAGTTCAGCAGGCCAGGGACATATTTTATTGGCCAATGCAGTCCCCACCATTACATCAGTCATTAGATAAGCAGATGACTGATATATCAACAATCTGATCACAAGGTAACAAAAATATTGTTTAAAAAGATATAATAAAATGGAAACATTTCCTATGACTATATTTTATGGGATAAAACTACTAGAACGTGTTGAATCCAAGAGCCTGCTTCAGATTTTAAGAAAATACATGTCTGGTTTCTTTTGCTGGAGAGAATATAGCTGATAAAAAGTAGATGCACTTTGAAATCTGCTTGGGTCCTTTCTTTAGCAGTGTTTCTACTGAAGGTTTCTTTCAACCGGGAAAGCTAAATTTTAGGCAATTTCCAAGTTTTAATTCACTATGTGCCCATTTGTGACACCATTTATTGATTCTACTCATTGCTTTGAAGACCGTAACAGTTGACATGGAATGTTAAGCAATTAAAAAAAAAAGTGAGGGAAAGATTCCACTTATATTTGCTTATTGTGAATACAGTGATTTTATTTCATGAGTATTAACCTGTGTTATTGTTGTTCAAAATGGTATTTGTCTTGCAGTTGCACATTACTGACGTCTTTTAATGAAATTTGCATTCACTAGCAACAGCTCTGCTTCCATAATTCTCCCAATTTTTGCTCTGATATATTCTTTAAGTTCCTCTTCAGTGTGGGAGTATCATTCTAGATTATATATTTATTCTAGTGGTAACATTTCAAAGCATATACAAGAGTAACTGACTTCATTAACACATTGTAATTAATAACAGTGGTGCAGCAATAGGCTATAATAACACAAAGACTGCAGTTATGCTAATCTCTTAACAGCAATTCGGAAGGGAAGTAAAGCCGTGGGTCCCGTGTCGTACATTTACGGCACGAAAAAGAACTTCAAGCCTGAAAGAGAGGCCTCTGAGCAAAATTTTTCGGCCGTTTCACACCCTGAGTTGAATGGGACGCTGATGACCTGAGATGTTGAAGAGCGTCCATAAATAAATCAATCAAAAAAAAAAAATTCTTAACAACAGACTGTGTTGTAATAAAATAACACAAAAATAAAATAACACAAAAATAAATAATGCTTACTCTTATGCTAACACAAAGACTGCAGTTATGCTGATCTCTTAACAGCAGACTGTGTTGTAATAAAATAATGCAAAAATAAATAATGCTTACTCTTATGACAGTCACTTGTGATTGATATGCAGCCATCAGCATCTGTTATTACAACAGGGAGTGATAGGACCATGACCCAGAATGTGATGCTCAAATGCAGGTAAAAAATAATTCAAGTGTAATTTTTAAAATTAAATCAATATTTATATGCATATATTTTTATTTTTAACAATGAATACCACTTTTATAGTTTTTTTATGAGCCACTATAAGAAACCAAATTTTCTTCAGCACAAAGGTTCTGCAGCATATACTGCAAAAGCTTCAAGGAAGCAAAACAACCAAGAGGTGCACTGTTTATTACCAAGTGATGTATAGTACAGTGCACAACCTTAATTTCCACGCAAGACTTTAGTTTTGGAAAGTGTAACTGATATACTACAAAACTGTAGTTTTTAAGTTTCCCTCAGCACATAGTGACCAAAATATACCAGAGGAGTTGATATTGTTTATGAAAAAGTTGCACAAAAAAGCTTCTGAATATATTTGAACAGAAACTTGACTTACAAATTATGAACAACAGACAGCAGTGACCGATTCATAGCTCATGTTCTAATGGGAAATTAGACTCCATAGAACTGTGAAAACTGCATCTAATCCTATGTAAAGTACTGGAGTACACAATTCACAAATAAATTTGGCCAACTGATAGTTAATGTCACCTACTTTCCCATTGTCTACATGTTAGCATAGGAACTGAAAACACATTATCCTGGAGTTACTGCATTTTCTGTTAAGAAGACATTTTTTTAAAGCATTATTCAACCATTTAGAGAAATGCTACCAGAAAGGTCCCTCTTACCAGAGACTGTATTAACACAATCGGGGACCTAGGTTTTGGCAGCTATAAAGTGTATGCTTACCATCATGATTAAAATTGAGGTATTGGATACTTATGACAAGCAAACCAGTCTGCTAATGCTACCAACACAGCTCAACAATAACGTCATCACCCCGGTATTCTTAAAGAACAATTTCTGACTCTAACCAAGTTACAAGCAATGGCATCAGTGAAATAAGTGCTCATATCATCTTATGCCACAACAATTCTTTTTTAGCCTTTAAAAATGTGCTGAGTCATAAAAGAAAATTTATCACTTCAGAAAATTTAAATGTGCTAACCGTTTTAAGCAACACTGCCAATATGTGAACTCTTTATGGTATCTATGTTTCTGTGAGTGTTAAGGGTATTTTAATAGGTTACACACCTTTCATTACAACAATATAAAAAGATTTTTAAAAAATGGCCCCAATGTGGATTATATAAAAGTTTCATATTATGTGGGTACCTAAACAATAATAAATTATACATTTTTATTAAAAGTCTATAAATGGATGTTAATAATTCCAAATTTCTGTGTCTACAAAGTATCAATTATATGTTTTTCATTATAAGACTGTAAAATGTTAAAATAAGTTATTAGTAAACCAAATACACTATTTCATGATCATAAATTGTTTAAATTACTTTTGTACAAACCTAAAAATTCAGTCCTTAGTTACCACCAGAGCTCTCTTACCCCCCAGAATTAAAATTTTGTATTTGTGAATTAAGAAATACTTTATTTTTGCTGGTACTATTTTAGCTGACTATGTTCACCATGTGATATGCTTGTGAGCTGGAATGAAAAATGATCCAACTGAAGCAAGAATAAGGATCACCTCAACTGCCCCTTCTGGCACTTAGTAAAGGTGAATTATTAATTTCCTAAAAAGTGCAGTTGAAACTGCTGGAGAACTTTCACTTTAAAAGTTCAAAATTTAGCAAGATGTTTGCATCCTAAGAACTATCACAAACTTATTCATATGAACAGCTTCTTTTAGTCCAAACACAAATTGCAATTGCAACCCTTTCGTAACCAAATATTTGAAAATAGTTATGAACTCCAGAAGATGATTGCAATATTTTTTCAAAATATGTAAATGAAGAAAAGAAAAAATTAAATACTAATCAATCCTATTAGAACGTTAAACATATTCACACTAACTTGACTTACTCATACAATATAAGAATGTATATTGGTTGTGAAGTCCTTTCAGCAGCTTAGCCTCTGGTTTAATTTTGTGATTTTAGGTCCAAAAGTGAGCTGCCCTTGCTGAATTAACAATTTGTTTAAAACGAATATTCCTAAAGTGATCCTTTCTCCAAATTTCTAAATTTCCCTTCATTTTTTTCAATGTATTTTTTATTAAAATAAGCACATTTAATTTTGTAAATTCCTTACTGTTATGGTGTCTTTTACTGTGGAACCTACTAAATTTTTTATATTACATTTATTCTTTGGGGGTAACATTATGTCATGTTCTTTGAATATCCTATTGAATTTGTTGTGGTAAGTTGGATGATGTGTGAAACTTTTCAATTTGTACCTTTTGTTGATGTTGTTCAGTGTGAAAATCTCTTTTATAGATTTTTATCTTTTAAATTTATTGATACTTTTTATTATTGGGCATTGTTTGAAACTATTGACAATTGCTGTATTAATTTATCTGTTGGTATTTTGTTTTGTTTTCTGTTTCTGTGAGTGGAGTGTTACTCATTCTGTGTGCCAAGCTGCAGCATATTTATGTAGGATGGGGTTATGATTCATTTTTATGCAATTTTCTGTGTGTCTCTCTTTTCTTGGATTACAAAGTTCAGTCTATTTGCATTTCTTATAATTTTAAATTTAGGAATGGGAGCTACTCATTTTTCTCCTATTCCATGGTAAATTGTTATAAATTAAGGAACTTCAGAGCATTTATTGAATGTTTTTTTGATATTATTGCAAATATGTCATCCACTTACCTATACCATGTATTGAAAATTAATGGGAAGGCTTTGGTGATGTGTATTTCAAAGGAGCTCATGAATATGACATAATGTTAACTCCAAAGAACAAACATAATATCAAAATTATTACATTCCATGGTAAAAGACACCATACCAATAGAACAGAAATCAGGAATTTACAAAATTAAATGTGCAGATTGTAATAAAAATACATTGAAAAAACAAAGGGAAATTTAGCAAATTCCGATAAAGGAATACTTAAGAAATATGCATTTTAAATAGCAGTTGCAGCTCACTTTTGGACCTAAAATCACAAAATTAAACCATAAGTTAAGCTGCTGAAAAGACTTCACAAATCAAATGTGCTATATACTTGGAAAAAATTTTCATCCTGAAAAACAGAAAAAAATTAATGAATTTTGATGTTACACCCACAGATGAACTGCGCTAGTTCCAATTTGAACCATCAGAGACTGCCACGAAACAAGAAACTGTGGATCCAGTCCCACATTGAGTAGTCCGTCAAGAGCTGATGATGGGAGTGATTGCCCCCAAAACAGGTCCTATGCTGTATAAGAGTGTGGAGTTAGTGTGAACATATTTAATAAGTTCTAATAGGATGTATTACGACTGCATGGTATCATATTCTGTTAAGCTTCCAAAGTGCAATTTAAATAAAATACTAGTCAGATGGCACACCTAATTAGTGCCACTCTCTACAAAATATATAATATAAAGCTCCACAAATAAAAATTATGCTACATATAACTCAAATTTCACCAACTGAATTGGACATGATTCAAGGGCAATTGCCTTCATCCCCAGTATGGGTTTATTGTGAATTTTCCTGCATGGTTTCAGATGTAGCTTTTATAAGTTTGGAGATGAGGTCATCATGTTTAAGAAGATCAAAATTAATTAAGATCTTTTTATGATTGAGTTCAACTACATACTCTTATTGCTTCCACTTACTTGTTTAAATGTAGAACATGTTTTGCGAACCATTGTGCACACAGCAGCTGACTGCATATAAACAAGTGAGTAGACCTTATGCATGTGTAATTTGACTCAATCATATAATTATATGATTGTGTATCTACTATTCCTCATCCTTCTACATATAAATAAATTTTCCCAAACTGTTAATTCTATTCACTTTTAGAAGTTCCGGTTCTTTTTTAAATTCATGGTTTTCAGGTCAAAAATACTGCCACTGGAGGCTGAGGTCATTAAGGTGCAGACTCGCGAGCAGAAGGGTTCGAATCCCGCCAGGATCATCCTCTGAATGAAGTTTTTCCATGTTTTCCTCAGTTCTTATTAATGGCAAATGCCGGGGAGGTACCCTAATTTAAGTCTGGAATATTTTCTTCCTTAAAAAATTCTCTCCCAATATATCATTTCATATCATATCATATATCTTCAGTGTTCACTGCCTCTGGTGCCTCAGTAGTAAAAACGGGCATTAAACACTATTCAAAAAAAAAAAAAAAGAAAAGAAAAGAGAAAGAGAGAGAGAGAAAGAAAGAAAGAAGAAAGAGAAAGAAGAAAGAAAGAAAGAAAGAAAGAAAGAAAGAAAGAAAGAAAGAAAGAAAGAAAGAAAGAAAGAAAGAAAGAAAAAGAAGAGCCACAAATTTTCAGCATGTTTACAGTTGACATTTCTGATGTGCTCCTTGAAATGAGGGATACATTTTTTTTATTTATTTTTTTTAACCTTTGTATTTCTTGCTGCAGTCATTAAAGCGGATTTCATAAATGTCTGCTTGTTTGCTGGCAGGAATTTTATCCTTTACTTGGTTCCTTAAATCATATTTTTTTTTTACTCGGGCCTAAACAATGTTATAATCTTTGAATATATTTTTAAGCCCAAGGTTGGAACATAAACTTCTTACATAAGTACTCTTCTTTGTAGCCTTTCAAGATGGTGGTGTTTATTTTTTCCCGTTCTGAAATTGTTTTATTTCTTATTGATGCAGTCTATTCAGTAGCTGATTTTTTGTGTTACATTCTGGATATATTGGTACTGTAACTCATATTTTGTTTTGTTTAGAGGCAAGTTTAATCATCTGAATGCTAGACTCTTCATTAACAAAGTTTGCATAGCTTTGGATTGCAAATGTGAATGTAAATATCAGTGTGGGTATCTTTTCAATGCCAAATTCCAATATGTGGCAGTTTTTAATAATTTTAATGTTCAAGGAGGGGAGGATGTTGTTGGTTTCTGTTCCCATTACAAATTTAACAGATGTGTTTTGTAAGCTGAGTAAATTAGGGCATTCTCTTTCCATTTTTGGTTTATAATTAGAAAAATATCATCCATGTACTGATTATCAACTATTTACTAAATGCATATAACAATTGAGCTCACTTTACATTGTACTACAAGTAGTGCGTCGGTGCTGGTGGTGTAGTGGTTACCATACTTGCCTCCTAAACCCAAGATGGCGGGTTCGAACCCGGCCAGGACCGATGGATTTTTTTTGGGCGTAAAAATCCTAAGTATGGCTTCCTTCGGAAGGGAAGTAAAGCCGTGGGTCCCATGTCATACATTTGCGGCACGAAAAAGAACCTCAAGCCTGAAAGAGAGGCCTCTGAGCAAAATTTGTCGGCCGTTTCACGCCCTGAGTTGAAAAAAAAAATACAACTAGCGCTACAAAACACTTCATCAGGTTTCATTCTAATCATTATGAAATTGAAAATCATGGTAAATGTTGATTGATTATATACATTCAAGTTATAACACCTTCGATTTTTTTTTCTCACTAATTACACAGAAACTACGAAACTTGTGTCACTTCTCCACATAATCTTTCGGCAGCCATACACATTTTTCACAATGTCAATGCCATGATTCCATGGCCGCTGCAAATGCTTCTGTAGGAGTCTGTTTTGACCACTGGAAAGCATGGCTAATGAATGTGCAAACTCAAAGAGTGCCTTTCATCGTTGGAAACAACCAAACATTGCTAGGAGCCAGGTCAGGAGAGTAGGGGGCATGAGGAATCACTTCAAAGTTGTTTTCATGAAGAAACTGCTGCGTTATGTTTGCCCGATGTGCTGGGGCATTGTCTTGGTGAAAAAGCACACATGCAGCTTTTTCTGGCTATTGCTCACGCAATGCTGGAATGAACTTCTTCAAAACCTCTTGTAGGATGCATCTGTCATCGTAGTGCCCTATGAAACACAATGAGTAAGGATTACTCCATCGCTGTCTCAGAACACAACCACCATCATTTTTTCTGCACTGGCGCTTTCTGAAATTTTTTTGGTGGCAGTGAATCTGAGTGCTTCCATTGAGCAGATTGGCGCTTTGTTTAAGGATTGAAAAACGGCATCCATGTCTCATCCACTGTCACAATCAATGAAAAGAATGTCCCATTCATGTTGCCATCATGTGTCAACATTGCCTGGCAACATGCCATGTGCACAGTCTCATGATCATCCGTCAGCATTTGTGGCACCCACATGGAGGACACTTTTCGCATTTTCAGGTTTTCATGCAGAATTATGTAGACAGACCCCACAGAAATGCCAACTTTAGAGGCGATGTGTTCCACACTCATTCGGCAATCCTCCAAAGCAACTTTCTCCACTTGCTCAATAATGTCATCAGACCAGTTTGTTCGAGGCAGAGATTGCCTTGGTTTGTTGTCTCATGACAATCTGCCTTCCTTGAACTGTCGCACCGATGAACCCAATTAGAAACATTCATGACACTACCACACATGTCTCACTCACCCGGCGATGAATTTCAATTGGTGTCAAACTACACAAATGGAGAAAACAAATGATTACACGCTGTCCTTGTAATGAAAGTACTGCCATTTTGAAGTATCGAAAACAGTCATCGCACTCGCCACTGCCGCTAGAGTTGTGTGCCATACAGTACTGCCGTCTCTGTCATACATTGACAAGTGCCTGAATATTTTAAAATGACCCACATGTTTCTACCTGTTTTCAATCCTGAGAAAAAAAAATTGGAGGTGTTATAACTTGAATAGCTTCTGCTATAGTATAAAGCTTTGGGAGAGTTTAAGATACATCTGAATTCCAAAATGTCTTGAACATTTTCATAACTGTCCCAATAGACATATGCATTTGTGTTTAAAGTTTGCAGTGAGTGATACATTTTTTATGCAATTTATTCTCTGTATGTTGCACAGGTGCTCATTTTAGGCTTTGATAGTTCTGGACCACAAAAACAGCCAAAAGTTTGAAGGGGCTTCAAGAATAAAGGCTTTGGATTGTTAACCCTAACAAAAGCATACCTTATTCCTAGTATAAATGCACATTTATTTATATTTTTGTAGTTGACAGATTATATGTTGCCACATAATACGATGTAGCATTGGAAAAAATTGTCCTCCTTTTAAATGGAAACTATCTAGTTTCTTTCTGATGATATGAAGAAAAGCAATGAAAATACATTTAAAATAATTTTACAGGAAAACAAAGTTTAATTATACATCTATAGAATTCCCATAAACAGGAGCAACAATATCAATATTTATTACCTACATATTTCATTTTCTTCAAATTTTCACCAATTTCAGCATTAACTTGCTAAGGATGTGCATCATGTTTAATGTTTTGCTATGTAATGGCTCATTTTACATGAACACTTGCAATAGGTTTCTTAGCAACCAATGCATTAATATTGCATGATGTGAACCTATCTAAATTATGGTATATCTGTTATGAAAAAACATAGGTTTAAAAAAAATTATTTTGAAACATATAGTTCCATAAAAAGCAACACTTACCCTGGTTCATTGGAGATGTAATCATAAATGGCTCTTGCATATGGTTGGCTTGGTTGACCAATAGGTGGCTTGGGAGTTGTAGAATGAATCCTGCTGTTTGAATCTGGAGAGGCTGTTATTGCTGGAGGAGGCTGAGATGGTGTTAACTGCTGTGCTGAGGATGTTGGTGGAAAATGCCCCACTTGCATCCTGTTGGGCATAGCATTACGTTTCTTGGGTGCAGCATTACGCATTCCTTCTAGGATTCGCATGAGTAGAACATTGGGAGGTAGCTCATCTATTTTTGCTTCAACAAGAATTCGACATTCTGGGCATCTCAATTCCTTGTGAGTGCTCACTATTTCCTCTAGACATTTTTTGCAGAACGTGTGTTGGCAAGGCAGCACCTTGCTTGAAGTATCTAACCTCTCCAGGCACACAGAACACTCCAGCAAATCATTCAATGTCCATTCATCCATTTCTTTATGTATCAATCTATGATGCACTTTAACTCATAGAAGTGCCGCCTTCTTCCCCTTTGGAAAAATAGGGATCCTGTAAAGATATTAAATGTAATGAAGTTTGGCATATTATATACACAATAAAATATATAATTTGCCTTTCAGTCTTCTTAGTTTCAAATGCTCTTTAAACACATTCACAACCTGGAAATACTACATACTTACTCTCTATCTCAAATGAACTTTCTGAAAATTTGTAACAAAAAGTTATTTTTGTTACAAGTTATAAGAGGTACAGTCCATAAGTTTCCAGTCTGACATACAAGACCATGATTAATTGCTGCAATATTCATACTAATATATATTTCTTTTCTACCAGCGCCATTTATTTGGAGAAGATAACTTACATCAGATGTATTGCATAATATGACATGATGTTCAAAACTGAAATCAGATCAGTAATTGCATTTTTAACTAAAGAAGGACGTTTGCCTGTGATATTAAACACCTTGATGGTGTGTATGGTAGCTTCCCTTTTATATTTCACTGTAAAGGAGCAGTCAAAATTATTTCATTTGGGCACAGAGAGCAAAAAAATTTTTGTAAAAGGAATTGATTTATTAAAATTTGTGGATTTAGGGTGAAGTGAGTATTTCGGGTGACCTACATGAAAGTATATCAGTGGATGTTGTGTAGATACAAGAAAATTTGCCTTTGTTAAGTTGGAATTTCAGAGTGTCACACATCTGGTTCAGACTTATAAGTAGAAGTTTCTTCTGGGCTTAGGAGCCGTGGTCTGTTGGAGCTAAGGAGTCCAAACGTTTCATCTTCACCTGCGGAGGACATCTTCAGTGGCGCGGTCTGAGTCTTCTGGGCGAAGGTCCTGGCACAACTGAAATGCCAGCTGGAGGTGTTACATTTATATATGGACTGTTGAAGAGGATTGGTTCGGCATGAGCAGGGGGGGTGTGCTCGGAGGGCGGGGTATCTCCGCTCTGATCGGTGATTGGTTCGCGTGAATTTTGCGAGTGTGGGCTTGTTTTATATGCTGCAATATCGGATGCCAGGTTTTGGGATAGGATACGGGAGGAGCGGATCGGTTAGCTAGTGAGCGGACCGTTTTTTACGCCATTTCTGTGGCTGGGGTACAGCTACTTTCCTACTCCACCATCGATCTCACCCAGGAGGGTGTGTCTGTTTTTCTAAGTGTGTCATTGGACGACAGAAGAAATTTTACTGCGTAGTTTTCTATCAGCAGCAACAGGTGGGCGCGCCCTATCGCGTCCGCCACGGAGCAGCCCACAAGAAACAAAACTTTGTGTTTCTTTTACTCATCATTGACAGCATTTCCTGCTCTTCTGGACCACACCAACACACGAAAAGGTTAGTGCTCGACTGAGTTAGGAGTGTAGTGCACTGCACATTAGCTGTGCAGTGCACAGTGCCTACCCTGTGTTTTTAGCAAGCAAATTACAACCTACCATGAACCCAAGTGCAGCAGAAAGCACTGTTGTTGCGGGAGTTTCTGGCATCCAGAGCTCCGCAAAGGCCTCCACTTCTGCTAAGAAGGTTACCGGACATCAGTCAGGCCACATTAAGAAACGTAAATCTCGCCGATCACGAAAAGTAGATGGTGAGACAACCCCTCCAGCTGCCTCGTGCAAGGACGACAGCCCCTCGCGGGAACGATCTCCTCTTCGCATAGGCAAAAAACCAGAACCCAATTCTGGCAACTCCTGTGAGGATTCGCTCACAGACTACTCCACAGATTCAGAGAAGACCTCTATCTTCTCTGTACACTCCTCCTATAGGGGGGAAGATGATAGTTCGTCTGCCTTGGCTTCCGAGGCGGACGATGCTGAATTTCAAGTAGTAGCCGGTAAAAGAAAGCGGCGTACTCGACCTCAATTTGAGGCAGATGGCTCCATCACAGCTGGAAAACCAACACTATCAGCAGGTCCTAGTAGCAATTTAACTTCTAGCTCACTGAGACGCCACATTCCACCAATTATCGTGGATTCCTTTCTGGGGGTCACGGGCTTCTTAAAAGAAGTTATGCCGTCCCTGATAGCTGAATGCAAGATAATTAGAAAAGGTAACAAATAGAGGTTTCAGGCAAGGTGCGCCGAGGACCACCATCGCCTGATAAGCAATCTCAAGCGGCGAGGAATACCACATTTCTCATTTGCCGTTGACAAAGCACGCGACATCCGTCGCATTATCAGAGGGCTGCCAGCGGACACTCCTTTGGAAGACATCGCTGACGACCTCAAACGTCAGGGAATACAACCCAAGCTCATCAAACAACTAACGAAGCCTGCTCAGGGTGAAAACCCTACTGCAAAAATTCCCATCCCCCTCTTTCTAGTTATAGTAGAGCGGGCTGACGATCCTGAGGTGGCGATAGACAAGCTATCGTCATTATGCTACCTCAGCATAAAGATCGTAACACCCAGACGCCCTGGCGGCCCCGCACAATGCCACCGCTGCTTGGGCTTTAATCATTCTAGTGAGTTCTGCTCCCGGAACCCTAGATGCCTCAGATGCGGTGGCCCCCACCCCCGTGAGGCCTGTCAGCGTGCTCCCACGGAGATCCCAACTTGTGCCAACTGCAAGGGGGATCATGTGGCGTGCTATGGAAGGTGTCCTGCAAGGCTGAGGATTATCAGCAACACAAGCAACCGCAGGACCCAGCCGGGCTACTCATCACCCAACCCAACCACGGCACCGTCAGTTACCAAGGCACCGCCTGTAACACCAGCGACTCCAAGCACCTATACATCCAAGGCCACCAATCCAGGCACTGCCAACTTCTATGCAGCGGCAAACACAAGAAGAGCCCTCTGATTCTCGACGAGTGTCGCGAGCTAACCAACAGACTACACAACAACCAAAACATTCGACCACTAAAGCTCCACCTCAACCAACTCCCAAGCCTCAGAGGCAGCCGCGCCCTCCCAGGACTCCACCTGCTGAGGGGCCGAGCACTCCCCAGCAGAGGGGAACCCAGGAGAAGCAAACGCCTCCAAGGTCCACCCCCAAACCTTCCCATACTCAACAAGGCGAGAGTACCTTGGACTTGCTCCAATGGCTGTCACAATTGTGGCAGACATATGGCAGGAAGTTGCAGGAGTTCCTCGCCCGTTTCCGCCAAGCCCCAGATTCCTCCAGCAGGATGATGGTAGTTTTTGAAGCTATCGCCCTTCTCGTCGACGGTGACCAAGCGACCCAGGATGGCGAACGGAACTAGGTCTCGTACCTCTTTCCGGTTCGCGTTTTGGAACGCCAATGGCCTTGCCGACAAGAAGGACGAGCTAAATCATTTTGCTGCCCGGTTTGCCCTAGACGCCATATTAGTCAGCGAGACGCACTTCCATCAACACTCCTCCTCCCGTCTTCCGGGCTACACTTGCTACCGGTCTGATCGAGGTGCCCCTGGCGGCGGCACAGCGATTTACATCCGGAGGAACGTAGTCCACCGCCCATTCCAGATCCCACAATTACAGACCCTAGAGGCCGTAGCCGTTTTTGTGGAACTTGATGGCACTGAGGTATTAATAGTATCTGCATACCACTCCCCATCCAGAGCCTTTGTGGTGACTGACTACCAGTCCCTCCTCAACCTACATCCGAGTGTCATCCTCGCGGGGGACTTCAATGCCAAACACCCACGTTGGCATTGCAGTTCCCGCGCGGACAGCAGAGGCAAAGCAATTGTTCGCTTAATCGATCAGGACCCTCAGCTTAGAGTACAGGGCCCCTGGCACCCACCCACCATCCGTCAAGTAGAGGACAGCCTTCTGTCATTGACTTCACGATACTCAAACACTTCCCACATCATCTCACCCTCACATCAATCAACGCACTCCATTCCGATCATAACCCCGTGTTGGCCGAAATCAACACTAGGATTGCCAGCCAAGATGTCGCAGGTACAAACCGCGAGATCGACTGGAAAAGCGTAAAGGTTTGCCTCGGCACTATGATCCCTCCCAACCCCAAAATTACAGACATCCCTTCCCTTGAAAACGCAGTTTCATCCTTCTCCCTGGCAGTCACCAAAGTCACTCACAGTCTTACCATTCACACCTCCCCTCCTCTTCATCCAGAAGTCATTCCTCTAGACCTGGAGCTTCTCATCCGTCGCTCCTGGGCTGCCCGCAGACTCTACCAGCGTCACCGCACGCCACATCATCGAGCTCTGCTAAGGTCCTTGCGCCGCCAAGTCAGCGCCCGCCTCCGTGAGCACAAAAATATCGCGTGGGAGGACACTATGGCTAGGCAGAACTTGATCGATGGCGACGTGTGGAGGATCGCAAAGAAACTCCGTGGCCAGAAAGACAAAGCTTCCCGACCTATCCACGGCACCCGAGGCCTCGTATACGACCCCCAAGCCAAAGCCAATGCTCTCGCTGACTACTTAGAACGCCTATTTAGGCCCAGAGACGACCCCCAGGACGATGCCTTCTCAAGTACGGTTCGCCGCGACGTCCGTCGATACTTTCGACGGCCGTCGGCTGAGGAAGACTTGAGGATTCCCATCTTTCACCCCCACGAAGTCCAAGGCGCAATCCAGCGTCTCAAACCCAAAAAGGCAGCCGGACCTGATGGACTTACGCCCCTCATGCTCCGGAACCTTCCTTTCAAGGCTGTGCTCTTTGTCACAAAAGTGTTCAATATGTGCATCAGCCTGTGCCACTTTCCACAAGAGTGGAGAGAGGCGAGGGTGATATGCATATTGAAAGCAGGCAGACGCAACCCACCCCTCCAGTTACCGATCAATTAGTCTCCTGTCTACACTCTCAAAAGTGTTTGAGAGATTACTTCTTGCCCGTATGCTTCCCCTGCTGGGAAACATTCAAGCCATTCCCCCTCACCAATTCGGATTCCGTCCTGGGCATTCTACTACCCAACAGCTACTGAGGGTTGTGGAGGCCTCAGCCCTGGGTTTCCAGGAGCGGGCCTTCACCCCAGCAGTGTCTTTGGATGTAGAAAAGGCCTTCTTGACGACCTGGCAGGCCGGGCTTCTGTACAAACTCATTCACCTGGAGCTTCCCAAAAACTACATTCATCTTTTACACTCATACCTCAAGCATCGCACTTTCAAAGTAGCGGTGGCGGGAAACAACTCGACACTAAGGCCGATACGCGGCGGAGTCCCCGAAGGCTCTGTTCTCTTCCCAATTCTGTTTAACATATACATAGCAGACTTTCCACAAGCAGCAGACGTCAACATCGCACAATACGCAGATGACGTCCTACTATTCAAAACAGATAGAAACCTCAACAGAGCTTTCATACCCATACAAAGACTCCTACACCTAATCGAAAGGTGGTGTAGGCGTTGGCGAATGTCAATTAACCCGGCAAAGAGCAACGCCGTAATTTTCACAAAACGCCGCATACCCGCAAACGCCCCCACACTATCATACAGACGGCAAATGATAAGATGGAACAATTCCATAACCTACTTGGGAGTGCATTTAGACAAAGGTCTAACCTTCGGAGAACACATTACCAGAACTGCTCACAGGGCGCAGGGAGCAATTGCTCAACTGTACCCTATGTTCAGTTCCAAAGCAATGCCAGTTCACCTGAAGTTACACCTCTTCAAAGCCCTGGTCATCCCGGTAATGCTATACGCCTGTGAAATTTGGGGTATGGCAGCGGACAGTTGGCTCGCACTTCTGCAGAGAGTACAGAATAAAGGACTTAGCATCATTTATTCTGTATATCGCAGCTTTCCATCTAGGTTACTACATGAGAGTTCTTCCCTCCCATACATCGAGGAGGAAATCAGACGCCGGGCATCAAAATTCCACGGCAAATTGCCATTTCATGAGAGCGCTCTCGTTCGATCTCTTGGCAGCTACCCCTGTCGCAAGAGGATTAAGCCCAAATCCAAGGTGCCACGCCTAGCGTGCGACCACCTCGGATAACTAAGGGGCACAACCTAGCGACAGGAGTAAACATTCCAGACCCCAACCAAAACAAACAGCAAATCAGATGACGATATGCTCATGTCCACAATGCAGTGAACAACACCAGCATACCGTGCAAACTCCAAGGATGACATATCCGCCCGCTCCAACAAGGATTAACTTTTCTGCTCAATCCATCCACCTTACAACCAAATTAGCAATTTCACCCTACAACCCCCATCCCGTCTCTGCGGTAAAACCCAACACAGGGTAGGGACGCAGCAACTATACTCCGGCTGAGCACTGACTTCAGCCTGCCAGATTACTTCGGTCTTCGGCCAGGTTTTGCTCAGTTTGAGAGCCTCTCCCTTTCTGTTGAAATTATTAGGGTGCTTGTAGATTTCTATTGCTTCGCGTTGTAATCTAGCGAGGTAGTGTGGTACTGAAGAGAGAACAGATGTATTATTATATTGGATAGTGTTCTTCGTCTGCCCCCATTGCATGTTCTGCAACAGCGGACTTGTCCGGATGGCCCAGACGGCAGCATCTCTTGTTCGGAGATCCGTGTGTTAACACTTCGTTGAGTGGTGTCTATGCACCGCAGGAACAAGGAATCTGGTATACGCCGGTGGAAACAAGCGGGTCCCTGGGGTCTTTGGCCGAGCGTAGCAAAGTACTGATTTGTCTGGTAGGCTTGAAAATAATTTGTGATGTGAGTCCTTGATGAAAGTGTCATATCGGATACACTGACACTTTCATCAAGGACTTACATCACTTCATACAGAAACTACAGACCATTACATTGCAACCTTAAGATGTCCTCGTGAGCTTCGATGTCGTCTCCCTCTTTACCATGGTTCCTGAAAGTGACGCCATCACACAGCTGAAAGATCTCTTTCCAGATGACATACTAGTACAGTTTCATCATGTGCTCACTACTACTTACTTTCAGTGGGACCAGACTTTCTTTGAAAAGATAGACGGGGTTGCTACGGGCAGCACACTCAGCCCAGTTATTGCGAATTTCTTCATGGAGTGCGAGTATCATGCTCCGAGTTCTGTAGCTCCCAAACCGTCCATATTGTACCGCTATGTGGACGACACTTTCATCGTATGGAATCACGGAGACTCAGCCCTTGATAGTTAGCATCTCAACAGTATCAATTCGCGGATCCAGTTCACCATTGAGAAAAGGAAAGATGGCCAACTAGCTTTCTTGGATGATCTGGTTACCAAAAAAACCAGACGGGAAGCTGAGATACACAGTTTACCGCAAACCCACCCACACAAACCGATATCTGAACAAAAATTCCAACCATCACCCGAAGCAAAAGCGCGCGATGATAAAGACCCTCACTGATCGCGCTGCTCGCATCTACTAGCCTGACTCTTTGCAACAGAAACTCCGGCATCTGGAACGGGATCTATCTTCAAATGGTTACACAGCACAAGACGTACGCAGAGCTATACGCCCACCCACACACCACCCGGCCATACATGATTCGCCCAGGAGCAATGGTATTACTTTCCTGCCGTACTTCAACAAGGTCACTGACAGAATTGGACGCCTACTCAAACGCCACAACGTCAAAATCATTTTCAAGCCTACCAGATAAATCAATACTTTGCTACGCTCGGCCAAAGACCCCAGTGACCCACTCGTTTCGGCCGGCGTCTACCGGATTCCTTGTTCCTGCGGTGCTGTATACATAGGCACCACTCAACGAAGCGTCAACACACGGATCTCCGAACACAAGAGATGCTGCCGTTTGGGCCATCCGGACAAGTCCGCGGTCGCAGAACATGCTATGTGGGCAGACGGAGAACACTATCCCATATAATGATACATCTGTTCTCTCCTCAATACCATACTACCACGCTAGATTACAACCCGAAGCAATATAAATCTACAAGCACCCTAATAATTTCAACAAAAAGGGAGAGGCTCTCAAACTGAGCAAAACCTGGAAGACGCAGACGAAAAGTGGCAGGCTGGAATAGTGCTCAGCCTGTGTGTGGATGCTGCGTACCTACCCTGTGTTGGGTTTAACCGCAGAGAAGGGATGGGGGTTGTGCTGTTATGGGTGTGGGGTGGAAGGATTGTGCAATAAAAGCTTATCCTAATTGAAGCGGGCGGATACGACATCCTTGGAGTTTGCGCGATATGCGCGTGTTGTTCACTTGCTTTGTGAACAGCATGAGCATATTGTCATTTGGTTTTTCTATTGTTTTATTCTCTGGTTTTTGTTGTTGGCGGTTTGGAATGTTTATCCTGTCGCTAAGTTATGCCCCTTTGTTATCGAAGGTGTCCACACGCTAGGCGTGGCACCTTGAATTTTGGCTTAGGCCTATTGCGACAGGAGTAGCTGCCGAGTGATCGAACTCTCATGAAGTGGTAAATTGGCGTAAAATTTTGTGGCCCGGCGTCTGATTTCTTCCTCGATGTATGGGAGGGAAGAACTCTCATGTAGTAGCCTAACTGGAAAGCTGCGATAAACAGAATAGATAGTCCTAAGTCCCCTATTCTGCACCCTTTGCAGAAGTGCGAGCCAACTGTCAGCTGCCATACCCCAGATTTCACAGGCGTATAGCATGACAGGTATGACCAGGGCTTTGATAAGATGTAATTTCAGGTGGACTGGCATCGCCTTGGAACTGAACATAGGGAACAGTTGAACAATAGCTCCCTGTGCCCTATGAGCAGTCCCCGCTATGTGTTCCCTGAAGGTTAAACCTTTATCTAGATGCACGCCCAAGTAGGTTATGGAGTTACTCCACTATATCATTTGCCGTCTGTAAGTGTGGGGGCGTTTGCGGGTACACGGCGTTTTGTGAAGATTGTGGCGTTGCTCTTTGCCGGGTTGATTGACATTCGCCAACGCCTACACTTCCTTTCGATTAGGTGTAGTAGTGTTTGTATGGGAATGAAGGCTCTGTTTAAGTTTCTATTTGTTTTGTATAGCAGCACGTCATCTGCGTATTGAGCAGTGTTGTCTGCTGCATGGGGAAAGTCTGACATGTATATGTTAAACAGAATTGGGGATAGAACAGAACCTTCGGGGACTCCGTCGCGTATCGGTGTTAGTGTTGAATTGTTTCCCGCCACCGCTACTTTGAAAGTGCGATGTTTGAGGTATGAGTGTATAAGATGAATGTAGTTTTTGGGAAGCTCCAGGTGAATGAGTTTGTACAGCAGCCCGGCGTTCCAGGAGGTCGAGAAGGCTTTTTCTACGTCGAAAGATACCGCTGGTGTGAAGGACCTCTCCTGGAAACCCAGGGCTGAGGCCTCCACAACCCTCAGCAGCTGTTGGGTAGCAGAGTGCCCAGGACGGAAACCGAATTGGTGAGGGGGGATGGCTTGAATGTTTCCTAGCAAGGGAAGCATACGGGCGAGATAATTTCTCAAACACTTTTGAGAGTGTAGAAAGGAGACTGATTGATCGGTAGCTGAAGGGATGGGTTGGGTCTTTGCCTGGTTTCAATATGCATATCACCCGCGTCTCCCTCCACTCTCGTGGAAAGTGGCTCAGGCTGATGCACATATTGAAGACCTTTGCGACAAAGAGCACAGCCTTTAAAGGAAGGTTGCGAAGCATGAGGGGCGTTAGCCCATCAGGTCCGGCAGGCTTTTTGGGTTTGAGACGCTGGATTGCGCCCTGGACTTCGAGTGGGTGAAAGATGGGGATCTTTAGGTCATCTTCATCCGGCGGCCGTCGAAGATATCGACGGACGTCGCGACGAACCCTACTTGAAAGTGTGTCGTCCTGGGGGTCGTCTCTAGGCCTGAAAAGACGTTCCAGATAATCAGCGAGAGCATTAGCTTTGGCGTTAGGATCATACACGAGGCCTCGGGTGCCGTGAATTGGTCGGGAGGCTTTGTCTCTTTGGCCACGGACATTCTTAGCTATCCTCCAAACGTCGCCATCGATCAAGTCCTGTCTTGCCATAGTGTCCTCCCACGCGAGCTTCTTGTGCTCGCGGAGGCGGACACTAACTTGTCGTCGCAATGTCCTTAACAGAGCTCGATGGTGCGGCGTGTGGTCACGCTGGTGGAGTCTGCGGGCAGCCCAGGAGTAACGGATGAGGAGCTCAAGGTCTAGAGGAATGACGTCTGGGTGAAGAGAAGGGGAGGTATGGATGGTGAGACTGTGGGAGAGATGGTGAGATCGTGGTCGCGGCCGCGACACCCCAGATCTCACAGCCGTACAGAACCATCGCCGGAATCGTGGCACGGTAGACGCGCAGCTTTTGGTTCAAGGTCATTGAGCGAGAGCTCAGGATTGGGTAAAACTTCCCGAGGGCTTCATGGCCCTGCCGAACTTTAGCGGCGATATTAGAGCATATAAAACAAGCCCACACTCCCAAAATTCACACGAACCAATCACCGATCAGAGCCGAGATGCCCCGCCCTCCGAGTACACCCCCCTGCTCCAGCCGAACCAATCCTCTTCGAGCAGTCCGTATATACATATAACACCTCCAGCTGGCATTTCAGTTGTGCCAGGACCTTCGCCCAGAAGACTCAGACCGCGCCAATGAAGATGTCCTCCACAGGTGGGGATGAAAAGTTTGAACTCCTTAGCTTCAACAGACCACAGCTCCTAAGCCCGGAAGAAACTTCTAGATATGTCTGGCTCCGGCTGTGAAAGCTTCCGACTACTCATTTGGTTCAGGCTTTCTAAAACAACTATACTTCACATTCTACATCAACATTTGCACATGAATAAGGTCAGTGTAAGATTCTTTCATCAGTTCGGATGCAAGTGAGTCTGGAATGTTGTCTAAAGTTTTTGAACTATTATTGTGGTAACAAGAGGGCAGTACTGAAATCCATTGTCACAGGGGACGATGCTACGGTCCCCCAGTATAATCTCTTTCAAAAAAGAAATGTAGTGGCAGAAGAAGGGTGAAGTATCCCTTAGAAAACCCAATCATTCAGTCCACAAAGATAATGATAACATTTTTTGGCAAGTGCAGAGGAATTCTGATGATAGACTTCAACAAAAGGTACAAAACGGTGACTTGGAAATACTTTGTTGAGAATTCAATATCATCAAGGAAAAGAGGCATTGAATACTGAATAGATGCATTTACAACACACCAGTCCACACGGCTGCTTTGAACATATGTGGCTACCAGCTGAATCATCCAACAAAAGACTGGAACTTGCTTCCAACGACTATTATTTGTTTTCAAAACTGAAATCTGACCTTCGAGGGCAGAGATTCTTAATTTATATTGAGCTGAGGGATGCTCTTTTCCACCATTTTGCAGAAAAAACTTCATGCCAATATTTTTTGGGGACTAAAATGATAATCTAGAGACATAGAAATGCATCAAAGTAAAGGGAGATTAAGTTAAACTATTTCCATATTTTGTTATCTATCATTTACCTAACATGGTCAAACCATAAAACTTATGGATCTCACCTTATAAGTAGTCATTTTTTTTAATGTTTCTGTAAGTAATCTGTTTGCCATAAAAGTAGAACTCATGTGGTGTCTAAACATTTTATCTCAAGAATTTAGCCACAATTGTTTTCCATTATTTAAGGCAATCTACAACTCATTAGTTCTGTAAAGCCAACATTACCTTTGTTTTTACTCAGCCTCTATCAATTACTCCATTTTACAAATTTGTTGATAAAATATTTGTTTGCAATAACTCCAATATGTGATACCTTGGAAATTTACATTGCCCTTAATACAATATAGAGGACAGAATATTCCCAACACATTTCAATGTTTTGTATAGACCTACTTATGTTTTTGATACAATTAAATTAACATATTCATTTATTTCTTTGACAGAAAGTAATTTTCATTCTGAACTCTAAAGTAATTTACTAGAAGTGGGATTTGCTTGCATGAGCAAAGAGAGGAAGTATGTGTTAAGTGAACGCTCGCGAGTACTGGAAAGTGGGGTGGCATGTTGTAGTTCTAAAGAGGAATGAGCAGGTGATTGAATAGACCAATATCCAAAAGTATGGATAAAGGACCTAAAATGGAGGCAGTGAAGGCTACATTTAAGTCAATAATGCAAGATATAAAGAGATTAAAAACAGTTAGACAAGAATAGAAGAGAAAATGGAGCAGAGCATGGAAGGTATAAAGCAAAAGATCAAATGGCTTGAAGAACTAGGAGGAGGGCTAGCAGAATGCAGGAGCAGAATATTAAAATGGAGAAATTGGTGGAGGAGAGCAGGAAGGTGAATGTAGTGATTTTAGGATTGAAAGAAAGAAGGAAAAAAAGCCATCGGAAGAAATGATTGAAAGAATATTGGGCAACAAACTGGAGGGATGGGAAATTAGAGATTCCTGGAGAATTGAATGAAGTAATGAGAGATCGAGGCCAACATTAGTTAAATTAACCACAATGAATATGAAATGAAAAGTATTAGGCAAAACTGGAAAATTAAAATGCACAATAGCACATATTATAATGACTATGAAAAAAAAAGGAAAAGAGTAGAATTAGTAAGAGAGATAAAGAAAGCCAGAAAAGGAAGAGCCTTTTTGCATGGTATGCAGTTATGGATCGATGGAAAGTCAATTAGAAGGGAGAAGTGGAAGGGGGAATTACCTGGTAAGCAGACGAACTGGAAAACAAGAGGTTGGAGTGTAGTGTCATCGCCCTTGGGAAGTTTTATTGATGTAGATAGTGTTCGAAACTCAGGAACAGGTCAAAAGGTTACAAGAGACAAGCCAAAATTAGAGCCATTTATATGGAAGAAATAAAAAATAAGCGCTTAGAGGGTTATTTTTAAAGGAAGAGGGCATTTATCAGATAATATGGAAAGGGGCAGTGAGTGGGAAGTAGGAACTATTGTGTATTCAACCAGAGTGTTAAATGAAAGTAACAAGCACTCCAAGAATATTTGTATAATTTGTACCGTTAATGTATGAAAATTATGAAGAAATAAAGCATTTGTACCAAAAGTTATGGTACAATTTCAATTGAAAATGGATAGAAACTACTATAGGAAGCAGAGAGAACAGAGTATTACATATTGTGGCTTTCACCATGACCTATGCCAGACGTTATTTCTCATCAAATACTTTACCAGCTTCAACAACCCTGTTAATAGCCACGTACTTATCATTGCCTCAGTTATTTGCTGGAATATTCTAGAAACAGGCAATGTATATAGACTTCAGCCTATGTGTACTGCCTAATACTTTGAAAGTAGTGATATGCGGTATACGTGAATGTACTATGTTGCATCAAGGATTTATAAACATTTTGAACACTTTTTTTATTTATACATATAATGAACACAAAATTACTGAAGCAGATGGACTTAGTAGAAAAGGCACACAATGCATATTTTGGAATAGCACTATCAGGATAAAACCCCTGCCCCAATGAAGCGTGCAGAATGTGCTTAGAATAACTGTCAGTAGGAACACAAATGGATAGCAACAACAACCACAGAAGTGTCTGCTATTTTTCTCTTACAAGGTGTATGGAGAAAGGGAGGGAAAAGAAACAGAATCTAGGTCATTAAGATTTTAGAATCCAAATATAATGAGAGAAATCTGTTCAAAAAACGAATGCACTATACTTCTAGCAGGCAGCAAGCAAAGAATTGATTCCTTATTTTTGTGAATTAAATAGAATGGGGACTGTTTGATGATGTATCAAAGTAAAGTTTAAAAAATATCATCTCTCAAAATGGAAACATTTTTGGTTCAGTTCCTGTCAGTTATTTACTGATTTTTAAGTAATTGTACACAAGTCTTGTGCATGACCAGAGCCAACAAATTTATCCAGTTGTTGGCTCAACAATCTGACCACATTAAATATTGTATTTTATTTGCAGGTGGGGCAGCAAAGGAAGAAAGCATCAGTAAAATCAGACGAACTGGCCATCTTCAAAATACTAAACTTCTGTTTTTTATGAAATAGTTTGGCAAAATCTCTCCAGTCCTTGATAAGTGTTTCTACCACTCTCTGCATTTTGCAAGGTTAATGAAACATCTAGCTCCCAGTGACAATTTCCTCTTCTGAAATCTCAAGAAGGACATTTAAGTTTGACGAAGATGTAATGGATGCTGTTTATGCCCATGTTGCAGGCAAGACTTCTGACTATATTTGGAAGGGGGGGAATGAAATGTTAATTCAAAGATGTGAGAAGTGTATTACAGCAAAGGGTAACTATACTAAAAAGTGAAATATAGTTTTTGCCTTTATCATAGCTAGCAAATGATTACACCGGAAACTTATGGACCTATCTTGTATAACTTTACATCTCAGCTGTCACGGTATTGCAGGGGATGCTACTTTTTGACACGAATGTCAAAAATCTTTCCCGAGGCAAATCCTTTCAGCGGCTTAGATAGAAATATCGTTACTAATAAAACAAGATATATGTCAGAAATGACTTTTTGTGTTGATGAATTTAACACTACTATATCAAAGAAATAGTTGCACAGTGAACCATTGTAGATTCAATGATCATATAGAATTAAGCATGATTCGTTTGCTTGATTAATACTTTCGTCAACCATAGTGTTGAAAACACAACAGGAATCAATTATCAAGTTCGATAGGAGAGTTTGACATATGTTTGCTAATGAAATGTATTATATTTGCACAAGTGTGATCTGAATGAAGCATGCTTAGAATATCTATCTATTCAATGCTTGCAATTCACATAAACTTTTGAAAAGTACATATTCATTTTCTTCACATATCAGATATGATGTTTTAAAAATGCGAGCGTCACTTGTAAATCTCTTGATTTTTTCTTCCCACTTCCTGAAACCTTCAGAGATATTTATTAATTACCTCATTCTTCTTTTCATTCAAAATCAATTCACACTTCAAGTGAAACTTACTGCTCCCTTGATACCTAATTTTAATATCTAACTTTTAATTGTTATTTGCATTCAACCCTTAGATAAAAGCTGTCTCAATACGTATATTTATTAGCGCTGTGATTTTGAATTTCTGAACAGCATTAACATAAAACACCTTCAGAACTATTTGGTAAAAACCAAGGGCAATTTGTTTGTTATTTTATTTTTCAGAATCTTACTTCGTCTATACATTACTGATTAGGCCACCGCATTTAATCTTACTATTTCCACTATATGTTTCACTGACACTTGTCCCTGCCCCTATTACAATTTTTACCTGTTGAGTAGAAGACTTAGATCTATTACTTGACACTTGAGACTATGATAGACCTGCACCATTTGATTCTGTTATTTTATGCTTTTTTATTACCATTTATCCATTGAACCAACTATTAATAACATCCATTCTCCTTAAAAGACATGCTCAAATTACTACCACAGAACACCAATCATTAATGCATTAATTGTCAAATGCCAACATTTAAATTGTCTTATTGTCAGCTTAAAAGAAACTGGCATAAAGCAGCAATAAAACCCTTGCAGAAAATAAAACTGTATGTCCATTGTTGCATATCTATTGCATGTCTAACGCTTGTTAGATGATTTATACTGCTGCAATGCATTGTTCAGGTGATTCATTTGCAGAATGTCATTATGAAGAAACGTAAGTGCATGTTTCTGGAAGTGCATTGGATTTTTAAAACTTATGTTTACACACTGCATTTATGGAATGGTTGCGGGGAGGTTTATTTTCCTGGCAAGGAAGGAATCTTTATTTGACGAGCCAGAGAAATTCTTTGATGAGAGGTGGAAATCACCCCCATTCCCCCATCAATTCGAGCCCTGCCTTCCACCTCTCACATTTTAGGGTTTCACTGACGACACAGCTATCAATGGAAAAGATGAAGCTCCAATTAACTCACGCATATAACTATGCAACATTTTCGTGCAATCGGTCTAGAAGTTAATCCGAGTAAACACGTTGGATTTTGTATAATGAAAGGTCAACTCACAAAGGAAGCCATAATAATCAACCATGGCTGCACGATTCAGACACTGAAGGAGATTCAATAAAGCATCTTGGTATCTTGATTATGGAGATGCTAATTTTTTATGCAAATAGCACAATTCAGAGCATTCATAGAAAGTTACACTTGCTTACAACTTCCTTTTACTGAAACCTCAGCAAAATACCTAGTTTTGAATTGCTCTATTTGTACATTATTGATTTTAAACAACACACGCAAAATACCTAATAGATTTTGTCAATTGTGACAAAATAATTAAAAGTACTTAAAAGAAATTCTACAACTACCAATGTACAGCCCTGATCACATGTTACACACCGACATGGAATTCTTGGGCTTTTTAATGTAAGATGGGAAGCTTATCCACAACATCTAAACACATGCAAAACTCTCTTTCAATCAACCAATACCTAAGTCTTAGGTTCTAGTGACGAAAGCATCAAGTGCCTCAATGCACTTAAACTAATTGAAGCTGAAGACGAAACCAAATGGATTATATGATGGTGAACGAATAAGAAAATGTTTATGATTTACATACTCGAGCTAAACTCCCACATAAAGGACTTGGTGTTGACGTTTATCAAGAATACAATATGGCAAACTCATGATTTTGGCAGCATGAAGGCCTCACTTTGAATGGCAAGAAGATCTGAAAAGGCAGCTCTGCTGTACAATCTCTCTTTCTGTCGATGATGCTACAGAGAAACAGAAACACTTGCACATGTCCTGGATTCATGTCCTTTTGAAGAAATACTACTAACTCTCGCCACACAGGATTCGCTCAATGATCGCAGAAGAGCATTGATTTAATAACATACAGGTCTTCAAAGAAGTTCACTGTCTGATAACTAACAGAAGGTCAAAAATAATAGATATTATTGTCATTCCATCAAATAACTATATGGGTTACATAAGAGATTCAAAGAGATTTGAAAAAAATAAGGGCTAGCCTGAGTAGATGAACCAAGAATGAATTAATAACATAACGATACCATAGTTTAAGGAAAAATATAAACTTTAGAACTTAGAAATCATTGGCCTCATAGTGAGAACCCATGATATTATTCCTCTACACTTTTTCAACACCTGGAAAAGTTTTAATTTAATGAAAACAAAGGTAATACAGATCTCTGCTCTACAGAAATGAGAATCCTTAAGGAACAATTTTAAATAAGCGCTCCTTTTCATAGTTCAACTTCCTTTCATATATATTTTTTATTTTTTTTTTGGTTACACTCTTCATTCTTTTTTATTTAATGTTTTGTTTCTAACTTGTTCATATGATCTATCCATTGTGGAAGCCCACATTTGTGGGAAACGAACATTGTTTTGTCAAATGTATATAATGCTTCCATAATTTTGCAAAGAAATTGTAATAATGACTTGGTGCTTATTGTGAAAATTCTTTTGATACTTTTCCCTCTATGTGTGGCTTGTAGATTTTCTAACTAGAGCACTCAGCAGTAGTCAGCAAGCCTGTAATGTTACATCAACCTTGATATCTTATCTCTAACTCATTGGAACTTTTCTCTTCTTCACTAAAAGAAGGCAGATTTTGAGAAAGCAACCATGGTGTGAAGGTAAGAAGGTAAGAAGGTAAGAAATTAATTTACGGACTTTAATTCCTTGAATGCATCTAGCATATTGTTGTGACCTGGGATTTATTATTGCTAAGAAATTTTGTTAAATCATTAAAAAGCTTTCCATGCTGCCTTCCCTTCTGCTTATATTGTACATTCAAATAGGCTGTCAAACATAAGCTGTCTGGTATCTAGACCATTAAACATTTTCACTCATTGAAGCATGAATTGTAGAAATTACTGCAAAGTAATCCAAAAGTGTAAAGAAATGTAGAAATATACAGCTGGTTTAATTCTAACATTTTAAAGGAACTTTGATTGTTTCTTGAGCTGTGCAAGCTGAACAGTTTATCAGATGATGTTAACTCCAGCCGTGTACCAAAGAAAGTGGACATCACATGATATGCATGAGCACACGACCATTGATATACATTCTGACCTTTAGAATGATTGGCTGATCAGAATTATTGTCTATGAATAGGCATAGGTGCCCTAAAATGTCAATACCTCCATATAGGCTCCTGTTTCTTGTAGTTGGCTAGTTAAAAAGTTTAAGGGAAACCAATGTAAAAATAACAACAAATACTCCAGATTATGCCCTCTTACTGAACAATAAATACCTGAATATATGAGCCCATGTTGTGTATAAGAATAAAGATAAGAAATTAACATTAAAAACACCATAGGTTCATCTCATTATTCTATTAAAGTTCTAATATCATTAACATCTTGCACTAAAGTGAACAGATTGGAAACCTGCACTTGGCCAGACTCAAATGTCCGACTTAGTCACTGTTTCATGTTCTATCTGCTGATTTTTTCATTTCATTATAGTGCCTGGCTATTTATTAATATAACTGCAAGTGAGCATTAAAGATTAAATATGTATTGTTTGAATTGCAAATGATATATTTCTGATTACTCTTCGTTCACCTTACCATCTGAGTTATGCATTCCCATTCAGCTGCTTTTGTGATTATTCTATTCAAACATGCATACCATTCAATATTCCCCCAAATATATCCTTTTTGAAATCATGACTGTATCCTCCTTTCAATTTTAGTAAAGGAAACTGAAAATTTGCCACGTTAAACAGGCATCATCATTGTTTAAAACATTAGCAAACTGTTTCATTAACCTTGCAAAATGCAGAGAGTGGTAGAAACACTTATCAAGGACTGGAGAGATTTTGCCAAACTATTTCATAAAAAACAGAAGTTTAGTATTTTGAAGATGGCCAGTTCGTCTGATTTTACTGATGCTTTCTTCCTTTGCTGCCCCACCTGCAAATAAAATACAATATTTAATGTGGTCAGATTGTTGAGCCAACAACTGGATAAATTTGTTGGCTCTGGTCATGCACAAGACTTGTGTACAATTACTTAAAAATCAGTAAATAACTGACAGGAACTGAACCAAAAATGTTTCCATTTTGAGAGATGATATTTTTTAAACTTTACTTTGATGCATCATCAAACAGTCCCCATTCTATTTAATTCACAAAAATAAGGAATCAATTCTTTGCTTGCTGCCTGCTAGAAGTATAGTGCATTCGTTTTTTGAACAGATTTCTCTCATTATATTTGGATTCTAAAATCTTAATGACCTAGATTCTGTTTCTTTTCCCTCCCTTTCTCCATACACCTTGTAAGAGAAAAATAGCAGACACTTCTGTGGTTGTTGTTGCTATCCATTTGTGTTCCTACTGACAGTTATTCTAAGCACATTCTGCACGCTTCATTGGGGCAGGGGTTTTATCCTGATAGTGCTATTCCAAAATATGCATTGTGTGCCTTTTCTACTAAGTCCATCTGCTTCAGTAATTTTGTGTTCATTATATGTATAAATAAAAAAAGTGTTCAAAATGTTTATAAATCCTTGATGCAACATAGTACATTCACGTATACCGCATATCACTACTTTCAAAGTATTAGGCAGTACACATAGGCTGAAGTCTATATACATTGCCTGTTTCTAGAATATTCCAGCAAATAACTGAGGCAATGATAAGTACGTGGCTATTAACAGGGTTGTTGAAGCTGGTAAAGTATTTGATGAGAAATAACGTCTGGCATAGGTCATGGTGAAAGCCACAATATGTAATACTCTGTTCTCTCTGCTTCCTATAGTAGTTTCTATCCATTTTCAATTGAAATTGTACCATAACTTTTGGTACAAATGCTTTATTTCTTCATAATTTTCATACATTAACGGTACAAATTATACAAATATTCTTGGAGTGCTTGTTACTTTCATTTAACACTCTGGTTGAATACACAATAGTTCCTACTTCCCACTCACTGCCCCTTTCCATATTATCTGATAAATGCCCTCTTCCTTTAATAATCACCCTCTAAGCACTTATTTACTATTTCTTCCAAATAAATGACTAATTTTGCCTTATCTACTTCGATAATACTCCCCAAGGGCAATGATGCCACACTCCAACCTCTTGTCTTCCAGTCCATCTGCTGACCAGCTGCTTCCCTGCACTACATAAAAAGGAAATTGTAACATTATCAATTTCAATGTAAAATACACAAGAAATATATGAGATTATGAAAAAATAACTTTCTCCAAAAATTTGTTTTCAGTTATACTTGTTCATGCATAAACATAAAAAGCTGTTGTTACCTGAATAAACAAGTTCCCATGTACCAATTAACAGTAGAGACAACATATTAAAAGTGGTGGGTTGGCAACCATGGCATTCTACCTCATTGTTGTCTTATTTGTGTTGTGATGTGTGTCAGTTTTATTATCAGTAGATGCATGTTTTCCTTGCAATCACTCTGCAAAATCAATTGCAAATTAACTAAAGTGCAATATGTTACATTGGTGAAAATATAATAAAAATTCAGAAATTGTGATACCAGATTCCTGAAGAAAAATTTCCTGTTGTTTCACTGCCGAGTCATTTTATGTCTAATCAACATGCTTATTTAATCTCACCATTTCAGATTTTAATGAAATTTGGCACAGAGGTAGTCTCCACTTATATGAAGAGAAATCAAAAAATTATTAAAATTGAAGCTATTTTTAAAACCTGGTCATCACATAAGATATTAGAAAAACAAAAAAAAAAAGTGCATGATCAACATATCTTTAAATTGCTATAGCCACAGAGATGGGAGACTTGTCATTTTTCAGCATTTTTATGACTTTTTCCATGATATACAATATTATAAAAGCTTTGTTTTCCAAATCTTCTAGTGAGCAAATTATTGTTACGTAATCACTCAAATTTCACTAATTTTGCTCCACTTACTTGGACATATATTATAACAATAATTTGTCATATTATAATATATTTCACCGTAAAAATCCCCAATACAAAAAACTACTTCTAGTGAACATTTCAATTTTGAGAAAAGTACAAAATATTTGAAAAACACATCTTCAAAAATGTTTTAAAAATTCTAGAAAATAGCTTATGCTAATGTTAAATTATATAAAGTTTAAAAATGGGAAGGAATTTATTTTATTTATACATACATACTATTTTGGCACAATAAAAGCATTGGATATTTGATATTAGAGCTTAAAAAAAATCATTTATTGAATAAAAAGGATTATTAACTATTCACTGATAAAAATTATATGTTTGAAACCTTCCAAGTTTGCCCTTGAACATATTCTGAAAGGTATTTATAAAATGTAGGTTCTAAAAATAAATATGTTTTTGGAGGGATTTATTTAATCAGAAACAAGGAATATGAGTATTTTGCTTATTCTTGTTTCATAATCACAGAAGTACCTCCTTACATTGAAACTATCTTTCTCCTTATCCACAAAAGTAAAATAAATATATGTATACATAAAAATTAATAACAGTAAAAAAAAAAAAAAAAAAAAAAAAAAAAAGGATTCATAATTATTTTAATTTAAAACAAAAATTGCTTCTTTTAAATCCTAGATCATGGAAATTTCATTAAAAGGAGGTTATTGTGTATTTTCAATTTAGGATTGTAGTGTTCTATTTTTAAAACTTTAATAAAAAATGGTTGACAACCCTAGTCTGCATGTCTCTGCAGCCTTCAGCCAAGTTCAGAGAGGTATCCAGCCATTGGCCTCTAACATTGCAGTGTATTCTTATTGAATTAAATGTAAAACTTATAAATATATTAAACTCTTTTGACATTTCACATTAAAACTTTTTTATTAAAAAGTTATATGGAGTTTAATGGAGTCAGTGCTGTTTGGATATAAATACTTGCATTGAAGTGATATAATTAGTAATGTATTAAAAACCAATGAGAATATGTGAGAAACAAAGAACAGGTTCTTGTACCTCTTTTTAAAAAACTACATGTGCTTATCCTCACAGGGGATGTTCTGTACCACCTAAATAATTTTTGAAGCACGAGGTTCAGTGACATGAAACTTAATGTGTGGAGATAGTTGAATATTGAGAACTCAAAAATGATTTTACAGACTTTTTCTTACGTCCAGTTTAACAGAAGTAATTCCAACTCTCTTATTTTAAATAGAAAATATAATGAATTTTTACATTTTTGAATAATGCTCATTAAGAGCTTTTCAAAAAGTACCTCATAATAAGGTACTTTTGTATAAATTTTTGTTGCTAAATCAAGAAAATAAATAATGTAGTGAATAGTAAAATGCTCCTTCCTTAACAAAAAACAAAACAAAGCTGGCCCAATGTCTAAATTCTGTGTTCAAACTTTAGCCCTCAGCTGCCAGTCAATTATACAAACCAATTATGGAATAACTTAACCAGGCTTTAGGAATGTCTTGCACTGCTTCCATTTGTTCGATACTCCAGATCTTCCAAGTTGTTGGATCTTACTCAACATACAATACCTTCAAATGGCCCCACAAAAATAAGTCCAAAGGCTTGGGGATTTTGCTGGGCACTCTAGTGACCTCTCCTATTCATCCATCATTGTCGAAAATCCTGGTCTAAGTGCTGAAGAACATTGTGTCCATAGTGATGTGGTGCTCCATCCTGCTCATACTCTTGTTGGAAGTAGATGTCATCTCTGGGTAGCCCATGGTTGACTGAATGTGGAACCAAATTTGTGACATCCGGTACTAAGTGCTTTCAAAGCAAATCAAAATAGCTATTAGCATTTAGCGTTTCTGTAAAGAAAGGACCAATAATATGATCCAACAATAACAACTAAAGCATTTAGTTTTTGTAGATTCCAAATTGGTTCTCCTCCAACTATTCTGGACCATGTCCGATAGGCATTAGCAGTTGTGTTCTGTTGACAAACCCATTCAGGTAGAATGTGGCTTCATTTGAGAATAAAATTTGTCTAACAAAACTGGATTGTTATTGATGCACTCCATTATTTCACATAACTACAATCTTCTGTTGGCACTGTCCTCTGAATGTTCCTGCAAAAAGTGAATTTTATAAGGATGCTGATTGGCAATTTTAAGGATTTTCATTACGGCACTTTGGCTTATATTTGATTTTAATGACAAATTTGTAGTAGAAACTTTTGGATTTTCTTGCACATGAAGGAGAATTCCAATGAAGTGTTCTCATCAGCTGCACTTTTCAGGCAACCAGATCTTGGTAAGTCCTTTACACTTCCAATTTGTTTAAATGGTTCTTGTCACTGTTGTATGTAGAATTGGATTGTGATCAGGAAGCACAACATTAAATAAATTTGCCGCTTCTCAATAAGTTTGTTGCCTGTCTATTTAGCCAACCATAATTAAAATTGTAATCCTTTTCCTTTCGCTCAACATCAGATAGAAAATAATTAACACATTAGATGTCAGATTTAATTCTTTAAATAAGATGTTTCTGTATCAATAAACATGATTTTATTCATATATAAACAAAGGACAGCATTTATATTATTACAGACAAAACACAGTAAATAAAAGAAACATTTTATTATTTGCTACACTTTCTGTTTTCTGAATTTAGCAAAAATAAATCTGTACAGAAGTATCTATTGTGATTATTTTCTGAAAAGCTCTTAATGAGCATTATTCAAAAATGTAAAACTGTAATGGATATTCTATTTAAAATAAGAGAGTACAATTAGTTACCTCTGGTTTAAGTCAGTAATATCAGTTCTCAGTATACAGCTATCCCCACAGACCAAGTTTCATGTCACTGAATCACAGGCTTCAAAAGTTATTTAGGCAGTGCAGGACTTTTAGCTAACCCCATACACATGACCTAATATGTTATGTGTATATAATCTCAAAAGGTGAATTGAATAAAATTTTAATATACAAAAGACTCAATATTAAAAACAGGAATAATTTGTATTGGCTGGCTAACTCATTGTAGCTCTTCCAGAAAGGTGCCAACTATTCTGTAGTGCATGTATGCATATATCCTATTTTAAATTATTAGGTAATAAATGTAAATTTATATAATTAAAAATTTACTTAAAGAATTGTTGATAACTCACATTTTTTACAATATGGATGAATATTTTGGACATAATTCATGTTAGTTGCACATGCGGCACGCATGCATGCACAAGTTTTGTTTTTGACCTATTCTACATCTTTGAGCTCTTGCTCAACTCAGGCCTACAGAACAAGATACAGTGCATTTATACTACAGCTACTTTATGTTATCAGTGAAGTTTTATGCAAATTGAAATAAGGTTTATAAATATTTCTATAGAGTATTATGCTGCTTTCAGAAATTAATAAACAGGTTGGAAAAAACTATGCCAATTTCCAGAATATAGGTTATTTGAATTTTGTAAAAGTTTATTGCTTTGGATATGTAATTTTAATTCAAGTTAGTTTTGTTAGTGACTTAAAACTAATGAAAAGAGTGCAATGTGGAGTAAAAAATGAACAATTCTTAAAATTACACTGTATCAATCCTCAGAAAAAATAATAATTAGGGAAAAAAAAAAAGTTAAGAAACCCTGCTATATGCACAATTTGTTTGCTATAGCAAAAATATATGACAGCTCTAGAAAAGAAATTGCAGCACTAAACAGTTAAATGTTGCTTCATTAAGAATAGAGTTCAACTTTTGATAAAAATCCCAGGATTTCTTCACCATCACATGACTGAAACAATAAACACTTCACTGCAAAAGTTAGGGGAATTTCCAAATGTTATTCAACCAGGAAAATAAAATAATTTTACTGAGTAATGAAAATTAAACTTTTTGTGACAACGATAATTTCAGAATTTGGATTTGAAATTATCAGTTATGTTCTACCGTAAATTGGTATACAAATGATGTGAATTGTGCATCGTGACTCATGATATCCATTTCAAATTAACTTTATAAAAAATGCAAGGGAAACTGTTGTAAAAATTTTGGGAAAAGTGTCTTTTACCTCACCCTGTAAAAATATAAAAAGTATTTCTAATACTAGTAGGAACTTATTATTTTTAGATAATCAAATACTAAAAATGTATCAAATGACCTAATCCTCCTAATCACATTAATGTAGTCCAATATCAGTATGCTACTTCAACATGTAAATAATCTCAAGTAAGGCTCAGGTATCAGTCAGCCAGTACAATGGCTTCTGCTGATAACTTAGGTTTTCGTTAACAAATGCCACCGTTTAGACTTAAAGAAGAATTTCAACTCTGCCTTGTAGTAGATTATTTTTCACATTACTGTAGATTCAATGTGTGCTCAAAATGTCCCGTTCTAACATAATATAAAAATATACAACTTTTGACTTCCAATACTAAAGTGGAAATAATTAAGAAACTTGATGAAGGCACAAAACTTAAAATGTTTGATGCTGAATGTGCTACAATAGTAGATATCAAGAAAAATATGGATAAGATTGTGCATTTTGTGGTCCAAAAAGATATACGATGTAAATTAAAATGGTCTATTCTTATAAAAGTATATCTTCCATAATACTATTTAAATGTTCGGCTATTATTATGGAATAATTTTGTTTTTGTTTAATAAATTTATTAATTTATTAATTTTCATATCTTCTTGGGTTTCCTCTTTCATAAAGTGGAATTAATTCCTTTTTGTTTGCTCTTGGGTATTTAACCATATTTCCAGCAGATATATATGAAAGTAAGCAATTTATTTCAAAGTTTTTCTGGTGCATATCCCAAGCTATTTTGTTTTTTATACAATTTTATGGAGTTATTATCATTTCCATTTACAAAGAGAACTGTTTCCAAATTGAAGGAAATTAAACCCATATTGAAAAGAGCACAGAAGTATTTGAAATCAGAGCTTACAGCGATGGACACTTATGAAATTAGAATAGCAAGCAGGAATTACCAAAAAAAGGGGGGGGGGCACCACATTTTACGGGAGAACCTGAACATGCAGAAAATGTGTGCAAAGTGGGTGCCACATCAATTAAATGAGGTACAGAAGTGAACTTGCTACAAGTTGCATCTAGTCTGGTGAGATTTCAGGGAAAATAAATGCCATATTGAACTGCATCATTGCAATTGATGAAATGTGGGCAAGGGAATATAAACCAGAAATCAAGCGACAATGCAATGAATGACATCACCCTGGGTCACCATGCAAACACAAGTTTCGCCAAACTCCTTTCCCAGCAAAGGTCAAGATAATCCTGGCATATGGCAGTCATTCAGTGCACAAGGACACCACTGTGAATCCCCATTATTACAGATCTTTTAGGTGACACAATTGCGCCATGTTCACTCTTCTTGACCTTAATTCCTGACCACTATCTCTTACCAACTGAACTTTAGGGCATGTTGAGATATTCAGCTGTGCTCACATACAATATCTGGTGGCTTCATTCGAAAGTGTATTCTATACACTTTCAATCATATATTTTAGATTTTTCCATTAATACAAAATGTCATAAGTCCAAAACCCTGCAATAGACACTGGACAATTGAAATCAGCTGAATAAAGGGTTTTGCAATATGGAAAGAAACAGGCAGACAAACCAGTTAAAACAAACAGATGGAGACAGGCACTAGAAAGTTGCTATAAAAATACTCAAGAGTCAGGTAGGAAGAGAAATGGAGAGACAAATGAAACAGATTGGCAATTTACAAGAGCAGAAGTTAGGAAGGCATTCTTCTCCAAAAGTAAAAATGAACGTTCTTATAATGTCCAGTATCATAACCCTCATCAATGGTAATGAAAAACTCCAGTCATAATATTACAGGTTCAAGATAATGGAATACCCAAAAATGTCCTGGTACTACAAAAGAGCAAATCGTAGACCATCTGATATATGAATGTATAATGCTAGACAAGGAAAGTAAATGATGACTGATATATTGGTAGGGGCTGCATCAGATCATAAACCATCACTCACAGCCAGCCATACTACACTACATGCACAACAGGCAGATGAAGCAATACAAGAGTTGGTATCAGAAACACAATAGTTGAGTGTAAGTTTAATAAATTCTAATGCATTAGAAAAGTTATGTACTTGTCAATGTCATGTAAGAAGATGCTGGAACTGCCTGCCTTTATTCCACACATTTCAGGCTCCTCTTATGAAATTATTTATTACCCTTCTTAACTCTCTGAGAAATCAAACTGATCTCTTTTTTCAGTTCATTTAAAGCGTATGGAATACCAGTGATTTATGAACCACGTTACAACTTGAAACTTAATCCATGGGTATTTATATTCGAATAATCTTGCAACAGCACAAGTGGACACAGTACGGACATACAAATCATAAACACTCATTCTGGAATAGAATAATTAGGCCCAGTATTTCCCACTTAGTATTTCTGGGCAAACTTTACTGTAGGATTAGAAACATGTTTCTTGCATTGTTCAAACGACACTGACTAAGTGATGTGAGTCTCAGATCGAACATAGCATTTTGGTAAACTCTGTCCATTTGTCCTTACTCACGCTTGATTTCTGTATTTTAATCTGATGTATTCCCTTGCCAAATGTTGGTCATCAGATAATTGGATGACCCATTAATAAAAACTTTACAGTTCATTCAAACTTGTGTCCTGTGTTCAAATAATGTATCTTTAATCCTGGCTAAAATATTTTCAATTAAGTACAAAAAATAGAACAAAATAAGACTTTTAGTATTCACAGTATAATTATGTCTATAAACATTTTAAAAAAATTGAGTCGAGATTGTAACATACCCACCACTAGCATTACACACTATGCTAGTGTGTGTGTTAACATTAGTGCTGTGTACAATCTGGAATCAATTTTTTTAAAAATGTTAATAATATTTGACATCACTGTTAAAAAAGTTCACTATATTTTATATATGTCTATAAATTTTATATTTCACAAGAAAAGAGGTGCAGCTTATTCAACATACCAAAAACTTTGGGTCATACCAAAAATTCAATATGTTTTATTCAATATGTCATGGTTTTCCATCTAGAAATGAGATGCCACTGTTAACTTTTCCAACTGTTTGTATTTTATGTTTCTGAAATGTTCTTTTAACTGTGTGCCTTTGTTTCTCTTTGTGTTTTCAATGTAGATTTTTTCACATTCTGCACAACTTATTTTATAAATACCTGCTTTTTTTCTCTTGTGGAATACTGTGATGAACATTATCAATCATGAGACTTTTAACATTAAATCTGTCTACAGGTGCTAACCTGATATTAAAATCTTTAAGAATATTGTGAAATTTTTTGTAGCTCAAGGATGACATGCAATTTTTTTAAAAATTAGCTCATCTTTCTTTGTTGAAAGTGTAATGGTTTCTTTAATAAGTATTTTCCTCTTGAAGTTCTGTACTTTTTTGTGTACCAGTTCTTTGTTATAACTATTTTTAACCACTGTTCTATGATTTTTTTTCATTTCTGATAAATCTTTCTCTTTTATTTTCCTAGTTTATTAGCCTTAGAAAACAATATTACTGTGAAAGAAATTCGAAAATTGATGAAAATAAACTTATTTTCATTCATTTCAAACATTCTCGAAAACATGATTTTTTCCTTAATGATTTTTTATTTTCTATTTGTTTGTATTCTTTAAGATATTCTTCTTTGCTAATTTAAAGTGAACTAGCTGATGTGTTAAACCGTTGATAAATGCATGTTTGTGCGTCAGCTTTGATGTGAAGTGATTGTTTGCATGTGTAGTCGTTCTGTACATTCCAAATTCCAGGTTTTCTTGACATTTCATTATTTTTATGTCCAAGAAAGATAACATGTTATCTTTTTCAGTTTCGTAAGTGAATGAAATGTATTTATCTTGTAAATTCAGAAGTTTTATGGTATCATTAATGAGTTTTTTGTTAACTATGCCAAATATATCGTTGACATATCTGTACCAAATTTTAAACATGTATGGAAAAGCTGAGTTGATGTGTGTTTCAAATCGCTCATGAAGAGGTTAGCTAGAAATGGAGACAAGGAACTACCCATAGTAAGTCTTGATTGTTGTCCATAAAATTTGCCCGTGAAAGAAAAATACGATTGATTTATGCAATTTCTGTGAGATTAATATATTCTTTTATGTGTGCATCATTAATTGCACTCGTTCTTAGCCAATCTTGCAGATAAATTAGGAGTTTATCTTTAGGTATGCTTGGAAAAAGTGATTAACATAGAAAGATAATGTGTCAGAAGGTTGCAATTTTATGTCTTTAATTTTTTTATTAACTGAAATATTTATATTCCTGCTTTGAAATTTAGGTAGTGCCTTAAATCTATCAGCTAGCCATTTGGCTAAATAATATGAAGATGTATTAATATTGTTAATGATGGATCTTGTTCCTTTTGGGATAACAGTGCAATTTCTAGAGCCTCATTGACTGAACTAACACATACTTTCAATGGATCTGAATGAATCTGTACATATTCCTTTTCATTTAGCAAATCTTGCATTTTATTACAATAATCTTCTTCATCTAGTATTACTATTCTGTTCCCTTTGTTGGCTTTTGTATAAAGTACATCTTTTTCATTTAACGATTTTATTGTGTTCCTATATGTCTTGTTTACTGAAGTTTTCTTTTTAATTATTTCTTCTAACACCTTTTCTGATTTGATTTTAATTCCTTTTCTTTGTTGTTTAGTCCTTCAATAGATACTTCTAAAACTACCAAATAATTTTCTATTTTATTGCAGTATTCGACATAAGTTAAGTTCTTTATTTAAAAATGCTAATTCTTCTTTCTTGAAAGTTTATTTTGATAGATTTTGCACAAAATTCTGTTTAGGTTCTGGATTTTTATATTTCTTAGGTTTTCGATTTAGATTTCTAAGCTTTCTTTTTTGATTGCTGACTTTTTTGTTTACCCGATATTGTAAATGTTCTAAAGCTGTTCTGATTAAGTTATTGCATACTATGTTTCCTAACCTCTTTGAAATATGTAAGTATTTTCCATAAAGTTTCAGATCTACATTTACTAAGTGTATGTAATGCTTTGCCTTTTCTAATTGAATTACTTTTTTCTCTGCAGCTAATTGCTCACGATTATAATGGTTATACTTGACAGTTTTTCGTACAAAATTTGGGGACATTTTATGTTTTAGGAACAGGTTTAAAAATTAATATCTGCTGAAATTAATCTGCCTTTACCTTTTAATCTTATATATTTTTTAATTTCTTTTTTCAAATTATGAACATTGCAGTTGAAATTATAAAGGTTACTATATCTTTCGTGTGTGTTGTCCATCTTAGAATAGTTACTAACAAATTTATTCAAATCAACTGTAGCTAGCTGCTGAAAGGCCTATTTATTAAGTAAAATTGTTAATTGGAACATTGCACGGTGAAGCTAATTATACATTACGATCATTGTGTGATTCAGTTGATCTAACACTCTTTTACTCCACTTACTTGATTAAATATGTAGAACTGGTTTCATGAACTCTTTATTCGCATCGCCAGCCCACTGTCGACTGGAGGATAAACCATTATGCTGTGGGGACGTGTAATCTGATTGGTGTAATGAGTTTGGAGTTTATGTTTTCATCACCGGAAATGTCGAAGTTCATTAAACTGTCTTTGTACTTATAAATGTAGATTTTCTCCCATGTTGCTAATTCTGTAGGTCCTTGCACTGATTTTAATAATTTTGTTTTATTCAATATGTCACGTTTTTCTGTCCAGAAATGAGATGCCACTGCTGATTTCTCCACTTACTGGAAATTAAGCCAGAGAGTGTGCTTTTAAATAGTTCGACCCACAAGATATAACAAATAAAATACATTAATAGTAAATAAATGCTTTATGAGTACTGAGTAGATTACAAAGTCATGAATTTGACCCCAGCGACCCTAGTCATAACTGCCACAGCTAATCCTAACAAATCAATTAACACTAAAAGCAAAGGAACACACAAAAGAACTTATTAATATAACAACAAAATTATAATATGCTAATACTACCATGCTTTCACTGGTCCCAACTCCCCCCCCCTTTTTTGCTAATTCTAAAGGAATGTTGCTACTGCAGTTGTACTCATGAAAAGATTTTGAAAAATTTCTTCAAAACTACATTGATCCTATCTATTAGGCCACAAAAATGACTGAAAAAAATTATATATGCATATGATTCACGTGTGTGTCTGTTAACCATCTAGCCATCCAGGCGCAATTCTTGTTTTTTCTCAACAATACTCCGCATATAACGATCAATTAACAAATGATTCGAGTTCATTAACCAGCAAAATTGGACCATTTGGGATTGGAGGTTAACCTAAAGCGAAACTTTGAAAATCACTCTACTGGCTGTAATTTTTGTTTTTTCTCAAAAAAAAACTTGGTATGTGCCAATGAAATAAAATTATAGAAATAGTTTCTGAAAATCAGCAAAATGTGACTATTAGGAGTGGCAGTTTATCTGAGAACCAACATTTAAAAATCGCTCTAGCAGCACCAATATTTGCTTTTTCGCAACGAAACTCACTTAAATAAAATAAGAAAAATAGTTTCTGAAAGTCAGTATAATTGGACCATTAGGAGTGGGGATTTACATGAAAACCAAATTTAAAGAGTGGGGATTAAAGTAAAAATTTGAAAATCGCTCTAACGAAGGTGATTTTTTTTATCCCCCTCAATGAAACTCAGCATATGACATTGAAATAAATTAAAAAGTATAGTTTCTGAAAATCAGGGAAATAAAAGGACAAATTAATTTATCATATAAACTGCATTTATAACAATGCATATGTTTTATGTTTGACAAAAGCATTGTCATGAAAATAGCAACTGTAAAATATTAATCTAATATTCCATAATCCATAAATAAAAGTGCATTTTGAAAACAATGAACAAAGTGCTATAAGCTATTAATTCTAACCCTGACCTCCCAAATTTAAAAAGATTCTCTCTTCACACCATACTCGAAGAAACTGGCTTCCAATTCATCAGCAGGTAACAAAAAAGTATCTTAGTGGACTGAGATGAAATACTGTGGTGCAGCATAGAATATAGAAAACAAGAATGGAAGGAAGATATATAATTTGGATGAAACATGGGTTAACGAAGGACACATGACATCAAAAGTATGGCCAGACACTACAGTGAAATTGAAGAAACAAGCTTTTCTATTCAGTTTAAGCATAGAGCTAAAAAAATCCAAGAAGTTGTAAGTGATTGATACTGTTATACATTGGAAATGATGATGGATTTGTACAGGTATCCTGTATTTGAATCAAAGAAAAATGGTGATTATCATGACAAAAAGATTGATGACATATTCAGTATATGGTTTGAAACAACAATAAATACTAACATTAGTGCCTAGCAGTATAATTGTAATGGATTGCTCCATTTCATGGTGTAAAAAGCATTCATTGCAAATCCTGGAAAAGGGATGCCATAATAGACTGCCTAAATACAAAAAAAATAAATAATTTGAAATTAGAAGGGCATAATTAAAGCAGAAAATTGCTTGAATTGGTCAAGTTTCATGGACAACAATTTGAGAAATATGTCACAGATGATATGGCCAAACGAGCTAGTCATACTGTACTTAAACCCCATAGAAATTGTGCAAAGCCAGGGTTAAGGGCCAGTCAGTGGCCAGTACAGTACAGAAGGCCTGTGGCCTTCAAACTTGCTGACATATGTAAAAATGTGATGCAACAAGAATAAAATATGTGGCACTTAAAAGGCATAATGAACAAAGAGTGGTGGATATTATTGACTTAGGAGAGAATACATGACAGCTTCTGAATTGGAGGGAGTCAGACCATTGTCAAGCTAAGAGATAGATAGATTGCTGAAGAGTATATTACATGAGGACTATTAATTTTCCATGTGAAATATGTTACTTCATTACCATACATACAGGAATGTGGTAAAAGAAAACAATGAACCAGATAAATGGTGCAATTATTTTAAGGGGCTATTAGGGTGGGATATTATTTTTAGACAAAAAATATTAGGGAGGGAAATATCAGCAATACATTGAAGATCTTGATAAGAAAATTAGTGTAATAGAAATGTGGAAGCAAATTAGAAAAGTAAAAAGGAACAAGGCAAATGGTACTGATGAAATTCCAGAGGATTTTGGTAGTTATGGTGCAAGGATAGCAATAGGATGCATTTATTAACAAAGTTATAAAATTTTAGATAGTGGTGTGACTACAATGAAATTTAGAACTACTGTGACAGTACCTATATAAAAAGGGATATTAATAACTATCAATTATAGAGATATAAGTCTGTTATCAGTAATAGGAAAGGTCTTCACTGGAATTTTGGAAAATAATAGAAAAGTAAATTTCAAAAGTGGGTACTAAGTCCATTGGAAAACAGATTATTGCAGTTGGTTGAAAAGGAGAAGAAATTAACAGAGTTTCAGTGTGAATTCAGAAGAGGAAAAAGAACAGTTGACAATACAAGCAGTGTGCCTATGTTTTATTATAAAAATATTGTTTGTTTAGATTTACTGTACAATATACAAGAGTACAAACTTGCCAGGGAAAGGGAAACTTTTACATAACACATCCAACAGGTCAACCCCTCTAATGTTACATTTGAGCAGCTACTGCCCTCCAAATGGAAAAGACTTCACTTGCTGGATTCAGGGAGAGATACCGAATCAACTTGTAGGTACTTCAGGCTTAAGATTCTTTTTCATGCCCCAAATGTACGAAACGGGGAAAAAATCCATTGGTCCTGGCCGGATTCGAACCCGCGATCTTGGGTTTAGGAGGCGAGTATGGTAACCACTACACCACCAGGACCGACGTTTTTACATAAGACATCCAAAAGATGCTTCCCCTCTAATGCTACCTTTGGAAAGCTACTTGCAAAGAGAAGAGCTAAAATCAAACAATCTGGAATTCTAAGCACAGATGCCATGATAAAAGAAATTGGACAACTGCCAACCAGGAGATTACCAAATTTGTGACGCATGAATTTCACCAAAAGATTTGCAAGAACACCAGATGCCATGAGCCAAGAGAAACCTGTCTGTGCCTGTTGCATGACAGAAACAACATTGGAAATAGAGGGAAATATTAATAACATACCAAAAACATGATTCATAAACACCTATGCACATCCATGTGACCGCCATGGGTGGCCGAGGTCGTTAAGGCTTGGAATCGTGAGCAGGAGGTCTGGGGTTCAAATTCCACCAGGACCATCGTCCCTGACAGGTTTTTTCCAGGTTTTCCTCAGTCCTCATAAATGGCAAATGCCCGGGAGGTACTCAAAATTTAGGCCTGGATATCCATCACCTGTGGTGCCCCAGTAGTAAAAACGAGCGTTAAACACTACTAAAAAAAAAATCCATGTATATTTTATACATGGTCATAGTGCCACCAGAGTTTTATTGGGGGAAAATTAAATTCCACATTGCACTATGGGCAATAAAAGGTCATCCTATTTGCTCTCTTTCAGTTGAAAGATGTTTGTTTCTCTGGATTTAAAATGATACTCACTTATAAAAGATTCATTTTAACAATGGACAATTCAAAAAAAAAGTATGGTAATTTATTTTTCAGCTAATTATCATATGAATGACATAGCTAAGAAATGCATTTAAAATATTTGCAAAATATTCATTTTAACAATGAACAATTCAGAAAAAAAATATGGTAATTTACTTTGCTAAATGAATAACTATAGAAATATAATTTTAATACACAAGGAAATGTAGGTATAAATGAGTATAGCTATAATGAATAAAAACAATTGGTTTTATTTGTAAGTGTATTGTACTCTCCTTCCCCCATGCTTTCAGTATTGGTACTTAATTAAAAATTAATATAAGAGCTTTTTAAGCATCATTTATGTGCATAAAGCAGCATTTTTAAAACCTAAATATCCTAATCTAGTCATTGATTAGATATGTAACATTAATTTGCATTTACATAACTATTCAGTCACTCTATAACAAATACCCTATAGAATTTTGACTTTTAGGTGCTTGGTTGAAGAATTCGGTATCAGAATATAAAGATTAAAATTCTAAAAGATGCAAGTAACTACAAAATAATTGGAAAGTTTTAACCATTAACATTATATAGAGTTTGAGCAACCAAATCTTTTTACTACTTCCTTACTCCCTAAGGTTTTTTTTTTTCTTTTCTTTATCCTGATTTCCCTTACATTCCATTCTTAAATGTTACTATGTAAACTCTCTACTAACTCTCCTCAGTTCATTTTCTACACATTCCACTACCTTGCAAAGTATTTGTTTCTCTTTTGCCATTATAAATTCCTTCATTTTGTGCTAAATACTCCATAATCTTTCATCTATGTATTCCTTTATTACCCACTAAGGCTGCTTGTTCACATTTTCTTATATTTATCCACATTTTTCAGAGTTGTGAACTGTTACATAAAATTACTATAAATAGGAACAAGGGCATTCCTTCGTGCAACATATTCAAGCAAGACTTGCAAATGAAACTTGTGAAATGGATCTCATTAACATAACCCATAGGTTAGCTTTAAATTTCACGAGGATCATTGTAATAACAAGTATTTGCTTACCTTAGGTGTTCGCTAAGTTTGCTACAGCAAAACTACTTAAATCTATACTTGAGAGGTATCTAACACAGCCAGTATTTTCATACTATATTAACTGCTCTGCAATTTTGTGCATTTCTTAGTGTTGGCAAGAATAGGAATGTTACCATCTTCCCCACCAATTACATGCCATTTTTTCTTCTTGATGCCAATATCTGGCACAAATTCAAGCGCTTTTGGGGGATTGGTGGGTGAGTTAATAGTGTTCAATCAGCTCGCATCTTCTGATGACCCCTGCTACAGTTTTATGTAAGTTTCAACATTTTTCCTCCCATACTTATTTTTTAGTACTAGGCAACTATGGGCATTTCACCTAAAGTTTTGAGTATTTTAAAAAATTAGCAACTACAATGCACAATGAAAAGCAAGTTAACAATGAAGGAGGATGATGGTTATCTCATACTACTACATGGTATGTTAATATACTAGCTGTATTTCCAAAGGAATGCAATGCAATATGATATCCATAATAAAAGCTCAAAATTACTTTACTTTTACAGAATGTTTGAGAGACTATTTTTACTTCCTTAATTAATGCATGTTAATTATTCATTCAATAAACCCTAGCATACATAATTAAAATTATGTTTTAAGCTGAATTAAATAAAAATGTGTATATATTCAGGTTAGAGAAAGTTTTCAGACAAAATAAATTATGGTTTGCTTAGAATATAAGAACGACAAAAATTGTGTGGAAACAATGTCAATAATATGTACAAAGTGTTTAGTATAAGTACAGTTCAATTTTTCTTCATGGCCTCTCATCTGCACAAGTTGAAAATGGTGTAAATCATCACACATAAACATATGCTTGGAGTGAGGATTGCAGATAACATATATTGTTGTATATGTAATGTAAATATCTTGTTCTGTAGACCCTGAGCATAACACCTACAATGGTAAACATTAACTTACCTGCAGAGCTTATAAACAACAACTAACCTATACATCCCTCCATTTAGTTATTTAAATGAGGTAGACTCATCAAGACTACTCCACCTGTTGACACCAGCCACAAATAAAAAAATTTAACTGTACAATAGGTTTCAACGAGTCTATCTCATTGAGATAATAAAACAGAAGGATGTGAGGTTTATTTCTGTTCAAAGCTACAGATTGAACAAAATTTAATGTAAATGTAATGCAACCTCCTCCCTTCTCTCATTAAGTGCATGCGTGATGACCTCATCACTCACATAGGGAAGGATCCATGATGAGAAAATTGTACTATACATGTGGCTTAACATTCTCCAAGAACAGCTTTAGGATTATTTGGTGCTGGGCATGCAAATGAAAAGTTCTTAAGTTCTTACTCAATTGTAACATATAAGTCAGACAAATTTGCCCTTCTGGTTGATTCCTAAGTCCCCTGCTTTTCATAATGATCATAGCTGATGTATAGATTTATAAGAGCTGAGATTAAAAAACATACATTGGCATAGTGAAAAACCCACATCAGAAGATAAGCTGCAAGTATCATTCTATCACCTAGCAGACTCAACAGAAAAAACAAGTTCAACCTCAGTGAAGAAAACAAGGAAAAGGAATACAAGCTATCTTCTATCATAAGATTAGACTCGTATCAGCAGTGACCACTTTTAGTACTTAAGAGTAACTCTCCAAAAACCCGGCAATAAATATTTCTGTTATATAAAGGACAGAGTCAATGGAGCACTAGATGGTATGAATAACATTAAATAAACTGTCTTTAGAAACAGCTATAAAATTGTTCCACCTGAAAGTATCACCTGTCACCATAGATGGCATATAACCACTTTTCTTACAAAAAGTCAGCTAGCAAACTTAAAAAAATTAACAATAACATTTCTTAAGAAAGTATTAAATGTGTCAAAGTTCACCCAATAGCTTCTAATCACTGTTCAATGAAAGCTGAGATGTGATGTCAATAAGTGAACATATTTGTTAATCATTGCAAAAAGGTCATATTTCTCTTCCTTTGCAAATATTTGCAAAATATCATCAATTCATCCTGTTATTTAGATTATTAAAATGATGAATAAATAGCTATATGAGAAGTTTCCAAGCAATGGACATTTTAATTGTGTATGAAAATGCTATATTGATAATAAATCACTGTGGTTTTTGTGGGACCAATAGAGAGGTGTTGCTTCAATGAGCATGCCTTACTCCCTCCACTTCAGTCCACGTCCAGTCATAGTGCCATATCACCTCAGCATAAGAGACGTTTGTTGACAGTGTATATCAGCTTTCAGTAGATAGGGTTTAGTATAAGTCCTGGCCAGAGAGCAATTTTACACTGAACTCTCTGCCAATGAAGATACTATGCAAGAACTAAGCACAAACAGGGAAGAATTCTGGGCGACTTCTTTGCAACAGAAACAATGATCCTACAGGAATGGAAACACCAATATTATGAAATGAGACACATTTTGACTAGATTCATGGTGCATGGTTTTCACTTTAGAATATGTGAGAGTGCAATTATCACTAGCCAGAACCAGAATGTGTACAAAAGATGTGGGAAACAGTGCGAGATATCATGAGTTACATTTTAAACAGACATGAATCTTTAACAAAGTTCTGAGTGAAAATGTTTACAATCTTCTGCATATTGTGCACATTTTTCTATTCATTCAAAAGTCCTTTATACATACTTACCTCTTAAAGTTCCTACAATTGGTACAAGCTGCACTTCCTATCATTTAAAAATTTACTTATATGATTATGAAGTAAGAAAATTTTTACAAAACTTAACGAGGAAAAAATAATTTGATAAGTGGAATATATTATTGAAAATGTAATCTAAAAAAAATATGTGCACCAAACAACAACAAAAAAATCCAAAGTACTGAAGTTCTACCAGCATTGCAGGAGATAATTTTAGCAGAAAGGATATAAAATATTAATTTTGTAACCACACCATATTTATCAATCTCATTTTGTGTTTATGCATGCACTCAAAATTATGAAGTGTTCGCATTATTGTAGAAGTTCTTTTTTACATATATGTGTTGGAGAAAAGATTACCTAATGAAAGTATAAAAAGAGATGTAAAATTAATTCCCCACTCCCATTCTCCCCAACAAAAGGAAACTGAAAATCGAAGTGTACTCTATTAATTAAAACTGAGCGTTCAAACATTCTCTGCTGCAACACCCTTACCTTTTACTCGAATCATGAGACGATTCCAATTAGAAACATCGCTGCTGATCCGTGATACTGTGGTTCATACAGGTGTAAAATAAACATTTGTCAGTTAATTTTCTGATTCCAGTCCTACATACCATGACCATAGTTTGCAGAACCCACACAATTTGAGGGGATGAAAACACAATACTGGGGTGTAAACATAACCACTAATATTTTAAAATCGGAATTAAATACATAGCTGTCTGTTCTGATGGCATATCATGCGTTAGTGGATATAATCTTATGTTTTAAATGGATAAAATACTTTGCCACTTTATTAAATTAATGACAAAATTTCGCCGATTTTAACGCACCACAGCTCACAATCGAAGCATAATCAGGTGAATCAATCACACCTAACCCTAGTACAATTTCCGGCTTTCCGCTCCCTAAGTGTAGGTCCATTCTCATTTTTCAAGTTCATTGCCTATTTCCATATTAATTACTGTCATATTAAAGCTAAATACATGGCTCAGCTGTGCCATAAACAAATTAATTTATAATTCTTCGTCCAGCAGTTATGCACCAAACGTTACAGAACAGAACAACACCCTTTAATTTACCAAGACCCGTGGCGGATTGATACATTCTGGTGGTGTTCTGGTGTCACAATCGGCGGAGGAAAAAGAATACAATTACTATAGTAGTTATCTCTGGGCAATATCGATGATTAAGCTCCTCAGAATATAAAATGCGAGTGAAGTTCGGGAAACAAACCCGTTAATTAATCGCAAATGAAATAATTGCCACAATATGTCAACAATAAGTTGATAGGTGTACAGTCTGATAGTAGCCGTTTTATAATGTCCAAACAAAGCAAAATTAATTAATATGGAATATTTAAGACCACGACATCCATTTCCGAAAAACCAGCTCTTCCTTACACTTCTGCACAGTACTTCTGAAAGGTTTTCGCGCATCTAACGAGACGCCAAAAATACACTCCACAATAACTACTGAAAAGTAAATTAAGCACGTCTGTAATTTAACTTTGTGAACAATTAAGATATATTGTATTTACATTTTAAGAGTTACATCGTAGTAAGTAATGTTTCTTCTATCAAGCATTTTGACAAAACATATGCTCTCCCGCAAAGAAATGTAATTCTCCACACGAGTGCTGTACAAACATAATTTATTTCAATCCTTCTACCCCTGCTGCCGACTCCCCAAAAAGTTGTGCGTTAGCTGTGGTTTTTTTTTTTTTTTTTTTTTTTTTTTTTGTTTATTTAAGGACGCTCTTTAACATCTCAGGTCATCAGCGTCCCATTCAGTTCCGGACGTGAAACGGCCAACAAATTTTGCTCAGAGGCTTCTTCTTTCAGGCTTGAGGTGCCGTAAATGTATGACACGGGACCCACGGCTTTATTTCCCTTCCAAAGGAAGCCATACTTAGGATTTTTACGCCCGAAAAAATCCATCAATCCTGGCTGGGTTTGAACCCGCGATCTTGGGTTTAGAAGGCAAGTATGGTTACCACTACACCACCAGGACCGACTTAGTTGTGTTGCAATATTCATCTTTAATGAATAATTAAGTGAGAATAACATGTTCATTTTACTAAGTTGAGATATTTTAATGTCTTTAAGTATAAAGATGGTATTAAAACATTTTTTCCATAGCTGAATTCTTATCAAGGACGTTATCATATAATGCACATAGATTCGACTGCTACGAGGGTGGTCTGAAAAGTTTCCGACCTCAACATGAAGATGGCAGCACTCGTAAATAAAAGCTAGTGAATTTCGTTGTTCATCTGTTGACAGTTACTCACCAAAGTTTCAGTCATTTTGGACGATCAGTTGTGTAACAGTCGTTTGAGTGAGTTGATGGACAAAATCGAGTATTGAGCTGTCACTAAATATTTGTTTTTGAAAGGCAATACGCCTACGCAAATCAAAGATGAGTTGGTAGTGGCGGCGGTGTTCTACAAAAGAAATTTTGAATTGTTCTCAACCTTGACACGTCGGTTCTTCCCAGTCGCTGACTGTCTGCGTAGTCCGATGCTGCCTCCAATCCTCTGCGTCAACGATGCCTTCCTGGCGGCTGTCCTCTTGATCTGCCTTTCGAAGTCTCATGATGTCCTCGATGTCCCAATTCGTCCGTTTTCCTTGTGGTTATATCTCGTCCCTTTCCAGAACACTTGTCTTTTTCGAGTCACCACGTTGGGAAGCCATATGAAGCGGTTTGTATTAAACTTGATGAATGCAAGGGGATTAATGAGAGCAAATATTTTTGCAATTGTTAGGAAGGATTAATTTATAGAAGGGGTTTCACAGAAAAGAGTATCAGGTAATTACTTAGGATAAGTAGATGGAGAAAGAAGAGCCCTATCGGCCCTTTCTCCGAAATTGGGCGTATGGAGGAAGCGGGCGTGAGCATGATTTTGTACTTCTTAAATGGTGGCCTGTTGTTGCTGCAGCTGCTCCCTCTTGGTCCCTCTTCTCTCTCCCCGCTTCTATGATGTGATGTTATAAGTCCTTGTCACAGCGCCGGCATATGAGAGTTTACTAGTTACTGGTTTTAGGAACGTGAGTAACGTTTCCAGGGAGACGGGAAATGGAAAGGGATATCACCTTCTTCTCTTAAAGCTTTTTGTAAGTTTTCCAAATAGTATTTATTTTGTCTGTTCACTCAGGAGCCAAAGAATTTCTTTATCTCTGTACAATCTTTTTTTTTTTTTTTTTTTTTTTTTTTCCGCCTGTAGGAACCTTGGAAGTTCACGGGGATCTGTTCACGAGATTATTACGTAGCTGCCCTATACACTTAAAACTCTCTAAAATGCAGCTTCAATTTTGGAGCGGGCACACGCGAGCACATATATCTTAACAGAAAAGAAATGTTCACTCACTTAGCGTGTCATTACCTTCTCCGCGAAACTAGTGCTCAGCTGTCATTTAACTACTTAAAAAAGAGATCTATTTAAACATGCTTAACTATCACTACTGCCGCTTAACGATTGTCGCTCAACTACTTGTATAACTGCTTATAACATCTCAACAACTTAAAGACTGCCGGGGAAAAAATGTAACTGCCCTAAGACTGCCGGAATACTACAAAAAACTGTCCAACGACTGCCGGGGCTTTGGTTCTTCCACAATTTTTATTAAAGTTACAGTTGGTCCTCTCACGCGTTCTGTCTTTTTAGATTTAAACTATCGCAACGTCACATGAACTTTATAAGTGCTTATAGACTAAATATCAATCACGTGGTTCACGATAATTCCTTATAGGCGGACGTTTTTGCGCCATTTTCTCTTGGAGGGGAGAGTGTTTTTCCACTAGCGAATCTTTTGACCTTCTTTATTTCTTCTTTTTTTTCTTCCTTTTCTCTTGAACCTCTCCGGTGTTTCTCTTACTCAACAAAATGTACCGTTATCTTTTGTCAGAGTTACGTCTTGACTTGTCTCCAGAAAAATATTTTCAAGGTTCCTTCGGACGATTTCACTCACCCTCACTAACGGTACCCAATGTTTGGTTTTTATGACAGAGCTCCCTCAAAACCTTGAAGGTCGTTCTTTGTCCCTTTAGTTAGCAGGGGACGACCAAGGTCGTGAAATACAAACCTTTTTGGGAATTTTGCCAAGCTATGTCTCTTATATGGAATAAAATGTTTTCTACTGAATTTGAAACATATCTGAAAATTTTTTATTATACTAATGATTGATTAAGATGCTTGAGATTAAAGCCATAATAATGATTACAATACCTCAGGTTAATTATATTCGTCGTAACCAGGAAATCCTGCTTCAATACTTAACATATGATTCTGTTTTTCCCATAAGACATTGCAGTTGTTTTGCTAAATAAGTGTTCAGAAAACAACTACAAATACTATTGGTGTAAGAGTGACATTTGGGTTTGTGAATTTTAGGAATTCAATGTAGTGGGCTTTTTTTATTCTTGGGGAAGTAAATCCTGATAGTTTCAGAAGGGATGGGTTATTTGTCTTAATTAAAGGCTGTGGTTTTATTTCAATGTTCTTGAACTTCCTAAAATCCACAAACCAATTGCCCCTCTTCTATCAATATAAGCGCTATCTAATCACCATTCTGGTCAGGTAAAAGACTTTGATGGACTCTGAGAATATTATTTATTAATTCATATAATGTGTGAGGAATTATCTTGCACAAATTTTCCTGTAATACCCCCCAGAGATAAAAATCGCAAGGTCTTACATTTGATTTTTAATCCTTGTTATTACTTATGTTCTTAGTATTAATGAACCGAGAATTTAATTGGTAACGACCAACACAAGTTTCCGATCTATTAAGAACTGAACAAGATATAACCGGGTTTTATTAACGTATTACACGAGCACGAACTTTACAAATATTGTTTTATTTATAACACTTTAACATACTCTCTTAAATAAAATAATTACGTGTAGTCAGACAAATATATATGACTAATAGATTACTACACTCTATAAGATTTAACAATTTACAAATATCGTTTTATTTATAACACTTTAACATACTCCCTTAAATAAAATAATTACATGTAGTTAGACAAGTATATATGGCTAATAAATTACTACACTCTCTCAAAGATTTAACAATTGAAGTATTTAGCTCTAGATTTTATCACATTTCAAATGCTTTTAACCACCAGAAGTAGTTTGGTGTAGTGACTTGCAGGTTAACATTTAATTATTTTGTTGCATTTGTAAAATAATAGATTACACGGGCAACAATGAAAATGTTTCTGGCTTAAAAATAGTGAATTTACATGTATTTCCATCTGCTGAATTCAAAAATCACCATAAAAATGATAGATTATCTCTTGTTTTGAAGATGAAGTGACATTTCATTTTTTAGAGTGAAGATTTTAAATTTGGGGGATTATTTTGGGAGTTGGCACACCTGTCAAATAACAAAACACAAATGCTCTTCAGCTGTTTGTAAGTCATAAACATAGATACTGTTGCTGTGACTGTGAATTACATGTAGTTTCTACTCAAATTAATGCAAAATTTCTGGTTCGCGAGTGCTTTTTTAGTGTAAAATTTGTAAAAATGCCACGAAAATGTGTGAATATGGTGAATAACTTTTGTTATATTTGTGGTGAAATAACATTTTCCTCACAGAAACGCAATCTGACGCCTCTTGTAAAGACTGCCAAGCCTCTTGTGGACCCAAAAGACGTTCTTCTTCCATCCCTGCATATCAAGCTGGGTTTGATGAAAAGCTTTGTCAAAGCTATGAACCGAGAAGGACGGGCCTTTAAGTACATAAGAGAGAAATTTTCGAAATTAAGTGATGCAAAAGTTAAGGAAGGCATTTTTGTCGGACCACAAATAAGAGAACTTGTAAAGGATCCTGCATTTGACCAAGTTTTGGAGGGGAAAGAAAAGGAAGCTTGGGAAGACTTCAAGGGTGTTGTTCATGAATTTTTAGGCAACAAAAGAGATGACAACTACAAGCATTTGGTGACAGTGCTCCTGCAAAAATACCGTAACCTTGGATGCAACATGTCCCTTAAGATCCATTTTCTCTACTCCCACCTAGACTTTTTCCCTCCTAGTTGTGGAGCTGTTAGTGATGAACATGGGGAGAGATTCCACCAGGACATTTCTGTTATGGAACAAAGATATCAGGGCCATTGGAATGAAGTAATGCTTGCGGATTACTGTTGGTCTTTGTATAGGGATTCTGCGGAACTCCATCACAAGAGGCAAGCTAAAAGACGACGAAGTCAATAGGCCACCACATGATTCTCTTCAGACACGACTATCTGCGAAGTATTTTTCCAGCAATTTAGAACTCTTAGCATGTAATTACCAGTTTAAAAAATCAAATGCACTTTCATTGTTGTTAGCATGTATGTAATTAAAATGTATCCTTTTCTCTCAATCCGTTAATATGTAATACTTCCACCTTGTGTATATCATAGAAACTAGAGCTAATAAAAATTTTTCATTGTCATATTTGTTTTTCTCAACCCAAAATTAGTAGGAATTACCTCATGAAGTGCTCGAAACATTCAAAAATTATTTTTTTGTTGCCCAGTGTTATTAGTGATACCACCATTTGACGTCAGTCATTTATTAGTTTTGTTTTAAGTCTGTCAAATGTTGATCTTAGAAGAGGCTTTGTTGGTATATCAGCTATTTGATCTTCTGTTGGGCAGTGCTTATTTTTGAACCGACCATTATATTATTCATCCCTCGTGAAATGATATTTGACATCAATATGTTTGCTTCGTATTGATATCTGTCCTGACTCGATCACCTTTATTGCACTTCTGATTATCAACATAAAATGTTCTGTTAACCGATTTGCTCAATAATTCTTCCATAAATGTTTTAATATACTTTATTTCTTGGCAACAAGGAACTGTTGAAATATACTTTGCTTCGACCATAGATTGTGCGATTACACTTTTGTTTCCTTGAGCACCAAGTTATTGATCCACCAGCACATAGTTTACATAGTAAGCAATACTTTTACTATCAGTAAAATCACCAGCATATTCAACATCATAGAATACTTCCATATGTTTGTCTTCTTTCTTGGACGAATATTTAAGACTACTATTTTGTGATTCACTAAGTATCTCAATGTTATCTTCACATTGTTTATACCTAGACTGGTACGATTACTCATAAATCTATTTTCATATTTCGCTGTATATGTCTCATCAGGTATTGTCTTACATGTCGAATAGAGTAAACTCCCAATGGCTTCTTGATATGGAAATTTGTTGTTTTTATTTTCTTCTGATTTTATTTTTCTTAATAGGAGCCTTAAGCGGTTTAGAGTTTTCCATTCTGTATCTGTTCAAAACTTCAGAACTGTATTTTACTTGATTTATGTGTGTTTTCTTTTTAACTCTAATCTAAGTAGTGGGTTAGATTTTCTGTTACTGTGATCTCAAAATTCTTCTGCATTCTTTTGAGCAGCATTTTCATTTTTTTTTTTTTTTGTGCATCTTCTCCAATTATACATTCCATCACCAACTGAATTGCAAAAAACATAGTCTTTTCTGTGTTTTTAGTTTTGAAAACTCGTTGATCAGATTTCAGTTACATAAGTCTCTCCATTTCCTAAAAAATTCTGCGAGACGTTTATACCCCTTTAATGGAACTTGTTTTGGGCCATAAATTGCTTTTATTAACAGGTATATTTTTCCTGGGGCACTGTATCCTTCAGGTACCCTTTTGTACATTTCTTCTTCTAGTTCTCTATTTAGAAATTCAGTCTCTAGTTATCCATTTAGAAATGTAGTCTTCGCTTCAAATGGCACCATTTTCAGATTTTTCTGAGAGGCCTGAATTTGCATTATGTGTATATAATACCAATTTACAGGACCACCTCTTCCTACGATGGACATTTTGGAAAGTCGAGCGTTAAGGATGATGTCTGGAAATTTATCCCTGACGATTGTACGCTCGTCCTCTTGCTTCCCCATAAATCAAAAGCATATCAGAAAACTCGGCAAATGAAAATTGTTAGCCATGTTTCGCAGCAACTGTAAACAGTATGTTGTATTTTATACACAGGACAGAAAATGACCCATTAACCACTCAGATGACTTTACCTTACACGGCCGCATTCCCGAACGGTAAAGAATCAAGCCGACTGGGTACGATTTCATTAGTAGGGGTTACTTTGCGCGAATAAGTATGTAGACCTCTTAGCTCTGTTAGTTAAAAGTGATGTGCTGATAATGCGAAAGTCGTAGGTTCGTATCCCTCACGTGTAAGCTTTTTTTCTCTCATTTGTACTGCTTTTCATAGAGTAAAAGTTACTTTTTCATAGTTAGGTTAGTTTAACAAAAAAGTGTGATAAAAAAATAAAAGAACTCCACACTAGCACTTTCTAAACTCACACTGCCGTTCGAATGAAATTTGGCTTTCTTCTCTACCGTTCAGGATTTCGGCAGCAGGACAGGGTTGGTTTATAACGTCAAGTTTCAGCTGCGATATGCCAGGTACTTCGCGTATGCGCTATTTACTTCTTAGCACTGTTGAACTGTTATCATTGGCGTGCATATCCTCGCAGAGCGAACAATGTTCGTAAAATCCACAGAGCGATATCTTAATACCACGCTGGGAAGCTGACAGTGGAACCATGCTCATAATGAAGGCAGGAGCCTTCGAAATATGTCCTAGCGGAAAATTTTTAGTAAAATTTGAGTAATTTCCTCGTAAACAGTTTACTATATTAAATTTTTCTTTGCTTTTATTTAAGACTATAATTTCCCATGCTGTTAATTCAATGGGCCTTTGAAGAGCTTTTAAGAGTTTTGGTTAATTTTTAATTTGTGTTACTTGTGTCAAAAATGGTATGCTATTGCTGATTTCATGTGTTTATATTTTACATTTCTCACAAGTTCCGTTATGTTTCTTTTTGTTTTGCCTATAAATTCACATTGCAGTGATTTTTTAAATACCTGATTGTCTTCCTGGCAGAATTTTGTCTTTTGGGTCGGTTTTTTAAACTATATTTGCTTATTAGAGCCAAAATAATGTATGCATCTTTAAAAATATCTGCAGGAATTTTGGTGTGCCCATGAATGGAATTGAATTTTCTTGCACATATGAACTCCTTTGTGTGCTTTTAATGTGATGTCTCATATTTGTTTATTTTCTTATTGATCAGAATTATTGTATTGTACTATAATACAAAATTACATTAAAATAGGTTCTCAATTAAAAGAAACTTTTGCAAGCATATTTGTGCAGATGCAAAGAAAATAATGTTACCTGCTGAATGACATTACGGAGTAAACCGTGCATCATGTAATTGTGTGGGCAACAATGATTGGTTATGTGGATACAAAACATTCCAGAAATATGTGGCACATAAGATAATATAAATTAGGGTTGTTGCATAAATGTTCTTAGTTCCTCTTTGATTTAGCTTTGCCATCCCTTAGCATCTGTGCCTGTAAGGTAACTGGTACTCCGGCAGGTGCTTGCCTGTCAGGGACCATTCTTTAGCTTTTGTACTATTGTTAGACATCTTTCCTTGTACTATTTAGCATTCTTGAACTTAAACTGTCTTTATTAAAATTTAATGCTTTACATTTTGTGTCTAAGGGTTGCTTTGTTTTTCCTTTCCTAAATACTCTTTACATCTGAGTTACACTTCCAAACCATGTCCGACTCTGCCCACTAAAGGATCATGACAGTATATGAGCATAAGTCCATAAGTTTCAGCCTAACCATTTCTGGGTATGATAAAGACAAAAATTATATTTCACTTTTCAATATAGTTATTCTTTATTGAAATACACTTCTCACAACTTTGAATTAACATTTCATTCACCCCCAAAAAATAGTCAGAAGTCTTGTCAGCAAAATAGGCATAAACAACATACATCATTTCTTCGTCGAATTTAAATTTCCTTCCTTGAAGGTACTTCTTGAGTTTTGAAAAGAGGAAATGGTCACAAGGAGGTAGATCTAGGCTGTAGGGTGGATGGTCAATCTCCTTGAAGCCACATTTCTTCACAGCTTCCTTTGCAACAAGTGCTGTGTGCACAAGGGTGCACACCACCACTCAGCTTTCCTTTCCTTTTCTCTTTGATGGAAGCACATAGTCTGTGCATTAGGCCAGCATGGTATTCTCTATTTATTGTGGTGTTCCTCTCCTTGAAGTCAATGAAGAGTATCCCTTTCACAGTCCCAAAATATTGTAGCAATGATTTTCTTGGTTTACTGAATGACCTTGGCCTTTAGAGGTGCAGCTTCGCCAGTTTTATGCCACTCCATCAATTCAACAAGGAATTATAGCAGAGGATCATAGTTTCATCTCCTGTAACAATGGTTTGCAGAATTTCTCTCTCATTGCCACGGCAGAGCTCCAAAAATGCCTGACAACAGATGACTCATTGCTGCTTTTGGACTGAGAAAAGAAGTCTAGGCACCCATTCTGGCACTAACCTTATTCATGTTTAAATGTTCATGAATAATTTGAAGGACTGTTGTTTTACAAGGGCCCAGCCTTACTGCTATTTCTGTAACTTTGAGCCGCTGGTCTACCATAATTTCTCCTTCCACAAGAGCATTTGATGTTTTCAGGAGTGAGCACCTCCAAGGGCCCACCTGCACGCTCTTCATCTTCAATGCTTTCTTGACCCATTCGAAAAAGTTTGATTAATTTTTTTATGGTAGAATATGAGGGGGATGCTTCCCCATATACGCCGTTCAATCGCTGTTTAATTTTATTTGGGGTAAGTCCTTCTTTTGTGAAGAAATTAATAACAGCTGGATACTCCATTTGGAACATGTTCCAATCTTCTATATATAGTCATCTTTATGCTATTATATCTAACAACTGACACAGCAGAGCAGAAGTTACAGCTGCAATTATTTACTTAACAGATAAGGTATGACACCAAATAAGGGTTTTATGATTTATTTATTTATATATATATATATATATATATATAAATCATAGCAAGTTTTTCAGTGATCTGGGAAGTATTCTGACCTTAGGAAGGAAAGACCAAAATTCTCCTCTTTTGCTATTTTCAGTTCTTCACAGCCTATAGGTCTGAGCATGTTGCTTGTCTTTGTGTCACAAGAAATGTATCGAAAGGTCTACAAAATATGGAACTCTAGAACAAATACCATATTTTGTAATAAAAAATCAAATAAATGCATCTCTATAATCGCTAAATATATGTACACATATTATCAGACAACAGATTCCTAGTAATATGCAGTTGTTAGAATGCCTTAACTAATTTGCCTTATGTGCTAAACCAAATATATTTTGCTTTAACTCCTTTGTTTTGTAGAACACTTTAGCTTATAGACTGGTTAATCTTTAATTATACAATAAAAGTACATAAAAATTGCTGGATTTATTCCATGAAAGCAAGACTAATGTAACCTCCCCTTTATTTGTTTAAAGACAGTCATCCAGTCAAAAGGATCTATTGACTAAACATATTGGTCACATGGCCAAAATTATTTCTTCCCTTTATTGCTTGTCATTATTCCATTAATCCAGGTTTCATACAACTTTCTTATATATATCCTTGTACATGCATGTGTGTGCTCAGTCTTAAGCTTGCCCAACTTTCTGCAACTGTTTAAAACTACAGACTAATCATGTTGTACTGTTACATCTTTCTGTCATTATCTGGTATTCTGCAACCAGTCTTTGAACACTACTTAAGAAATTGCAGGCCATGGACTAGTTAAATATACATACATTTTTTCTCATTTCTGCTTCAAATAAATACTTCCTGTTATTTTAACTATACTGCTCTTTACAATTTGGAACAATGCAGCTAAAATAATGAGAATTAGAGAAGCAGAAATAGATAAAATACTTAAATGAAATTAAGCATTTTTTAAATATTAATTCAATTTGGAATCAAACACAATGAAATACCCTTTAATAATCTCTCCTGAGTAGAATATTTAGAACACTCTTTATGGTTTCACTTACAATAGATTTACTCAGGACATATGTTTTGTGGAACTTTTGTCCACATCAGGTGTTAAACAACTGCTGGATTATTCATAAAGGTGGGTAGGTAGGTATCCAGGTTGACTCTGGTGTTCTAGTGATAAACTTAAAGTGCTGTCTGCTTCCAGGATGTCAAAATTCATAAAATTCATTCGTTTTTTTTTATCCTTTCCAATATGTTTAGTTCTTTTGTTTGTTGAACAAATTTTAATAACTTTATGCCTATATATATTGTACTTTCTAAGCGTTTCGAGGAACGGCTATTCAGTGAGAAACTAAAGATGGGAGAGATTCTCGTAAAATGCGTCTTACTTTCATGCAAGTGGAGTTTAGTGTAAAAAATGAATACCTAAGTTTAGAACTTTATGCCTTTTTTTAGTTCATGGTTATTGTTCCAAAAATGTGCTGCCACAGCTGATTTATCTATTTGTTTGTAACAGATGATTCTCCTTCAACTAATGTCTATATTTCTTTTTGTCTTCTCTATGTGGATTTTTTCACAATCCTTACAATTAATCTGGTAAATAGCAGATTTTTTCTCTTTGGGCCTGGAATCTATTTTGTTTAACTTCAATAAATTTTTTACACTGTTTCAGTTTTGAGGTGCTAAGATGATATGTACTGCTTGAAAATCTTTTGAAATTTCTCATTGGCTGATGGGTGATAATTGACTTTTCAAAAGTTTTTTTCCCTGGTAAATCACTCAAAGTTGTTATTTGTAATTCTTTTTTGTTTCTGGAATCTTTTAATTTTTGGATTAATCAGCTGTTTGTTGAACCCCAAAAATTAATTCTTATATTCTTCTTTACTCAGTGGTATATTGATTAGTTTGTTTATCATGTTGTTGAATGCTGCTTGATTATGTGATTTTGGATTGAAACCATGGGCTTTGATATAATTGTGTATGTGTCCTTTATACAGATGCCAAATTCAAGTTTATCATTACATTTTATCTTCAGATTTAAAAATGACAACACATTATCTTTTTCAATTTTGACAGTGAATTTAATTGAAGGCTCTTGCAGGTTTAAAAGTTTTAGTGCATCTTCCATGCTTTCTATTTATAATAGTGAGCATCGTCTACATATCTGTGCCAAACCATAAAAATGTGCGAGAAAGCCTTAGTGATGTGCATCTCAAAATAGCTCATGAGTAAGTCGGCTAAGAAAGGTGGTAATGGACTGCCCATAATAAGTCCTGCTTTTTGTTGAAAGAATTTGTCTTGAAACATAAATATGCTCAATTTATGCACAACTTTGTGAATTTGATGTATTCTTTTGTTAGGTTGGCTGATTGTAACCATTTTATTAGAAAAACTAATAAATTATTGTGTGGTATGGTGGAAACAGGCTTTGACATCAAAAGAAACCAGTGTGTTGCCCGGTGATAATCTTTATCTTTAATTTTATTGATGAGGTCCATGAGTTTTTTAAAATTAAGCTATCAAATTTTAGTAGGGAATGGAACTGTAATGATTTTCTAATGACCAGTTTTCTAAAAGGTAGATCAGAGTATTTATATTGTAAATAATTGGGCTTATATTTCTCCCATGTTTGTGGATCTTCGGAAGGCCATATATCCTGGCTAAAGATGGGTTGTGAATCTTTAATTTGTAATTATATGTTTTTAGAATCAGGGTACTATTTTCCAAAGCTTCTTCCATGAAATTTGATGCATTTGCAAAATGGGTCTGTTTTGACTTTGACAAATTTGTGGTAAATACTGCTTGCAAATATTGCTGCTGTATCACTGCATTAGCAACCTTGTGAGTTCTAGCTGATGTTCTTTCTCCATTAGTAGATCACAGACACCTGTCGGAGCAGGTCATGCTTTTTCTAAAGGTTTTAACGTTCAAGAAAGTCAATTGGACTGCCGAATGTGAGATCCAGTATGTTCATTTTCTGCATGCAAGAAACATGAAAAATAAAAACCAAATGTTTATCAATGCACTAACATTTTTGTTACGATATGTAGAAAAAGGTGATAATTTTTTGAGTCATACTGTCACTAGTAATGAGATATGGGTGTCCAACATGACTCCTGAATCAAAGCAGCAGACCAGGGAATGGAGGCATATAGCATCACCAGTCAAGAAGCTATTCAAGCAGTCAATTTCAAAAGCAGCATTGCAAGGATGGATTTCATCACAGGTTGAAAAATTCTATGATGAAATACAGAAACTCGTGCCATGCTATGACAAATGCTTCAACAATGGTGGAAACTATGTAGAAAAGTGGTTTAAGGTCTGTAGAATGCAATGAAAATAATAAAAAGTTACGAAAAAATTATACTTTATATATTAAATTAGTTTTACGCCTCATATTAACACAAATATTGCTATATTTCAAATGTGTGTATACTTCAAACATAGCAATATTTGTTTTATCTATTTAGCTTTTCTAGCTATTAATATATATATATATATATATATATATATATATGTTTTCCATTTTATATATATATAAAATGGAAAACAAGAAAATAAAGAAAAAATGAACACAAATGAACACATAACTTAAAAAACATTTCACATTAGGGTGCCCTATTATAAAAATGATAATGATACTCCCAAGAGTACAAGTGTATTAAAAGAAATGCTACTAAATGCAAGTTATATTATTATGTTTATTGTTTTATTTTCTTTCATCTCTCTTGAATGCTTACTTGATGTCAAAAGATTCAGCTATTAAAATTAGTCTTAACTAGAGGTGAATCACTGTGCACTGTAATTTGTCCCATGTCTACAACAAGATTCTGTTTTTTTACTTATTAAAAATATTTAATGACACCTTAATTTTAATACAGTGTGAAATATTTTTATTTCATGGTTTAAATTCTCTTAAGCACAAAATTCAAAGAGCTTAAAAGTATCCATGAATATAATAGTTTGTGCCATTTAATATTAATATTCCTTGAATACATGCTACTTTTTTTGGAGTATCTTTGTTTACAATTACCCAGGAAAACATTGAGTAAATCTTGCGTTGTTGAAAATGCATTAAACATTTTTATAGGAGCAAATGAGTACAACCAATTGCTTACTATGAATTTTTGGATGCATGGGAAAGAAGGTTGTAAAATCTTTTATTTTTGGGGGTATTTTTTAAACGTTGCTCTAAACATGTCTGGGAAGTACATAACAGAAATCTGAAGAATTAGAAACAAAAACACAGAGAAAAGAAAAAAATGGAGGAGTGAAAATGTGATTTCTAGATTAAATAACAGCACCAATATTCATATGTGTTTATTTCCTCAAGAGCTATAGTGTTAAAACAAATTCTGATTTCTGCACAAAACACAGTTTACTACTTTTATAATTTATTCACTAATAAATTCCTTTGTAATATTTTATATTAATTTTCAATCTTAATTGTACACTGTCATACATTGCCATGCATTCAGGCAGACTCACTCAAAAACATTATTAATCTCTAAAAACCATACCCAACCCCTTTTATTTCATATTCACTGCACATTCATATTATTATACTTCTTTAAGCCAACAATATGGCAAAATAAATTGCCTTCATCATTGTAACAGACTAGCTACTGTATGTTCATTCATAAGTTGTTCACATTAAGCCAGTACAAATTAGTTTTTTTTTTTTCAAAAACGAGTTCCATACCAAAGGAAAAACCCCTAGTGTGACTTTATTGCGCTACAGAGCTGAGTTATTATATTTGCTGCACTTTATGACTTTACTGGCACAATTTAAAATTGAACCATGAGACACAACCAACAAGCAGCTCTTGTACTTCACAACAGCTTTTAATAATGCTGGAAATCAGAAATTATCAAAATTAAGCGATGGGATGAAAGTAAATACACACAAATATAAATTTACTCAATTTTCTGTGAAAAATTATTGCACTAAACAAACTATACAATTAGCAGTCTAATCTGCAGAATTCTGCTTATTTTTACACTTTTGATTCTACTTACTTCATATACATTATTTAAAACAGCAAGTGATATATATATATAAATCAAAGAAAAATCATATTTACAGAAAAGTTTTCTTGAGAGGTATGACAAATACGCACCATAATTAAAAAATACAACACAATGAATCACTACAATATTTCAACCCTATTGTTACAAGCAATGAAATTTTGAATCAAGTAATGGATTTCATAAATTCTCATACTAATGTGCTCCAACAGGAAATATGATAGGCAAGCTTAATATTAAATATGAAATAAGATCTATTTACAAATTTGATACCACAAAAGAGAAAAAGTAATGTCAGAGATATCAAAAACAAAATAGTCAAATTAATGTAGCATATAAAATATCTGGCCCAACTCCACTAGTTGCAACAAAAGTACCATCTAGCTTTCATGAGTTGTGCAATGCTGCATTTAGTGCCAATTTATAGGCATGGAATACAACAAATATAAATTTATATTTATACAATTTTGCAATTTATGACATTAAAAACAGAAACATAATATTGAAACAGCATAAATTACTTTTTCATAAAAGCAGGAAACTTCAGTTCTTTTTGACTCTCTGAGTATATATATGTGTGTTTGTGTATGTGAAATAGTGAATGAGAGAGGGAATAGAGGAGCTGAATATTATGCTAGCACAAGATATAGAAATAATGTTGAGCTTCAATAGAAGAAGAGCAGACGTTCCTGGGCACTCCCTGAAAGAAGTCTCCATCCTCTTTTGATGTTCAAATATTGAATTATAGCACGTACACATATCAGAAGTCCTGCAACACATTGGTACACCATCTTATTTTTCAATTACAGTATTACAATATAGTACAGTAATATATCCCTTGAGAATTGTGGAAAGACCCCAGGGAGTGATAACCATAAACTTAAAGCTAACAAGGAAAGTGCACCAACTTAAACACTTAAATTTTATTCAATACATGTTGGTATATGATCTTTTAAATACTGTGCGAGACATTTCCATTCCAAATGTAGCATCAGATAGATACGGCTTTAATGTGTACAGCAACATATTGATATGTTTTAAATTAGTGAAATGAAGAATTGGATTATAGCAATAAAATTTAGAATTACAATCTTGACACTCTTATTTTCTCTTTGCTAAGCAAAAATAAAAAGTAAAAATGGGGTGGAAGGAAAAGAAGAAGAAAAAAATTAAAATGGAAATTACATTTAAATCTACCTTTACCTATTTTTTAAAGTAAGGAGCTTTATTAAGTTGTAGAAATGAAAGATTGACGTGGGACAAAAAAAATTAATTTCACTGTCATGAATTTATTGATAAGTTCACCATCAGTGTCACAAGCAGTTGCTTGCAATAGTTAAAAAATAATTGAAACAGAATGACTTATTTTTTTATACAAATCTGATATAGCATTACAACTTTTCAGTCATTAACATGCACATGTAGAATTTTAATAAAATGGTCAAAAATGAGGGGGACTACAGTGTTATGCATACTTGACAGGAGCCACATTTCTGCATTGTAACATTCCATGTTAATTACATTAAATGATGACATAATAATCTGATTTTTGCCAGTGATATTACAGTACAGATTATACCTCAGGGCAGAAAGTTGATTATAGATTACATAATTCTGGTTTTCAAATATTGATCATGTAACTTTATACTTTTTCACAATATAATCTTAAATTTACAATCCTTAAATTCAATAATTCTTCTATTACAGAACTCATATTGCATAAAATGTATACATAAACAAACTAGCAATATGTGATTGTTTTGGTGCCAAAATCCTGAATCTAATATTTTTGTTGCGGAAAAACACACATCCAAAATTGTACAATTTTTACATCCTAATCATGAATCACAAAGCAATAGGCCCTTCAAATTTTCACTGAGGGTGGAAGTTAGAAAGCATGTTCTTAATACTCCATATAAATCTTTGGCATTAGGTGAAAGCCATTAAATGCACAATGCAATGTGTAACCATATCATTGGGATTAAGATAGATAAATAGCATAAATGAGCAGGATCAGTGCATCATAACATTTTCAGCACTTTGTGACATCCTGTTACAGTAAATTCCAGGAACAAAAGTGATCTGTTCTCCCCCCAACCAGATGCAATAGCCATAGCTATCCAAAAATGCAAAACGACAGCTGTTCCTTTTCCTTTCCTTTTTTTTTTTTTTTTTTTAATTAGTGTTTAACGCCTGTTTTTACTACTGAGGCACCACAGGCAGTGGACACTGATGATACATGAAATGAAATATTGGGAAAGGATTTTTTTTAAGGAAGGAAGCGTTCCAGGCCTAAGTTTAGGTACCTCCCCGGCATTTGCCAGTTATGAAGACTGTGGAAAACCTGGAAAAAACCCCAGACAGGGAGGACGGTCCTGGGGATTCGAACTGCAGACCTTCCGCTCACAAGTACATGCCTTAACAACCTTGGCCACCTGTGGCGGTGTTCTTTTTCTTAAGCAGACCTGCTTTTTGCCTTCAAAGCAAATAGGTTTGTAATAAAACTGCTCAAACATAGTTCATTACTGGTTCAAATTAAAATTATACTTTATTTTTATACATATTTACACATTCATCTTATTATCTGAGAAGCTACTGTAACTTGCAATAAATTATGTGTATTTAATAGCATGGAGAAACTAGTTCTGACTAGGCATTGCCGAACTCTATAGTTTGTTAGAACTGTTCAACCTTTGAAGGTCATATGCAGGAGGTTTGATGTGCATTATACACATACTTATAATATGTATGTGTATGAGAGATAGAGAGAGATAGATAGAGAGATTGAATGAATGAGTGGTGATGGTAGTATTTCGTTTAGTTATGGATGTTCTTTAACATCTCAGCTCACAGCATCCCATTCAATTCACTGTGTTACATGGCCAATAAATTTTGCTCAGAGCTCTTCTTTCAGGCTGGAGGTTCTTTTACCTTTTACATGCCATAAATCTACATCATGGGACTCAAGGCTTTATTTCCCTTTCTAAGAAAGCTATAATTGGATTTTTACACCCTAGTAGGGATTGAACCATGATCTTGGGTCTATGAGGCAAACCACCAGGACCAACATGAGTGATAGAGAGTGCATGCGCACATGCTGATGACTGCAACACACCAGTAGACTTCTCCACTGTGAGCTAGTGTCAATGATGACATTTTAGAATAAAATTGACTTTGTCACTATTCCAAACATTTGCTCAATTAATATTAATGCTCTTTAATATATATTTTCAATTCCTTGCATGTATGGATATGGAATATACAGAACAAACAGATTATTTTAAGAAAACATTCTATACCATAGTCACAAAACCAATATAGGTGGCCACACCACTACCACATAAACTAGTATTTGAATTTATTTCTCATTATATCAAAGTATAATTTTAAATATTACAAGATCTGTATCTTCATCAATTCCATAATACTAACTAATAATACAAATTAATACATATCATTATGACTCTATTACAATATTTTAATTCTAAACGCTTCATCCAACTATTATTCTCTACTTGTGAGTTACTTATTTCCTTAGGACTATATAAAACTAATAACCAGGTTATTGGTGTATAATCATTCTGTTTCTATTGCTAATCTACTTCCATTCTCTTTCCCTGTTGAATTTACAATCTTTGACTATCAGACCATCCATTATCATTTCTAATAAATTTTAAGTGATTCTTTGTTAAGTGATAAAAATTATCAATAAATCTAAAAGACAAAAAGGGATAAGGGAAGTTTCCACACTGAAAAACACAAAAGAAGAATACAAATTCAAAAGTTTCACCTACCATCCAAATTGCCACAACAAGTTTAAGAAAATCTTCAAAGAACATGGAATAATGTTAGCCCCAAAGAACAGATACAACATCAAGAATTTATTGGTTGCACAGTAAAAGACTCCATACCAACCAGAACAGAAATCAGGAATTTATGAAATAAAAGTGCAGATTGTGAACAGAGCTACATAGGCAAAACAAAAAGAAATTTGGAAATTCGAAAGAAAGAATATTTTAGGAATATTCAGTTTAAACAGGTGGATAAATCAGCAGTAGCAGCTCATTTTTGGACCAAAAACCATGAAATAAAACCGGGAATTAAACTGCTGAAACATCTTCACAACCCATTGGAGTTATCCACTTGGGAAAACATTTTTATATTAAAAAATAGAGAAAACCTAATGCATTTTGAGTTTCCTCCTATGAATGAACTCAGCAACTTCCTACTTCAACCAAAAGAGGCCATCACAGGAATATCCAGTTGTCCAGCCATCATTTCAAGTAACGGCAGTTCAGTGAGCAACTGACGATGGGAGAGGTTCTCCCGAAATGCATCTTACTTTTGTGTAAGTTGATTGGAGTTTATTGTAAAAAATGAATACCTAAGTTTAAGAAATATTGCACAATTCTTGTATCTACCTAATTCTAACTGTGCTATACATTTGGGGATAATGTTGGTCAACCTAAAATCAATTTACAAAAACCTCTATTTATTTTATCAACATCTTTCCTGCATCCTCTACATCCCAAATTTCTGACCCATACAACATTTTAGCTTCCACTGTGGTTATGTATGTTCTTCCAGCCAATTCACTCTTATATCAGGAATTTTTCTTAAACATGCTCTTATAACACGAACTAGTAAGTAGGTTCTGCAATTCAAATCCTTAACAAGACCATTCTCCTGAGTTTGGTTATTCTCTCCTCCAGGTTTTTCTCAGTCCCCACAATATGAAAAATGCTAGAGAGGCACCCTAAACTTAGGCCTGGGTCATTCCTTCCAAAAAGCTCCTTTCTTAATTTATTATTTCAATTCTTGTGTTATCAATGCCATGTAACACTATTAAAAAAGCTACAAAGAGCAACAAATGCTGTTCAATTGCAAAGATTTTGAATATCACAATTTATAAATCTTCATGCTTTTGCTTGAATACTTCAGTAAACTTCTAAGAAATACAGGATATAAGCTGTACATAATTCAATTTACTATTATATAATATGTGACTGCCTGCAGTAAGCCAGACATCTGCTTCCATTTCATTAATTCTAGAAAAACATCTACAACATTTAAGAACTAAATTGAGCAGTAGTTCCTATCATTTGCCATGACACTCTGAGATACCAATATCGATATATTAACTAGAACTGTCAGGAGATTCTGATGGGGGAAAAAAGAATATTGTACTCAATTATCAGTTATGATAAATGTTGAATTGACCACCTCCTGGTGTAGTAGTCAGCAATGCTGGTTGCCATTCAGGAGGTCCTGGACTTGATCTCTGATATCTGCTTAGAAATGTTTTAAGTTAAGGAGGTCTGGAATGGGGTCTACCCAGCCTCACAAGGACAACGAGGTGCTGTATGATAGAGAAGTGGTATTCTTTGATTAAATGACATGGTGACTGGCAGGGTGTCAGTATGCACAACACATGCCCCATTGCACTACTGTCCTCTGACAATAATGTCACAAAACAAAGTTAGAGGATGCAAAGCCCCATAAGGACTTTAGTACAAAGGGAAAGGAAGAAAATATTGAATTAAATTAATGACAATTAACCTATTGTTGCCATATTTCAGGAAAGGAAAAACAACACTTGTCAGAAATATTATGTATTCAAGGAAGTTAATGAATTTTGAGATCCCTAGAAATGACAGTTTTATTACAAAATTTTGTAACCTCTCACCAAAAGCCAGCTGTAAGCATCCAGGAGGTTATTTGGATCACCCACCAGTCAACTAGCAGTTGAGGATATGGACAATGGTTCATGAAACATGTTCTACTAATAAATGTTGTTAAGTGGAGAAATAAGAGTATATAATTGACTAAAATATTTAATTTATAATTACATCTCTTATATTTATATAAGTTAATAAAGATTATGTATATAGTCATAACACAGACATATGTTTAAAAAATACATAACTTATACAAATAATTTATGCACATAATATTACATAACAATTTACAAATATTTTTCACCTGAAAGACCCATTCTGAGCTTATTTTTATCTGCAAGTACTTTCAAATAAACATTGTACAAGATTCATTATAATGAAAATATATAAACAATATATGCTTTATCAAGTCAATTGATCTTGTGTTTTATTCATCTCCCCATTCTATGCCCACCACAGATACAATTCTCTTCTTAAAACAATTGGAAACTATAAGTACGAATTTAACCAGAATTATGATATTGGTTCATTTTGTGCACTGAATAAATCTATAACATATACCCACCTATCTGATACAGAATTGAACTCTTTTTTTTTTTTTTTCCTTTTGTTTCCATTGCTTCCATTATTCATTTGTATAAAAAACCAACTGTATATAATTTTAATCCACACTGTAATTAACAGCATTTCACCCTTTACCAACTTGCCTCAGGTGCTCATAACTTATAACTGAGAACAGCAGCCAAACTAGTGGCATGCTCATGGCATCTGACTGCTGATGTCACTAAAACTGCATCCTGCTTAGCAAGGAACTTATTGAGACAAATGAAAATGCTATAGAATGGCAGAACATTTTAAAATTAAATATCTTATCCAATTAACATAAAAACAGAACATTTGGCATACTGTTAAGGATCAGAACAGTATGTGAGAAAAAAAGACTGTATTATTCTGGATAAAATAGTACCTCTGGCAATCTTAGTTAATTTGATAGATCAAAGTAGATGGATTTATAATTAAGATCATTGTATAATTGAGTCGAACTACACACTCTTACTGCTCCACTTAATTGTTTATAATATGCAGTACTAGTTTCACAAACCCTTTGTTTGCATCATCAACCCTTGAACTCAATCATACAATGATCTTAATTATATGATTAGCTTCACTGTAGAAGTTCCAATTAACATATATAGTTAATAGATGCATTTGTTTGTGCAGAAGAATAAATTATCTCTAGTTCCCACATCATAATCATGACAAGATTGAGCATTTTTAATGTCCAGTAATTTCTAAAAGATACCCACAGTTTTAACTCAGAATGTAAAAGCAGATGGGTGTTTAGAATTTTATTGTTTAACAGAGACAGTAAATCAATTAAATTGTACTTACAAAGCTGTAAACATTGGAGTGGTAATATATCGTTCAAGAATGTATTAAACATGTTCACACTAACCCCACTTACACAACACTAGGACATGTTTCGGGGGCAATTTCATCACCAGCTCAGAACAGCTGATGATGAGAGTAATTACCCCCGGAATATGTCCTAATATTGTGTAAGTAACGAGTTTGTGTGAATATGTTTAATACAAGAGATAGTTAAGTTTCATTGCATTACAACAATTGTGTTGATTACTATGGATAATTTGATTAATTAGTGTTATATTATTTACCACCACTTACCAATTCTGCCATGTAAAAATTTAGCTAAATCATAGCCAGAATGAAATCTCTGTGTATTTGTGACAACCCTAACTCTGTGGATAAGTTTAAGTTGAGGAAACAAACTACATGTCAATGATTGTGAACTGCCTCTTCTACTACCAGTATTAGTTTAAAGATAAAGGTTGAAGTTTCTCCTGGGCTGTCAAACTCAAGAGATGGCAAGGGAAAGAAATGATGTGCTTAGACAGTTATTTAGCATAAGAATTTTTGTAGAATAAGGACCATAATAACCCATACTCTATGTTTATAAGGAAGCACTATGGAATCAGGCCAGGTAAACTCAAATAAACATGAAATAATTGCATTTATTACAAACAATCTAGCTGTAAGTATTCTGTTTCAGTAGTAGGTACCCCCTATAGTTTAATAAATGCAATTATTGCATGTCAACTACTCACTTCTTTGCTAAACAAAGAAACTAATGACATTAACAATACTGCCAAGAGCCTTACTGAACATCGAATGAAGTAAATTCTGATAATTACGGCTTGCTTTCATAATTATAAGTTATTAAAAAATAAACATATTATTTCTACTTAAATGTAAATTGGAACTTGCACAGTGAAGCCAATCATATTAATTGATATCATTGTATGATTCAGTTGAACTAAATATTCAAGATAAAAACATTTCATTTACATACGAAATAGAAACAGATAATATGCTGCCATTCCTGGATATTAAAATAATGAAATGCCAAGAAAAACTTAAATTTGGAATATACAGAAAGAATACACATGCAGATAATCACATCAAAGCTGACAGTTTTAACCCTACAGCACACAAACATGCACTAATTAACAGTTTAACACACCGGCTAGTTAACCTACAAATTAGCAAAGAAGAATATTTTAAAGAATACAAACAAATAGAAGAAACAGTGGTTAAAAATGGTTTTAAAAAAGAACTAGTATACAAATAGGTGCAGAAATTCAAGAGACAAAAACATATCAAAGAAACCACAACACTTTCAGCAAAAAAATATAAACTTATTTTTAAAAAATTCACATATCATCCATGGGCCACAAAAAAATTTCAGAATATTCTTAAAGATTTTAATATCAGGTTGGCACCGATTAATAGATTTAATGTTCAAAATTTGCTGATAGATAATGTTAATGACAGTATTCCACAAGAAGAAAAATCAGGTATTTACAAAATAAACTGTGCAGAATGTGAAAAAATCTACATAGGGAAAACAAAGAGAAACATAGGCACACGGTTAAAGGAACATTTCAGGAACATAAAGTACAAGCAAATAGAGAAATCAGCAGTAGCATATCATTTTTGGACACAAAATCAGGACATAATAAATAAAACAAAATTATTAAAATCAGTACAAGGACCTACAGAATTAGCAACCTGGGAGAAAATCTACATCTACAAATACAAAGACAGCATAATGAACTTCGACATTGTCGGGGATGAAAACATAAACTACAAGTTTATCACACCGCCACCAGAGCAGAATATACATTCCCACAGCTCAACGAATGACCCGACAGTTGAACTTTAGCATGGCTGAAGATGGGAACAAAATGTTCTCGAAACCGGTTCCATACATTTATGAAAAGTAAGTGAAGCTTTAAGAGTGTGTAGTTCAACTGAATCATACAATGATATCAATTAATATTATTTCTACTTCATTCACATCACTCTGCAACTAACCTTTGTTTTACGAGGGTGGATCAAATATAAACTAACCCTTCCTCCCAGCAGCTAGCAAACTCTGGGAGGGGGATAGGAGTTTCCATGGTGGTAAATAAGGCTTCCCACCACACAGCAACTTCAAGGTTAATGCTGCTCATTTAATTGCCTTTGAGATGAGCAAGAAGGAAGTTCATTATTCTGTTGCGCAATGTATCATTCCATTTCTCCAAATGAAGATGCTGGGCCTAATGACATTTGGCACAGACTATGTAGACAATGTGTCAACATTGTAGAAAACACAGATGAAATTTTGGTGTAAACAACTTCATGAAGAACAAGACACCATGTAAAACAGAAGTCATCAATACTTCCCCAAGATAAGCATTATTCCAGACAATATCGCAGCTGTTTGGAAATGTATTGAGATGGTCATCACTGCATGGTGTTGGATATTCACGTGGAACTTGGGATTAGCTACAGTAATGTCCAATCCATTATCACAAGTGAGCTTCAATATAATGGTGTCAAGTATCCATAAAGTCAAAATCTGTGTAAGCAGCCATGGTCTGACAATGCTGTTTTGGGACTATAGAGGTGTCTTGTTTATTGATTTTCTGCATAGGGCAGAACTGTCAGTTTGGTCTATTACTGCAAACTTTTGCTAATGTGTAAGTAGCCTGTTGATTCCAAATATAAGATTATCCTATCCAAAATGTGCTGTTGCTCCATGGCAACATGAAACCCCACACCAAAGCTCAGACACAACAAAAATTTAATAAAATGCACTGGACTGGTCTCCAACATCCTCCCTATAGTCCAGATCTGTCACCACATAAGAAGGCGCTTGGAGGGAAGTATTTATATGATAATCAGCAGGTGGAGCAGATTGCACATAACTGGCTGCAAACTCGTCTTTATTCTTCGAGACTGGAATTAAGAAACTTCTAACTCACTGGCAAAAGTGCATAGACAAGTCAGAAACTATACAGAAAAATGAGATATGCTGTGTTGTAAAATAATGGTGCAATAAACATTTAAAAATGAGGATCAGTTTATATTTGATCCACCCTTGTAGCTGATAATTTTTGCCTTACTTTACAGAAATGAAAATCTTTCTTTATTCATGCAAAATTCAGCTTTCTTCTTTTCATGTTATCCTTAAATTACTCAATCATAAAATTAATAAAATGAACTCATGTTGAGTGAACACAACATATCCGCTATGCAATCAGCAACTTGATGGCTTTTAACTTCCCTCATTGATTCTGATGTTAAGTATATGGATGATGAATTTAACTAGCAAGCATTTGATACAAAGTAGCTCATGGGAATCTTCAATAAACCAAACACTCTGATTTTATTGAAACTAAATTGGAATACACAAACTAGCATATCATTCCTTCCTACTTTGTGTGGGGTTAGCAGAAGTAGAGAATTACAAGGAAAAATGAATGAAGAAGACTGGTTTAAGGCTCCACAATAGCAAATTATTCTGACATAATTTATGTTACTGCACGGTTATAGAAAAAATGCTACATTCATACATACCAAATGCCATTATTAGCCACCAGAGCCAACTGTTCTCTCGTGAAGCTAAGTCTGTGGAATGCTTAACAATCAGAGTCCACTTTGCCAGCGATAGTCCAAAACCAGACAGTGCCCCATAACGTGCAGCAATTGTGTGGCAAAAGCACATCAGCAGCAAGAAGCCAATCCAATTGAACAGAAACGCAACTGTAACAGCAAGTATTATAAGCTTAATTATGGCCACTCTCTTTTGCAGAGTATATTCCTTTACTTGGACAGAAGGAAGCTTACTTACATAACATTCATTCAATGACCATATAAAGCAACATATGTGTGAAATGATTACAAAAAATTCTCAGCATTACCAAGAACTTGATCCTGTATTTCTATTTAAATCACTATGCCTTATCAGGAACTAATAATATACTAAATTATAAGTTATTAAAAGTATGCTGTAACTGAACTGAATGATATGCATCTATGTATTTGCTGCATTTTAGTTTATATCAGTGATGCTGCATACTCTGGTATTTGCTATTATCACCAGCAAATGACTATAAACATAACTATATCATTCAGTTCAATTCTTTTGCAGCCTTCATTTTCTGCATTTTTTTACTGAAAGATGTACTGTTCATAATGCACCAAAATGTAATTATGCTTTTAAAATGACAGTTCTATTAGTTTTGCAAGGGCTGATTAAACTGTATTAGCATTTCATTTTGCTTGCTAGAGCACCTAAGAAAGCTATTAAATGCAGTCAGACAGCTTCACGTATGGTATTAAAACAAATGGAGCCAATAAGAGTGTGTAGTTTGATTCAATCATACAATAATCTTAATTAAAAGGACAATTGTCGATTTCATTAGAAATCTGCTCACTGATTACTTCCATAACACAAGTAATGAAGTAGTTTTGGATTGTTGTAAAAGTTCCCTTGAAAACCTTGTTTTGAATAAGATGATTTTCCTGTTTGGTTAAAAATCAAGCATTTTTAATAATTCCCTTTGTTATGACAACTTTTAGATTTGTCATTACCTTGAAAACTTAATTCTTGCTTTGCCAATAAACATATTGTAAAGATCAAGTGCTTTTCATAAATTTTATCATGTTTTCTGGCAGAAAATCTTGCAAATATGACAGTGAAAATAATACTCTTTTCTTTACATTATCTGCCAACCACTATTAAACTTCATTGTTCTTGAAAGGGAGAGAAAATTTCTCTGAATAAATTCCCTCCTCAGTTTTTTAAATGAAAGCTTTTATGTAGCTTTCCTTTCCAGTTTTTCCACCTAGCCTTATCTTAATTTAAGAAGAAAGATGTAGTTTCTACCAAAATATTTCTGGTTATAATCTTTGATTAAATTCATATTTCCTATAATACCTAATAACAAAATTAAATCTATTGAATAAGAACATCTAAAGTTCATTTTCCACCTGTGTAACATGGTTAAAAGAGAACACTACACATTTTGATAATATCAATATTAATTTCAGGTTCAGCTGTAATAGAAAAAACATGAACCAAAAATTTCTCTCTCTTTTTTTTAGTTTGTTTATACACTAACATAAACTAAGAAAAGGAGAACTAAGGTTAGCCCTATGCCTCATGGATCAGCTGTCCAATGGTAACATGAAGTGGGCATGTGTACAAGGCTGTTGCAGAGTACAGGCTTCATGTTTAAATATAAAATTTCATAATTACTTGGAAAGAGAGAACAGAGCTCTAATAATGTGATATAGAGTTGGTTTCGAGACACTTATATTTCAACTACTTGAATTTTTAATTGGACATGTTTTCGGAGTTATGCTGTTAGAAGCATACTTTGTAGGCAATTGGATATATTTGATAAATTTTTCCCACTGCCTACACAGTATTCTGTTGATGAGAATGAATGTTCCCAAAACATGTCCAATTAAAAAATCAAGTGTTACCAAACCAACTCTAAATCACATTATTTTACTACTTCATTGTTAATGGCTTCAAAGAATAAGTTCATATGAACAGAGCTTTGTTACAATCAGTGATGTATAGCCCAGAGAGCTGATGATCTTTGAAAATCCAGCTATGAATAAACAAAAGTAAATAGTGAAATTAATAATTTTTCTATTTTTTGCAAAATATTTTAGATAGGCCCAACCTTAAGTGCCTAATAGGAAGCTACACCCTTGAGGCCAGCGTGCGCGTGTGTGTGTAGTAAGGTTATGAATGTAAGAGAAATGCACAATTTTGAAATGACTCTCAAATGGATCAAGAAGAATATAGTATGCTGCAAATACGGAAAAAAGATGGTTTGTCACATCTTTCTCATAAATAACACGTTGCATTGATATTATGCATTCCAGTCAGCCATTGCCAGTCATAAACATTGGCCTTGGCAGCTGACCTACTACCAAATCAAAAATCTCAAATGATTTTAAGTAATTCAGTTAAAAAGGCCAGGAACTCTTAGGAGTTAGAGTATGTGTTTTTATTTCATTATGGTAGACTTTGAACTCGTAATCATTATATACATATAATGAAAATTCTAGCTACAAAAATTATACAACTATTGTGCTATTGATTTAAATTGAAGCTATATACATCTCTTAGCTGGATTCAAGCCAACAATTTCTGACTCAACATGTTTAAAAGAGCTTTGTGGCCCATAATGAAGAAGCACTGTCATTTGATATAACTTTCTCATGTACAAGCAGAATATTTAACAGAAAGAACAATGAATAGTTGAAATTAATTTCAATACACTAAATATAAATATAAAAATAAATAATGTAAAACTTCAACAATAGATTTCATGTGCATTTTTATAATTTTTAAATATCACTGAAATGAAAGTATGTACCTTTTTAAAACATTAGACACTGTGACAATATTTTTAGGCAGTTTTAGGCAAGAACTGAAAAAATAAGAATTATCCAAAGTTTTAACGACCAGACTAAATGGTAGTTGTACATCATTTTATGGTAATACAGCACATCTTACAGCATTTTACTTATATCAATTACTTTTGAAAATTGTGTTTTTCGGATAGTATCCCTCATTGTCAGCACCTTCTTGGAGTCATATAACAGAAAATTTTGTATCACTTGCTGCAGAAAAATTGCCACCTCTTTTACCCTAATTTCAAATGCACCGTTTCCTCAGCTGGTCCTTGTGCACCCTACTCTTGGGATACTTCTAAAGAAAGCAATGGCAAGTGTTAGATATGACAGGCCACTGAACATTCCTTGGTGTCAGATCACCTGGCAGTAAACATTTCTCAATTTATTCATTGAAGCCCTTGCAGTGTGAGCAGTTGCTGCTTCCTACTGGAACCAAGTTGCCATAACTCAAGTCTGAGAAATATTTGAAGCAGTTAACATACCATTGCAAATTTACTATCTCTTCTTTGCATTCAAAGAAATAAGGGCCAAATACCCCAAAAGTTATAACCTTCTCGATGAATAACAATCATTCATGTATCCCCAGAGGAATCCCTGGTGCCCAGTAACAGCAGTTCTGAGTATTAACACGTACATGCATGCATGCACACACAACATACAGATATGGAAATTGTCCTTATCTGTTATAAGAAGATTTAGAACCTGATCATGTTTAATATTCAAACGTTTATCTCAATGAAGCTTGTGAATCCTCTTATCCCAATTATTCAATTTTTGCAAAAAGGAGCGGTCAGAAATTCCTAGGGCACTTGCACATTTTACTGCTGATCACTGAGAACTTCAAAGAACAGCATGATGCACACTTCCAACATCCTTTGAAGTTTGAACAGTATATTGTTTTCTGGTGATTTCCTTTTTATGGCACAAGCCATTTCTTGAAATAGTATTGAATAGCAGGAATTTTCACAGCAAAATAACAAATTATTATTGAGGAAATCACTCAAATTTCACCATACTTAAGACATGTTTCAACGGCTGTTGCCTTATCTTCAGCATCGTTCCACGTCTGCCTCCCAACATTAAGATGTCGCTCTGTGGATTTTACGGACTTAGTGATTAGGTTACTATTGCTTGGGAGATCAAAATTAACCAAATTTTCCTTGTTTTTGTTTATGAATATATTTTTCCCACACTGTTAATTCTATGGGTTTTTGAACAGCTTTTAAGAGTTGTGGTTCTTTTGCCAGAAATGGTTTCCTATTGCTGATTTTTTCATGTGTTTATATTTTACATTTCTCATGTGTTTCTTAAAACATATGGTAATATTTCTATTAATTTTGCCTAGGTATTTCATATTGCAGTCTTTGCAGCCCATTTCCTAAATGCCTGATTATTTTCCTGGCAGAATTTTGTCTTTTGTGTTGGTTTTTAGGAGATTGTGTATACTACATTTGTTTACTGGAGCAAAATAATGTTTGCCTCTTTAAAAATCTTCCGAAATTTTAGGTATACCCATGATTGGAATGCGAATTTCTTATATATATTATATCTTTTATAGCCTTTCAGTGCATTGATATCTTTTATTTGTTTTTTGAATTTTTCTATTTTCTTGTTGACCAGATCTATTGTGTAGCCAGTTTTCTGTGCTATATCTATGATTTTATGGTACTCTGAATTGTATTCTATCTTGCTTATTGATAGGTTTGTTAATGTGAATATGAGACTATTGATTACGGCGAGTTTATGTTGTTTTGTTGTTGTTTTTTATATCTATGTGGGTATCTTTTCTGATCCAGGTTCTTATGATGTGGTCTCTGTTTCCTAACATCCCCAAAAGAAAATCTAATAAATATCATAAAGAAATCCCTAACCTCAACAAACCTAACTGGAGAAGTAATAGAACAATATCTGAACCTCACCAAAATTTGTATCAATCAAACATACTTCACATTCAAAGACAATAGTTATACACAAAAGAAGGGTCTAGCAATGGGAAATCCACTCTCACCATTCTTGACAGATATGTACATGAGTTTCTTGGAAATAAAATTAGTTGAGGCTTTTCCACATATATACAAATGTTGGTACCAGTATGTTGGTGATGGCTTTGCAATTGTAAATGAAAAATGGAAAGAGGATGCAATAAAACAATTCAATTTACAGACAGCACTGTTAAATTCACAATGGAAATAGAAAACAACAATGGTCTTCCGTTTTGGATATGAAAATTATAAAAAAATGGCAATAATCTGGAATTTGTCATATTCAGAAAACAAATAAAAGATAGTCTTTTGGACCACGGCCAATAAGACCGGAAATCTCATTTTATTGGATTAACACCAGCCATGAAAGCTTAAACAGTTACAAGGAAAATTTGGTTAATTTTGATCTCCCAAACAATAGTAACCTCATCGCTAAGTTTGTAAAATCCACAGAGCGACATCTTAATATCACTCTGGGAAGCAGACAATGGTACAATGCTGAATATAAGACAACAGCCTTTGAAACATGTCCAAGTAAATGGAACAAAATTAGTGAAATTTGAGTGATTTCCTCAATAATAATTTGTTACATTTCTTGAAAGTTTGCCACCCACAACAGTGTGATATTATAGCTTGGAGTACAGTCATTTTGAGAATGTTGAAATGTCTGCAAAATGTATAATAATAATTGATTCTTTGTTTTTAAAATCATTTCCAATATGAATGCTTGTTGATGTGCTGGCTAGATCTAATATGAAAATAGTAAGGTTTCTCTTCTGGACCCTATATTTTAGGCACTATAAAATGCTCTCTGAGTAGGTGCAAGCTATCATATTCTATGAACATTTGCAATTATTTCTATAACTTCATAGAGGAACTAAATATTTAAATTCCAAGTCTAGTAATATCACACTAAAATAAGAAAAGGAAAGTTTTCTTTTCAGGGAGTTTTACTGGAATAGCTGCCAGTCAATAACTTATAATCAATATCAATATAATATTTTAAAAGTTCTAATGTATAACAAATTATTTATGTGGAAATCACTCAAATTTCTCTAGTTTTGTTCCACTTACTGGTTTGGTATTTTCACAGTGAAATTCAGTATCATATAACACATTATTTGAGTGATTTCCTCATAAATAATTTGTTATATGATATTATGTTTCACTGTGAAAATCCCAAACTATTCAAAGGTTCTATTGTATTTGTCTAGCAAAATTTAGTCTTGAGTATGGAAAACATGCTGTCTTGTTTCATGAAAAGTTACATTTACTTATGTAACTTTTCTTGTTTTTGTCATTTTTTTCCTCCTAATTTAAGAGAAAAATTATGGGGAGGAGGGAATAAGACAATGACTACAAAAATAATGGGGTTTAAATTTGTGATTATTACATCTAAAAATTAATGTGCTCTAATCAAATTATTTAATGCTAAATAACTAAAAAAAATTAAAGGCTTGATTCAAAACTGAGCTGGCCTCACTTTTGGCTGAATCTAGGTTCTTCATGTGCACTTAAATAAAACAGAGCACCCGAGTATTTCATGCAAAATGAATGTGTATCTGAAGATAAGTTTACTGCAGACAATACATAGACTGTACACTAGAGTTTCAGTCAAAGTCAGAATATTAGTGTCAAAATACATTAATAACGGTTACACCATGCAAGTTAAAACCAAGAGAACATGTGTCGAGCAGTATAGTCCAATAATTTATCTTGGTTTAGTTTGATCGGTAAAAATTATTTCTATCCATTAGGAAATTAGTATTTACCATCTGTAAGTGAAACAAGTAACAATGAAACTAATAAGCATGAGTTATCTAAGAAGGAAGGGAAAGAGTTCGTAACAAGAGCCAGTGGAATAAAATGAAACATTCAATTGCCAAAGAAAAGTCATATTGGTAAATACGGAAGGAAAGGTATTACAGGTAGAACCATGGATTGATCCTGCAAATACAGGAGACCATGCTGTGATAGCATTCTGGAAGATATGAAGCACGCCATAATTTCCTCATTTAATAAAATAACCCAAGATGTTTATCTAGTTGGTCGATAACAAAGTGACCACTACAGTGAAAGCAATGGAAATCAGGAGATATTCGTCGCAAGAAAATTATTTCACATAAGATAAGGAAATAAATCTTCTGTAAAATAGTATTTTTTCCCTAAAACTGCTCGATTTAGGGACACAAAATGTGACATGAGGGTGGTCTGAAAAGTTTTCCATCTAACAATGAAAATGTGAAATTATTGTTCAAAGAGTATTTTAATTTTTCAACACAATCTCCTTTAAGAGCAATGCACTTATGCTCTAGTGCCATTATCCCATCCCTGTAGTGCTTTTCTGGAAGGTCTGCAAAACAGGCATCTACAGCTGTAATTACCTCCTGGTTCAAAGAAAAACACTGTCCTGCAAGAAAAAGCTTGAACTTTGGGAAGAGATAGAAGTTGGAGGGAGCCAGATTCGGGGAATAGCTAAGATGTTACAAAAATTTGTAGTGCAGTTCCTTTAATTTTGCCATTGTCATTGTCAGAAAACTTTTGTGGGCAGGTGCATTGTCCTGGTGAAAGATGAACTTCTTCTTTTGCAAACAAGATCTTTTTTTATGAATACTGGCATCCAGTCTGGTTAAAAGATGATGGTAATATTCCCCGGTTATTGTTTTGCACTTTTGAAGATAATCAATGAGCAAAATGCCTTTGGCAACCCAAAGCACCATTGCCATGACCTGTACTGCTGGAGGAACCAACTTCTGTCTTCTTTGGCACTGAAAAATCAGCTTCTGTCCACTGTTTTGATTCGCGTATGATGATGAATCCAAGTTTCATCCATTATAACAAATAGGTGCACAAGATCTGTTTTATTCCTGTTAAACTCTTCAACTACTGCTCACAGCTTCTTATACACATTTGCTTTTTATATGCTGTGAGCACATGTGGTACCCATCTTGCACAAAGCTTTTTCAGCCCCAATTTTTCATGCAAGATACATCCCATGTACTCTTTAGAGATGCCTATATCCTCAGTAATTTCACACAGCTTGACTTATGGATCATCCAGCAACATATTGTGCACTTTTCTGATTTCTGGTGTTATTGCACATTTTGGACGTTCCTCAAATGAATCGTCTTCAAGACAGGCACAGCACATTTAAACTCTACAGCCCATATTTTTATCATAAAAATGGAGGCAAAGAAGCATCATACACTTTAAATGAACTTTGCATGAATTTCATTTGGCATCAAAGCTTCTTTTATGAAGAATTATCCATGATACTTGATTTTATCCATATCAATAAATAGATGCAAATCTCTTGCTTCAGGCAGCTGTACATAACAAACAATGTAATAGAATGGCTTGCAATTTTTCAAGAACACTTATAACGAATGTACCTACTTAACAGGAAAAATTCATAGAGCTGGCATCTATGGTTGAGGCCAAGAACTTTTCAGACCACCCTTGTAAGTTGACTTATTGGAAAATAAAGAAACACAGATTCTCGCTTGTAAAGTTGTCCGGTTTCAAAAAGAATATTTTACTTTGTCTTTTATATGTCTCCTCAGTGTATTTACACAATGCAAACTTTTATTCAAGCAAGTAAAAGTGACATTGTTTCAGGCTTGACTTGCAGCATATCTGCAATGTAGGACTTTGTTCTCTGCATGTCATATCAGGAAAAAAATTGGAAAGAATAACCCATCACACATCATATCACCCAAGATCATGGGTTTGAACCCGGCCAGGACCGATGGATTTTTTTGGGCGTAAAAATCCTAAGTATGGCTTCCTTCGCACTGGAAGTAAAGCTGTGGGTCCCGTGTCATACATTTATGGCACAAAAAAGAACCTCAAGCCTGAAAGAGAGGCCTCTGAGCAAAATTTGTCTGCCATTTCATATCATGAATTGAATGGGATGCTGATGACCAGAGATGTTAAAGAGCGTCCATAAATAAATCAATCAAAAAAAAATCACAAATCATCAAATACCCAGTCCCACAAAACAACATGGGAAATACCCTAATTGGCCCAACAAGATTCCTGAAGACATAGTGAAGCAAGCTGATTATTATAGTTGGTCATTTCCACAGAGGAATCATACTATTCTCAAAATGATAATATGAAAACCTACTTTCTGATACCTGAACTGTCAGTTGCTAAGATGCATACATACACTGTTTCCCAAAAATATAAACCTGAACAAGGTAACCTGATAAACCACAAATTTCTTACAGTTTTACAGTGGCTATTTCACCTTAATTATTTGTTTGCCCACCCTAGAAGTGACAGGTATAAACCATGTGATTCTTAGAAAATCAAATTGAAGAATGTTATTGGTAGGGACAAGAAGAAGCAGATTATGAGTGAAAAGGTCAAATAGTATTATTATTATTATTATTATTAATACTAATAATAATATATTATTACTAATAATATTAGATCTTTTCAATTGTTTTTTTAAGCTCTGCAACACTGAGTTAATTTCAGTTTTTTTTACCAAATTCACTTCCATGTACTTCATTCCATTTTTCTCGCACAAAATTGATGAATGAACATTTAAACTTTCTCTCCATATTGCTTACATGCTTTGCAGCTATGCTGATTGTTCCCTTATCTTTGGGACTGAAACTGACTTAATAGGCACATAGTGGGAACATACAGTTATTACTGTTCATAGAAGGGATGTATATGTCTGAGCTTTCCAAGCATATTTGTTGACATCTTGCAAATAATCTTTGAGCAGAAGTGACTCTACCATAAGATCCCGTCCAATTGCAAATAAAAAAGACATTACTTAACACGGTAACATGCCATTCCAATTTCAAATAAAAAGACATTACTCAACATTATCATCATTTAATTAAAATCATTGTATGATTGAGTTGAACTACACACTCTTACTGGCTCCACTTACTTGATTAAATTTAGTACATGTTTCTCAGACAATCACCCACATCATCAGTGGATAATTCGTTATGCTTTGGGAATGCATATTCTGCTCTGGCAGAGGTATGATAAGTTTATGTTTTCATTCCCAGAAGTGTCAAAGTTCGTTAATCTTCTTTGTATATATGAATGTAGCTTTCTTTCATGTTGCTAACTCTGTAGGTCCTTGTACTGATTTTAATAATTTTCCATGTTAAGGTTTTCTGTCCAGAAATGAGATGCTACTGCTGATTTCTCCATTTGTTTGTTTTTATGTTCCTAAAGTGTTGCTTTAATTGTGTGTTCTGTTTTTCTTTGTTTTTCCAACATAAACTTTTTTTTTTGAATGATTTATTTATGGATGCTCTTTAACAGCTCAGGTCATCAGCGTCCCATTCAACTCAGGGCATGAAACGGCCGACAAATTTTGCTCAGAGGCCTCTCTTTCAGGCTTGAGGTTCTTTTTCGTGCCGTAAATGTACGACACGGGACCCACAGCTTTACTTCCCTTCCGAAGGAATTCATACTTAGGATTTTACGCCCCGAAAAAATCCATCAGTCCTGGCCGGGTTCGAACCCGCGATCTTGGGTTTATGGTAACCACTACACCACCAGGACCGACAACTTTTTTGTATTGTGCACAATTTATTTGGAAAATATTTTCACTTTTTCTAATGAAATACCATCATTAATATTATCATTGAGGAGATTTTTAACATTAAATCTGTTCATAGGTTTCAACCTGATATTAAAATTTTTTAAAAATTATCTGATCTTTTCCTGCTGTAAGTGTTGTGGTTTCTTTAACAAGTTTCTGCCTCTTGAATTTCTGTAATCTTTTGAGAGCTAGTTCTTTACGAAATCCATTTTTAATTGCTGTTCTTTCTATTTGCTCATATTCTTTAGAGGATTCTTCCTCGTTAATGTATAGGTTAACTAGCCTATGTGTTACGCTGTTAATTACTGCAATTATATGTGTTTGGGGTTAAACCAGCAAGTTTTGTCTGATGCCTATTCTTTCTGTGAATTCCAAATTCCAGGTTTCCTTGATGTTACTATTTTAATGTCCAGGAATGGTAGCTGTTCTCTCCATTCTCTTTTGGAAATTCTTCCCTTTAATTTAAACATTACTATGTAGCACTACTGAAAGGCTGATGTAAACTAGCCACATAGAAATGGCAAGTCTTTTGCAGACCATCCACATGTTCTATACTTGCCTTTATAGGCTTGATGGTCACAGTCAAAAAGTACAGAATTTAGAAATCAGAAAGTGACACCTTGCTGTTAGCTGTCATATACCTACCCCTGGCAAATAAGGGAGGTTTGAGAGGGTAACAAAGATAAGCCGAGGTTATGCTAATTTGCTATTTCCAGCATATTTTTCATTTCTGAATTCTTTGCATACAGGCTGGTGTGGAAAATGTAGTCAATTCTAATAACTTGTTTTATAAAGTAAAATTTTATTCAAAGTCTCTGTGTGATAAATACGCTGTCAATACAGTGGCCTGTACGTTAGTTTAAATTGTTGCATGAAACATAATTTAAATACATGAATAAATACTGTAAAATTTGCTCAAACGAAAAACAGAAAGATTAATCTTCTCTACAGGAAATTATAGGTAAATGTTTTATAGCAACTTCACAACTTCAAGTCTTTGACACCATGCATAAATACTATATTTAAGGGGGGGGGGAAGAAAAAAAAAGCATGCATGTATCCATAAAGCAGAATCTATCATGTATATGCCTGGAGGGTATACCAACTATGGAACACATCTTATGGGATTGTAACATCTTGAAGAAAGGATGAGAAATATTCCGGAAAGGTATAGGAAAAGTAACTACGTGATGACCAATAGACAATAGTGAACTTGTTCTAAAATATAACAAACCATTTAAAAAATTTGTAAATAGTATAAAGTTTGACAGTTTTCAAATTAACACAAACTGACAAATAGGCTAGAAAATGTGGTCTTGCAGTGAAACAGTCTAAAGAAATAACCATTGGTATTAAATTGTGATTAATATAACTATTGGAATTTTGAAAATAACATAAACACCACTTGTTTAACAATGTTAATGTAATTAATGTAAAAGCATTAATTTGCATATAGTACCAATTTTGACAATCTTTAAAATATGACAATTAGGTCAGAATAAGAATGTAATGTTAAAGAATAGTATTAGGGATAACATGTAATAATGAAATGATAGCAATGCATGTAGTATTACTAATTATTATAGTAATGGCACATGCAGTAAACAAAAAAAATAAAAATAAAAAAAACAAACAAACAAACAAAAAACCACACATACACATGGTTTTTAGAAAATAGCATTTAAAGTCAACAGAAATACTTCACCAAGTATGGTACACTGCCCCCTTCTATGGTGAAAAATCTGTACTGATTATAAGAATTGTGGTTTGTGATTGTGAGTTGAAAGATCATAGATAAAACAAATAGATGATGGCATTATCTCAAAAGTTTACAGCTTGAGGTTTAGGAGGTTCACATACAGTACCACAGAAATAATTATAAAATTTAAACTGCCCCACTTATTTTAGAGGCTTAGCTGCCACCATCTTTAACAAAAATAGTGTATGCAATTTTATTTTATGTAAGAACCATATGTATATATTACAACAAAATTAAAATTCTGAAAAATATGTCTAAAAATCTTGGAAGTCAAATTACAATATTATGTATTATGTATATTATTTATAAAAAATGCATATGCCTATAAATTTTCTAGGTTTTAATCTTTTATATATAAATAAAATTAATGTCTAACATCATTTTCTAACTCTAACAAATCATGGTATAGCAAGGAATTCTATCCTGATGTGCAACAGTCCTGCTATCTGAGATCCAAGCATGTTCATACCTAAAAATGCAGTGAAGAACATGAAGTCTGTTCCAAGGAGCCCAGATTCACTGTCAGCATCAGGACCATCTGTGTCAATAGCGAGAAAAGCCAATGGCACTCTTGGTGTATGTTCACCCTGCAATGTTTTCTCTCTCTGAACTTCCTCATAGGTTGGCAACTTTGTGGCCACTTCATATGGAGGCGGTGCTGAGAAATCTGGCTTTGGTGGAGGTATGTCTTCTACTTCAGCCTGCAGCAAATAGATAAATTAATTACCTCACAGTAAACTAAATTTAGAATATTCCTTTATATGCTGTAAATGAAATGATTAGCAAACTGATGAAATTCTGTTATTAAATAAGATATAAAAATTATGTTCATCACCACAATATTAGACATAATAAAGAATATCACTAATCTTTTTTTTAATGGTGTCCAATACCTGTTTTAACTACTGAGGCACCACAGATGGACCAATAATCTACATTCACACAAGCAATATATCTGATAATGAGATAAAGTACAAAAATGTACTTTAATGTTGCTAATTTGCAAAAAAGAACTTAATGATGAACAATTTAAAAGCATTTTAATAAACATTCTTCATTCATGTTCAATAATCATCTTTCATTTAGATGAATTGTTGTTAAGTATGAGGGACACTCAAAAATGATTTACAATAGTAATATTTTATACCTTATATATTATGCAACATGGTTCAATGCACATGGAATCTTTCAATACCCCCCCCCCCCCCCAATGTCAATTGTGATTTTTGTTTCTGAAAAATTTGAACTTTCTTCTTTAATGTGGTAGGATACCAGACATCAGTTTCTCCAAAAAATCCAATCTTCATTATGCATTTCCAGTAGCCCATGATAGACTTAACCCATTTGCACTTCTGTGACTGTGTCATCCTGTGGAATTTATATTGAAATTGTCATGAATAATGGTGGTCAATGCCTATCTGACATTTCAGTTCATCAAAGGTTATGTGCCTATCAGTCATAATCATTCTAGGAATGAACTTGCCCATAGACTGCACAGTATTCATTACACACACAACTATTTGCTAGCATGCTTGCTTATCAACTGATGAACCTAGGTTTGTCCCCTGGTCAGAACATGATGCCTATACAGTTTTTTTCTGGAAATCCACTTTAGCAATAAAAGGTGATTATCAGGTAATTTAAGGTAGGTCCCATAAACACTAAGCTATTTGAGACAATATTTAATTTGTTCCTTCATAGTCTAAAAAACCTCGGCAGTTAATGAAACATTATTGTATTTATTTTATTAACTTAAATTCTCCACTTTTTCTCTTATTTCATAGTTACCGATTCTAAACTCGGTGTATAAACAGAGTAACTTGATGTGAAATCAGATCGATAAACAATTGAGTATACATATATTATTTCTATAAAAGTATTGTCTAAAACATTATGTTTAGTTTTTACTTAAATGTAAATTGGAACTTGCACAGTGAAGCTAATCATATTAATGATATCATTGTATGATATGATATGACATTAATTGATATCATTGTATGTAGTTCAACTGAATCATACAATGATATGAATTAATATGATTATGTTTAGTGTTGAAATTGTCCTTCACTTTTTATCGTGATATGTCTGTCAACTATGCATTGCTAACTCTGAAAGGTTATGTTTACAGCTTTATAATACACACATTATGACATACTTCATCCACAATGACCTTCCACATTTTATTCACACACTTAGTAGTATAACAAGTAGATAGACAGAAAAGTATGAGAATTTCAGGGAATTAAAATTTGTAGTCATAGTGCTGCCATTTAGCAGAGCAATTTCAGTTGTGCATTTTGACACCTTTGTCTCTTTTAAGTTTTCTAACTTAGTTTTATGAAGCTGCCTGGGACCCCAATTGCATTAGATTTCATATTAAGCTGTACAACTCCTCAATATATCAACATACTCGTTCCTTTCATGTCATTATTATATAGTTCTAAGTAATGAATTCCACCCTTCAGGGTAGGTGAAAAAAAATCTGGCATGATAAATTGAACCCATTCTCCACTGACTTGCATACACACAAACTTCTTTTAATAGCAAACATTTCAGAGTCTGTTCTTATAGCTCGACTAATGTATCAAGTATTATATCAGCTTGAGATGTGCGCAAATCTTGGAGAATTTTACCATGACCAGTTTGGTTATGAATCATTATGATGAAAAATTTAGCTTTTACGTCAAACAGATAGCATTTAAAGTTAATTCTAATTAGTAAGCTACACCAAGAGTTCTTATGGAAGAGGTTTACAAAGAGTGGTAAAATTTCAGAGGAAATTTTATGACTGGAGCAATTAATTGGGCCAGTCATAATTTTATTTATGTGCAAATGTACCTTAAACAATTTCTCATAGTAAATACACTCTATAGCAAAAATACTCTGCTTTGATGAACAAAAAAAGTGCTTACCTTAAGATATTGCATGAATAATATTCACTTGTGGAAAATTTAGCCTCTTGACAAGGCAAAACTTCCCCCTACATTGTTCCTTTAATGATGGTTTATTTCACTCCATTTAATACCATATATTAGGAAAGCAATTTTACCAGAAGAACTCAAGACCATATACAAGCAGTAGATTAAAGTCTAATTTATCGTATCAAGGTCAAAAGAAAAAAATACTAATGGAAAACTGTGTGGCTTAATTTGAAAAATGAAAACTTAAATATTTATATTCATTTTATATATTTTATAAACATAAACAAAGTAAACTGCAGCAGATACCTTGGGACACCTTAAGAGTGTTCACCATAACTTTTCAACTTAGCACATTAAAAAAAAAGGTTTGTTGGATTGAGGGAAAAAACACTATAAATGTCAAAACACTAAACACTATCAATGGAAAAAAAGATGGTGAGTACTCTTACAGAAAGTATACTGAAATAAGTTAAAACATTTATATGTAATGGTGGCTATGCAGTTTTGCCCATATAATTTTTTACTTTACATTTTAACCTATCAAAATAGATAACTAGTGAACTGAATTATTGAAACTTTTTTCTCATTCTAAAGACCATTTATTTACTCCCTGTATTTTATTTACATTTTAACTTGTTCATATAGACATATATAAATCACACGTGTATAATTTTGAAACAACAGCAAAGATATTACCGTCCTAATCAATGCATAGGATATTCCGCAAATTCTGAGCTGGAGTAAAGGCAAGAAGTGAACACATCTGACTGATGTTTATCATAATGCTACAACAGTTAGAATTTCAAAATTTTACTTGGCAAAATAAATTATTCTAGTTGTTGCTGAATGCAGTATGAATTATGAAGGTTTTCTCATGATTGTATTACAAAACCAAAAATTTAAATAGCTTTTATAAGATACTTTATACTGCATTATGCAGCACAATACTGTCAAGATGCACTGACAGCAGTTTTTAAATAAAATATGTTAAGCAACATACAACTTTTGGAGTATATTCCAGTCAAAATCATGGTGAAACCATTTTGATAGCAAGTGATACTTAATACCTAATATTTATATACTTAGAACAAATTATTTATGTAGTAAATGCATAAAGGAAATTAAATATCAAATTCAAGGAAACCTAACAGAAAATATGCTACATATTGTGCTGATTTTAATATAGAGTGTTTCATAAGATAGTCACCCTAAAGAATCAACTTAGTTTTGATCACAATTCAGCAACATTCACAATGCCTTCTACATATACGTAATGTAATACCATTCATATTAAGTGCTGAACATGTTCTCCACCAAACACTCCACACTACCAAAGATCGCATCAATATTTTCGTATTGTTTCATAAGTGTTTTAATGTGCAAGTATTATTGTTGTAAGGACAATTCTTCAAATGATCTCATAAGAAAAAAAACTCAGAAAATTATCTTTTGGAAATAACCGCTTACTAAAGAAAGAAGAAATGCCATTCATGCTAATGCACGATATGTGGCATGTCATGCCATGCTGTTGAAAGTGTCCCACTGTGAAATAAATATCTGTCAATATCGAACACAAATTGTCTAAAAATGCTTTCATATGCATCCAAAATTAGCTCCCCTTGAAGAAAATTGGTCCCACAATTCTGGATTAAGACACAGCACATCTTACACTAACTCATACAGGCTATAATGGCTTTTGTTTAAGCATGTGGATTATTTGTAATTCAAATGCAATTGTGGAAAATGACATATCTGTTCAAATGAAATTAGCTTCATAATTGAACTATATGAAATACTTATTGTTTGAAATTGCATGTAAAAATGAACCACTGACAATAAAATAATGATTTTCAAGATCTAGTTCTTGTATCTGTTACATAGATAGCCAACAGTAGGGATAAAGCTTCACCTTCTTTATGGTGCTTTCGATGGTGTGTCAATGTTTCACCTATTCAGCTAAGAATTTGCCTGTGATTGATTAAAGACAATGCCTGTACTAACTTGACAATGTAACATTTTCTGATCTATTTCTTTCCCCAAAATTCTGCAAGAATATGTGTAATGTTACCATTATAGAAAGTATTATCCAATAAAGCTTTATAACAAAACCTGCTCTACACACCAACACAGTATCATTATACAAATAAAAAAAAAAGGCCATCCGGTGAGATGATACACAAAAGTAGCATAGTCAGAATTTTTTCAAGGGGAAGAGGATTTCAGTTTTGTGTTTGGAATAACTAGAGGATAAAAAAGTATGAATAGATATTTTAACAACAAAAATGCTAATTAAAATGTTAATTGGAACTTGCACAGTAAAGTCAATCATATAAATGATATTATTGTACGATTTAGTTGAACTACACCTCTTAATGCTTCACTTACTTGTAGTGAAGCATTGAGAGTTTGTAGTTCCACTAATCATACAATAATATCAATTAAACAAAAATACTACTTGCTTTAATAATTTTACAAAATATGTAGTTAAATATTGAAAGTACAGACTTTCCTTTTTGTTAACACAACAGAAATGTTTAATACTTCATTAGGACAATAGATAATTTTTAAATATTATAATACATAATTACTACAAAAAAGAAATTCTATTCTACATAATTTGGCATATTTAGAGTGCTGTGCACAATCCATATGTCAACCATGCAAAAAGTTACATATCACAATTTAAAAATTAAATTGTTGTTTTTTTTCAATAGTTTTTTAACATTAGTGCAGACTAATATCTCTTTAAGTATTAAGAAAAAGTCTATGCAATCTTTTCTCACTTGTGGAGTTTCTAAGGTAAGTTTTCATGCACCTGATATTGGAAAATGAATCATTCACTGGAAGCTGTGATTACAGGAGCATTGCTAGAATCTTCAATAATTTTATGACTGCTGGATATTTCCAGTATTGCTATTGTATTGAGTTATAAGTTTTAATTCTGCTGACAGCAATTTTTGTAGGATTATTCATGGAGTCTAGATGGTAATACCATAGATGGAGCTCACCAACTGTGTTATTTCATTACATTTGACATTTCCTGCAAAATGCCACAGTAGATTTTCATTGCTTCATCTGAGTTGAATTTGGAACATTAACTTTCAATTATGATAGGAGACAGTTTAAGTCCTGTAGCAAGTTTTTATGAGATAAGAGGTTATCTTTAAGTGGGTACTGAAATTATCCACAAATGGAATGCAAAGGGGAATATATTATTCTTCTGAAGAAACCGTAGTAGCATTACATCGTGTGTCTGATTCACTGCTCATCTTGAGGTACTTTATCAATATCAAGCTTTTTACACATCTCATATAGTTCTATAAATTGCATGAAATTTTTCAATAGCATTAGTAAGAAAGAGTTCTATAGCTTGTTCAACCCTCAAAACATTATTTCAATACCTCACAAAAATGAATGTTTTCTGTCTGGAGAAATGTACAAAGAGGGAGACTAACTCACTTTGTCCATTTGTAGACAAGAATTGATAAGGTGCAGCCTCTCAGCTTGCCAAATGGAAAATAAGGCATAGATTAACAAAACTATAGTTTTGCTATACAACAAACAAGTGCATTAAAAAAGAAAATAAAGTCCAAAAAGATTTACTAAACAACAGCATGTTGGCTGTTGTGAGTTGGCAATTAACCACCACATACAGAAAGATGATACAACAACATAATCTTTAAATAAATACCTTTTGCTATTACTCTCTACAATAATGCATGATGCCTGAAGCAGTAAAATATTCTGAAGGTAAAAGGGTCCCTCAACTGGATTTCCAAGCTGGAACTACTTCTACAGACTTCAAGCATTAAATTATACAATGCAATGTAGGTGATGTTTCCCAAATGATAAAGCTCAGTAGAAACCTTATAAATAGCAAAATACACTTTAATCATTCAAGAGACAAATTTATCGCTAATCAACTTAAACATTTTAATTCAAAGGATCTACATAAAAGTTACTGGACAAATAAGCAGCACAATATTGGTTGGAGTTACAAATGACATCTAATTTCCCTCTCAAACATTCAAAAAAATTGAGACTGAGAAAAAATTAAACTAATCAAATTAGAAACATGAAACATTTAAAAATACACAATGTGTATAATCCCTCAGAAACATATCTGATCTCTCACTTTTTGACATTAAATCTAAAACTTATGATATGAGACTTTAATGGGCATTCTAGAAGATGGGCATATGAAAATGCAGAGTCCACAGAAGGTGACAGAATATTCTAAACAATATAAATGTTTATCTATTCTATAACAATGATCTTCCAAACTTTGTTCATTAGCTAGTTCAGGAAAAAATCTAAATATCATACTGATATCTGATATTGCAAAGCATACTTTTTTTTTTGTCTGGGGTACACAACAGTATGCATTACTGACATCTTTTAAAATTGTTAAAGATTTTATTATAAATAGTATGCCAGTAGATGGTACTCCGTTCACAAAGTGAATTTTCAGTTTTGATTACATGTTAAGTTTTTCCTGTTAAGCATCATACAGTATAGACCAGAAACAGAATTTATGTTCATTTCTGATTGCTTGGAATATCAGTTTATCTGCTCTGCAACAGGCAAATATCAATATCAGTTTATCTGCTCTGCAACAGGCAAATATTCACAGGTGTATGTTTATGAACTAATCTAAATTAAAGCAATGAAATTATTGTCCAAAATGAATGATAAGTACATTGTTACTTTATGCCAATGAGTAAAAAAGGAAGACTGAAGAAGCAGAAATTTTTTAATCTACTTCAGATTATGTAAAAAAGAAAATACACATGGTGAGGATAATCATGAAGCCAAGACTAACATTCATGTGGTCAAAAAGAAGCAGATTCTGATAATGGCAGGCCCAAAATTTGAACACTTTAGCAAAAAAAAAAAAAAAAATGACTTCTGCAAGAAAAAAGAAAGTTATATGTCAAGAATAAAATGTTGGGCTGTACTAAGTCTCTGTAAAGGAGAGGGAGTGGGGGGCGCAGCTTTGGTTGTTACTCTTCAGATGCTCCAGATGCTGACTTTGAGGACCTGTGGTACTTCTGACATTACTATAAGAACACAGGGATGGAACTATTCGAGCCCCTTCCTTCAGAGAGCGTCTAGATGGGTTGGATTCAGTGGGATATGTGGTCCAAAGACTACCAAGAAAATGGGTACCTGCAACTACACTGTGCCACTTGGGAGTGCCTCTGGTATGTAGCATGTTGGTAGAGATTAAGTCCTCTATCGCTGTTTGTTGCAGGGAGGGTGGTGAGTTCCCTAAATGCTCTGGTCATTCACCGGCTAACTTCAGTCTACCCATAGAGTTAGATTCACCCTGGGGAATGTCATGTCTCATTTTCAAGACAGGCAGGGGAGGAGAGCGTCCTTAGCTGAAGGTAGTCTGACTTAACAGATATAGGCAAATAACCAACCCATTTAACAGATATAAGCAAATAATCAGCCAAACCTTCATTCCGGTTTGTTAGCTTATACAGTTGGAGCATTGTAGTAACAAAAGGAAAACCAATGAAAGGAACATAGTGGGTTTGCTTTCTCACATTTTTTTTTTTTTTGAGTTAAAGGAGGTTGCCACTATTACTACCATCTAACATAGTTCTACACACACAATGCGTAATAAATTTATTTAAAAAAATATTTTTTTCCTGGTACAATTAAAAATATTTTGTCACAGTTACAATGATTTATCCGCAATCAATTTATATTTACAAAAAGGAGGCAAGCATAAGCCATAGTGAGCCACAGCAATCCACTGGGTCCACGGTTTCTAGGATTTACTCAAGGTTAGGGGGTTAGGTTAGTGTAGAACAGCATGATAACATTTGCAATTGCAAACACCAAGAAGCGATAATTAGTGTGTGTGTGTGTATATATATATATATATATATATAAAAATTAATTGTGAATTTCTATAGACAAAAAATAGAAGAAGAGCGATAACATTCGCAGCTCTAAATTAAAGGAGGCAAATTTCAGCTTGAGGCATTAGGTTTCCATCGCTGCCAATGGTGAAAAACAGGAGTGACTTTCCTCAGGACAAACCTTGTTCTACAGGCAAGTCAGGCCAACAGATCAGTGCAGCTGGTAGCTTTTCCTTTAGGAATTGCGCATCTACAGCCAAACAGCTGGTCAGGCCATCTAGGAACTGCTCTAATGCAAAAGGCCAGTTGACTTTTTATGTACTAAGATGATTGTGAAATCAGAAGTCTTACCTCTAGAAAGAGAGGGGAATGAAAATTTCATAGGATGAGCTAATGGTAAAAAAATCGGTCATTTTGGAGAATCTTGCAATAACAGATAATGTCATTAAGAAAAAGGATTCATGACAAAGAGAATGTAGCACGCAAAGCATGACAAAATATAAAATTTGCAACAAAACTGAAACATTAGAGGAACATTTTAGGAACACTTTGTCTCACTAAAGATGTTACAGAAAAGTGTTTTGAACTACTCACAGAGCTATAAAGAAAAATGAATAATTTAACAACTGTGAATATAAAATTAATTTACAGGAACTTAATGGTTTAGACATGGGTTATTTTCTTCATTCTGTGTAACAAATGAAATGAGAAAAATATTTATAAATAATAAAGCAAACGACTGTCAATACCACTACCACTTACTACTTCTACAGAGCAAAATACTGTCACTTATTGATCAGTCAAAAATTAAATAACAGAACTTCCTGCTCCAGCAAGTCTTTTCCTAGATTTGATTGAATTATCCTGGAAGAGGAATTCTAAATTCTTTAATTACTCAATTTTTAGGATTATCTGAAGCTAACTTAAAAACGTATTTACTGTTTGTAACTTGTGATGGTTTTGACATGAAAGCCGAGATGTGGTGCTGACATGCTGATTACAAGGCCCCCGCAGTGCTGGTGATCTAGTGTTAACCATACTTGTCTCGTATACCCAAAATTGCGGGTTCAATCCCGGCAATTTTTTTGGGCATAAAATTTCTAACTATGGCTTCTTTCAGAAGGGAAGTAAAGCCGTGGGTCCCATGTCATAGATTTATGGCATGAAGAACCTCAGGCCTGAAAAAACAGGCCTCTGAGCAAAATTTACCAGCCGTTTCATGCCTTGAATTGAATAGTTGATGACCTGAGATGTTAAAGAGCATCCTTAACATCAACAAGCCCCCTGCAATAATGCCCTCAATTAAGTTCTAAGACAAGGGGTAGAGAAAGCAGAGGTCACTGCAGCAGGACACAACTCATGAAGAACAACTTGTGATTGTGCCTTTATGTTGTTTGATGTACATAATGGAGTAAAACGCAAGATGAGTTCCCTTCTGGAAATGTGCTTGCCACTGCCTTGAATTGTCTGTTAAGTTATATAATGAATGATGAGGCAGGAGTGAATCACTTAAAAATTTCATGGATAAACTTTATGTGACTCATCATGCTTCACCTAAGACTGCTATGGAACTATGTACAAGAATGTACAGTAACTCTAAAATTACAACTTCTTAAAATTGGCAGAATTTCTGCACTGTCACAAAACACAGAAGCCCTAGCCCATCATTTCAGATGACAAAAGACAGAAGAAGCAAAACAAATTGCTGTGCTTATGAAGGTCTTTTAAGAAAAATGTCACATAGGTCTATTCTTGATTGTCATTATGTATGATGCTCTCCAAGAACAAAATGAAGTCTAGATTTACAAGAAATTTGTACAAAGCTGAGTGGAAGATTAAGTATACAGTTCAACTTTTTGAAGAAAATTTTACATCCTGATCCATTTTATACATTTTTTTTACAGTTACAAGAAAATGGCACTAAAAGGGATAAAACTCCACAAAAAATATCAAAAGAAGAGTATAGAAGATGTGAGTTCCAGAGACAGCAGTGATTGTGACCATACTATTGAACAACTCAAAAAACTATCATCACTACTTACTATATTGGAACTTCAAAAGTACATATTATGTGACAAAGATAATAATGTTTTAAATCTTTCTAATTTCGCCATTTGCAGAAGTTGAAACAGGAAAAACATGTCACTAGAAACATACTGCAACATATGAAAAATTATATCATAAAATTACTATAAAAATGTAATTTGCTCAAAACAGAAATTAATAGTGCTAAGAGAACCATTTTCATAACAACATTTTTACAGAAACTAGATTACAGAATAGATGGTAAAAGAGTTCATTAAACAGAAAATATTTACACATCTATTGTACATAACAACAATTATACTTCCTGAATGTATTAAAAATCTTGGAAAAACCATCAAAGAAGAACTCCTCAAACTTTAAAGCGGAAATTTTCACAGTGAACTATAATACTGCAAATTATATAAGGAAATCACTCAAATTTCACTAATTTTGTTCCACTTACTTGGATAGGTTTTGAAGGCTATTGCCTTCAGCATCAGCATGGTTCCACTGTCAGCTTCCCAGTGTGATATTAAGAAGTCGCTCTGTAGATTTGACAAATTTAAGTGATGAGGTTACTGTTGTTTGGGAGATCAAAATTAACTAAATTTTTCTTGCTTTTGCTAATGTATATATTTTTCGATACACTGTTAATTCTATAGGTTTTTGAAGAGCCTTTAAGAGTTTTGGTTCATTTCAAATTCGTGTTGCCAGAAGTGGTATGCTATTGCTGATTTTTTCATGTGTTTATATTTTATATTTGTCATGTGTTCCTTAAAATCATAGGGTAATACTTCTTTTTGTTTTTATATATATATCAAATTTTCATATAGCAGTTTTCACAATTATTAAAAGTGCAAGCCTTATTTTGACTCCAGTAAACAAATGAAGTTTAAAAAACCACATTAAAACAAACACAAAAGACAAAATTCTTTCAGGAAACAATCAGGCATTTACAAAATCAGTAATGAAGACTACAATATAAAATACATAGACAAAACAAAACGAAATATTATCCTATGATTTTAGGAACACATGAGAAATGTAAAATATAAATTCATGAAGAAATCAGCAATAGCATACCATTTCTGAAAAAAAGAAAAGGGGGGAACAAAAATTTCAAAATGAACCAAAACTCTTACAAGCTCTTAAAAAACCCTTAGAATTAACAGTGTGGGAAAATATATTCATAAGCAAAAACAAGGAAGACGTATAATTGAGATCATTGTATGATTGAGTTAGGAAAACTTAGTTAGTTTTGATCTTGCAAAAAACAGTTCACCACTAAATTTGTCAAACTTACAGAGCCACATCTTAATACCAAGCTGGGAATCTGACAGTGGAACCATGCTGATGACGACGGTATCAGCCTTCCAAATATGTCCAAATAAGTGGAACAAAATTAGTGAACTTTGGATGATTTCTTTATAAAGGCTGATTTGCAATTTATTTTGGAAAACTACTGTGCTGCCAAATAAAAGAAAACAATAATTATTCCCTCTTCTTCTGAAATTAAAAATTCACAAAATTTATAGAAAATATCATAAAGACTACTACTGGTTTTTAGAATTATAAAACTTAACTTCACCATGTCAAGTTGGATATAGAAAATTACATTGAACTTTCTGCCACTTATTCAAGAAAATCAAAAACTCTTTTAACAGGAGAAAAGATGCTCTAGCAGTGTTTATCGAATTGCAAAATGCTTAAAACTTTATCTGTAGAAGAAAATTATTAAAAAATATAAATAAAACCTATATAACTTTCTGAATAAAAATTTTCTTAACTCAAAGATTTATCAATACAAGAGATTACAAAAGTGTCTTTACATACAGACACTAAACACCATGAATTAATTCAAGGCACTACTCTCTAGGAATGATTTGCCATTAAGGATTCCAGAATCTGTGGTTAGGTGTGTGTGTGTGTGTGTGTGTGTGTGTGTGTGTGTGTGTGTGTGTGTGTGTGTGTGTGTGTGTGTGTGTGTGTGTGTGTGTGTGTGTGTGTGTGTGTGTGTGTGTGTGTGTGTGTGTGTGTGTGTGTGTGTG